>CM042147.1:57719664-57793113 GCA_023376005.1 Doryteuthis pealeii | reverse complement strand
TATATATAGTGAAGTAAAGTAGGAAGTGAATCCGCCAGTTTATTGAATAGAAAATTATTTAGAAAAAAAGCAAATAGCATGTTATTTAGTTTGCGACTGATTCTGTTTCGACCTCTTTAATAAAGCCGGTCATTTTTCAACAGAACTATATTTTATTAAAAGGTCGAAAAACATATTCTGTCAGCAAACTAATAACATCTTTTTATTTTCATTCATATATAAGTATTATAAATTATATATAATATAATATACTATATATTATGAATAATTATATATATATAAAGATTGTTGTTGTTGTTGTGAGAGTTTTTCGCTTAGCTTCGCCATATCTGTGCATAAATATTTTTTCTTTAATGAATAATTGCTGTTTTTTTAGCAGATATAGACTATTATTAAGAAATAGTGTTGACATACCAGTAGCATACCACCTATATTCCAATAAAAATCCATTAACTTCAAAATTTACATCGAGCTATTTTACAACAAAATAGTATAAATATCTCCATATTGCAGATGCACCTACATATTTAATTCGGACACAATTAGTAAGTCAACAGTAGTTTTCCAGATATTATAAGTAAAACCAGTATTTTTAATAGGATACTATTATATTATATATATATATTATAATATATATATATAATTGATAATTGATTTCATATTACCACGACCAGGACAACTCGGCAAACACCATTTGCGACATCCGGAGCACTGGACAAGCTGTTTTCGACCTTCTTTGGTCTCACAGCAGTGCATACCACAATTTCCGCCAATAGATGATTGGACCAGCGGACCACAGCGTGAAAGAGCGGGAGACTCAATAGTTTTGCCGAGTTTGTCTGTTCTGAAGTAATATGATTCAATTATCAATCTATATTAATTCTCTATCAATTTAATATCATATATATATATATACTATATATTATATATATTTCAATATATATATATATATATATGAAAAGCTAAACAAAAAACAATGTGTTTTTGGATATGGCTTTTTAGCCGACACATTTTGGGAGAATATGTGCGTTAACTTTGAATCGCTTCACCTAATTTGAAAATTAATATATATTACATAATTAAGGAATAAGGTATGTCCGCCTAACTTCATTAATTAATTAATTAATTAATTTCAAAATTAGCGTTACGACTTCAATTAAGCACACACACACCTGCACACCAACGACACACACACACACACACACACACCACACATATATAATATGTATATATTAAGTATATATATATTATATATATGGTGTCTCAGGAGTAAATTGACATATTTCATATTTGGGTTTATTTTTCTCCGTAGGTATGGGGCAACTTGACGCAACCAATTAGCCGCATCATTTAAAAAGCTTGGACCCTCTTCATTCATATACGTGATGACAGATAAAATTGGATGACTGAGCACCCACGTGAATCATGGAAGAAATAACTTGAACTAAATAAGCGAAGCTCCCTTGAACACTGTAAAAACCAATCAGAGGCATGAACTGGTGAATTGCAATGGAGACTACGAGGCTGTGACTAAAAAAAAAAAAGCAGCATCAACAGACGATATCGACTGCGTTCTACAGCAGAATTGTATCGAAACTCTAGAAAAAGTCGTTGGAAGACTCCCGGCATGCCTACGTGGAGTGCATAAACACTGTAGGTCAAGGCACTGAATAACAAAGGTAGCAATGGCAGCGTCATATGTATGGCAGCAGGAGATTCGCGCACCCCTTACCACACATCTAGGAAATGTCAAAAATGGTTGTCGTTAAACTCTTACAACTAAACCAATCCCAATTTTGCTCCGAAACTTCCCCAGATCTTAACCCCCATGTATGCCGGGCGCTGTTTAGAAAGATACCAATCGCCGTGAAATACTACAAAACCCAGTTAATCGATAGATAAGGTAGTTTTTAAGCTCCTTCCAGCGAAAAACTGTAACACAGATTGCTCCAGGCTTCGAGCAGGATTTGAGGCACTGTTCGACGGTAAATGGCGGCTTATGTTAAGCGAAAAATTTGTTGAACAGTAATGTAATTTCCGTGCATGTTTGGAATTTCTTACGATCCATTAAATTCTATACCATATTTTTTTTCATCTGCTTTTCATTTTAAAAATGAATTAAAATTAATTACAATCGAATATTTTAAGGTTCAAATGTTTTTTTTTAAATCGAAAAGTAATAACATAATGCAGCCATCAGTAAAAAAATAAAAAAAAAATAAAATAAAATAAAAACAATAATATTACACAACGTGATTTTATTTTTAACTATCACTTTGAAAAAACTATTCGCTTGGTTAATTCTGATCAAATATATCTTAAGGATGACGGCCTGTGAAATGCCGTAAAAATCCGTGTTTTACTAAAATAAATTTAAACTCAAGCGATTGAAAAAAAATTACCAAAAATCAGCGTACAATCCGATTTTAGTGAAATTCAGTATTGATTTATCAAATTAATGGAATTTCTATAATGCATCAGTATTTTTATTTCAAAAACTTCTGATTTAATTAAGCGTATTTTCTGCTATGATAACATTAGAATATATAAAAATTCATTAAAATATGAGCAGTATGATTCTAAGTTTTAAAATGTCAATTAATTAGACTTCTGAAACATTTTTTAAATAACTCACTTTACTTTAGTATCAATGATTTTTATGTCGAAAACTGATATTTTGGAAATTTCGAGCTCGCCCCCCACCCCTTTAAACGGAAAAAATATTGATGTATTTTTTTTTCTTTTTATAAGATAAAGGCCATCTGAATAATTATCAAAAATTAAAGTAAACAAAGATCTCCAAGAATTAACTTTTTCTTAGTTTTTATTGTTCCACTTTTATTTCTATTCGGTACTTATTTACCTTCCAGAGCAGTTTCCTATATTTTTCCCTTCTACTCACATCTTCGTCTTTTGGATATTTATTTTATGTAGAAAAAAAGTATCAATCTTATTACTACCCACGCGTACCTCTCTCTGCGCCCCCCAAAATAGTGGGGTCAATGTTAAGTTGACCTGAAAAAAATCAGAAAGTTTTGACAGACAACTCTGGTGAATATATATCCCTTCATATACTTATATTATATACTATATTATAATATATAGTAGCAATATATTAGTATATGTGTGTGTGTGAGTGTTGTGTGTCGTTGCCTGTGTGCTGTGTGTGTGTGTGTGAATATATTACTTTACGAATGAATTTATATCGAAAGTCTTAATTTTAAGAAAATGAGGCGTTTAATTTATTTTAAACATCACGAACGATAGTAGTCTTCAGAGAAGAGATAACTATTTATATCTTAACTTTTTCGCTGTCTTAACTATGTCGTGTGAATTACAGCAGACGAATAACTCTCAATCATTAAGTTTCACATTAATTTACTATTGTTATATACTCTGTTCCACTGAATTTTTGTAAGGTTTGAAAACTCTTTTCTATTTGCACATCGAAAACAAAATCATATACATAAAAAACGGTGTGAAATTAACCCAAAAACATAACCCAATATGTTGGCGTCAGTAAAATGTTAATTCCGGGTGGACATGAGCTCCAATGGGGTTATCTCTCCTTGCCTGCAGTGCGTCTCGCGTAATGGTAGGTATGCTAGGCAGGGGATCTTCTCGAATTTTTTATCTGCAGGACAGGGCCAAACTACATAGTGGTTTTAAGACGCTTGTCGCCTCTTACCCTTAAGTGGGGGGGCTATGTCCCCCAACCAGCACAGTAATGTGACCAATCCATGTACATGACGTGTCCCATCGTCTACTCCTTATACACTGCTTTTATTAATATGTTTTGTATATATTTGCTTGAGTACTGTGTACGGATAAAGCGTTAATTATCTTATACTTTGTCGAAGTATTTATGTACAATAAATTGGCAGGTTACTCACTTTAAATTAGAATTTACATCTTATAAATATACACGTGTAAAATTAAAAACAGCTGAAAAACGATATTCATTCTTTTGTCTTTGTTTTGTTTTTTATCAATTTATTTGAAACTATTACATTTAGTCGAGCATATTTAGTGCCGGAACAAGAATTAAATTCCTCTTTCCATCTTGGTTTAAAAAACAAACAAAAAAGGCTTTTAACACCTCCAAAAATAAGCTCCAACCAACAAAACCACCTAGATAGTGTGGTCAAAAATCGGTAAGTATATAAGAAATATGGTGTTGGTCGAATCATGTAGTCACTGTTGATGAATAACGAGAACCGTAGTTATGTAAATCTTTTATTCATATATTTTTTATTTTATCTTATAAAACAAATAGTAATCAGGCTACATCAACATGCCAATTCGTCAATAACCTTGCTCTCTGAAAAATAAGAGAACGAAACTTGATATAAATCAGAAGCTCATAATTTTTGTTACCAAAAGGAGCCTGGACCAAAACGATCTTGCATATTCAAGCTGCTAGGAATAGCTGCCCTCACAGTCTATGAGGAAAAATGATAAGTTCACAAGAAGTAAAGGACCCGAAGAGAAGCACATTCTTTAACCTTATTTATTCACAATAACTCAACAACAGTATATAACGAATATTAGGGGGCAGTAACTGTACATCATATATCTCCCTCGTGAGGGGAGGTTCAGGTTGGGTCTGCCAGTAGTTACTCCTCCACTGAGGGGAAAGTCCTTCCAGTCACAGAGACTGAGACCAAGAGCTCGTTACGCGGGTACAAAACCGTAAGCAGGTCTCTTCAACCCAACCTGGACAAGGCAGACGTTACCTTTCTTCTACTTCTGGACCCCGAGGCACAGCGGAGAGTTCTAAATCTACAAGCATTTGTACGGGGTAATTGTTAACGGAGGTTTGCATTTGGACAGTACCTGTTTTACAAGTTGTACCCTTCAAGGAAATTAATAGTGCATGCCTCCAGAGGGATATCAATTAATACAAGAAAATTTTCGCATCAGGAGGTTAGCAATATCGGAGATTGTTTAATTTGCATTCTTTAAGGAATCACTAGTGATGGGTCCTTCATATTTAAAAAGGTCATTCCAATAAAGAAGATGAATTCTGTGTAAGGTGTTGACAATAGAAAGTCATGTACATTTCGCACATTTTTCAAGGAAATCGAATAGTGATGCGTCCTTTCAATTTTAGAGAGGGCCATTCAATAAAAGATGAATTTTGCATAAGGAGTGACAATATGAAGCACTGTTCATAGTTCTACATTTTTTTGCAAGAAATAAAAAGTGATGGGTCTTTTCATTGGTCCCAGAAGACTACAAGCATGACCTTTTTTTACTGACCGCCGCGTACTTTTATTGTTTTAGACAATTTTAGGAATTGCGTATTTCGATTTCTTTAAAACTCAAAAAGCAAATTACAATAAACTTGTCACTTTTAAAATTCCTCAAATTTGGTTTTGGCGCTTTTGGGCTGACATTGTCTTTTCTGTCAATACGAAATAAGAGACATTTCCCTCGTGTTCGTGTATTTAACCCTGGATCGTCCCCTACATTATTTCGAAACTTCAGCGTTTACCACGGGTCTTCAAGTCTATAAAGTGTTATTCAATTAAATAAGTGCAATTTTACCTAAGGAGTGGCAATAGGAAAGACACTGTTTACCAATTGTACGCTTTTTCAGAAAATCAATAGGATATGCTTTTTCCTCTGCCCAGACAGACCTTCAGTCCAGAGGCCTGTTTTTTATTTCTCTTGCCGTCTTCTACAAACTCTAACGCTGCTCCTGGAACTATTTATTTACCGGATTGTCAGTCGCGGTTTTCCACACCATGGACTGTATTTTCAACCTCCATTCCCGTTGTGTCAAACTCCGAATTGCTCTAGTCCTACATGTACTAATATTTTTCGACTAAGACTATTCAATTTATTAATTTCAAAACCAGAACTCTCAAATTCTGCGAGGAAGCGAGGCTAATCCGTGCTTACATTTAAGACCGCTATGGGACTTACTGATTATGTCAGTTACTGACCTCTCCGCTTCCTAACGTTTTCGTAACCGGAAGGGGGATCGGGTCAGATCGAGGTTACGAAACAGCAATCACCTACAGCTCAGATCTTTACCCAACAACACCTGGATTCAAAATCTGTCTAACACAAACCGTCTAAAAAAACGACGGGTACCATTTCATATAGACACACGCTGAAACCTTAAAATGATGTAAACATCGTTGGACAATAAATAAACGTTTCTGTCATTTCTAATATTTTTTTGATTACCCTCGTAAAACAAAACTTGTTTCTAAACCGTTTTCTTTGTTTTAGTTTTGTTTTGTTTGTTTGTTTTTGCGGGTTTAAAAGCAAACACATCTTTGCATAGGTAATTTACTTTATTGTCTCGATAAGACGTAATTAAAAATGAAAATGCCGCATAGTCTCCCACCGTTTATTTTTTTCTTTTTTTTTTTTTTTTTTTTTTTTTTTCTTTTTTTTGAGTTTTTGGTGTTAACGAGGCTAGCCCACAATCGCACAAATGTGGATGTAGACAGTGCCCAGGCGGCACATTCCATTTTTTGTCTCGACACCATGGACAATGACCAATGATATACAGTATTCTTTTCAGTGGTCAATGTCCTCATGGATGTCGAGACAAAAATGGAATGTGCCCCTGGGGCACTGTCTACATACCACATTTGTGCGGATTGTGGCTACCTCGGTTAACCACCAAAACTCTAAAGGTTGAGACTTTTCGGCATTTTCATTTTTAATTACGTTTTATCGAGACAATAAGTAATTACCCTATCAAGATGTGCTTTCTTTTTTAAACCCAAAAAAAACAAACAAACACAAAACAAAAACAAAACAAAAAACAGGCTTTTTAGAAACAAGTTTTTGTTTAACGAGGGTAATCAAAAAATATTTAGAAATGACAGAAACGTTTATTATTGTCAACGATGTTTACATCATTTTAAGGTTTCAGCAATGCTGTGTGTTCTATATGATGGACCGTCGTTTTTAGCGGTTTGTGTTGAGACAGATTTTGAATCCAGGTGTTGTTGGGTAAAGATCTGAGCGTGTTAGGTGATTGATGTTCGTAACCTCGATCTGACCCGACTCCCCTTCCGGTTACGAAAACGTTTAGGAACGGAAGGTTCAGTTAACTGACATTCAGTTAAGCCCATAGCGGTCTTAATGTAAGCACGGATTAGCCTCGCCCTCGCAAGAATTTGAGAGTTCTGGTTTTGAAATTAATAAATTAATATGTCTTAGTCGAAAAAATATTTACAAATGGCTAAGCATCGGTTTGACACCACTGGGAATGGGTTGAAAATACAGTCCATGTTGTGGAAAACCCACTGACAATCGGTAAATAAATAGTTCCAGGAGCCAGCGTTAAGTAAACAGGCTCGTGCTGAAGGTCTTCTGGGAGAGGAAAAAGCATATCACTATTGATTTTCTTGAAAAAGGTACAATTGTAAAACAGTGCTTCCTATTGCCAACTCTTAGGTAAATTCACCTTATTTATTGAATAACACTTGTATATTGAAGACCCTGGTAACTGAGTTCGAAATAATGTAAGGGGACATCCAGGGTATAACAACACAGGGAAATGTCTTATTTCGTATTGACAGCAAAAAGACAATGTCAGCCCAAAGCCAGCAAAACCAAATTTGAGGAATTTAAAGTGACAAGTTTATTGTAATTGCTTTTTGAGTTTTAAGAAATCGAAAATACCAATTCTAAAATTGTCTAAAACAATAAAAGTACCGGCGGTCAGTAAAAAAAGTCATGCTTGTAGTCTTCTGGGACATGAAAAGACCCATCACTTTTTATTTCCTTGAAAAATGTACAACTAAAACAGTGCTTCATATTGTCAACTCCTTATGCAAAATTCATTTCTTTATTGAATGGCCCTCTTCTAAAATATGAAAGGACCCAATCACTATTGATTCCTTGAAAAATGTGCAAATGTAAACAATGCTTTCTATTGTCAACACCTTACACAGAAAATTCATCTTTCTTTATTGAATGACCCTTTTCTAAAATATGAAAGGACCCATCACTATTGATTCCTTGAAAAGGTGCAAATGTAAAACAATGCTTCCTATTGCTAACTCCTGATGCAAAATTTACTTATTTATTGAATAACCCTCTGGAGCATCACTTTAATTTCCTTGAAAGGGGTGCAACTGTAAACAGTACTTCCAAAGCAAACTCCTTAAGCAAAATTAACCGCGTACGAAATAGCTTTGTAGGGATTAGAACTCTCCTGTGCCTTCGGGGTCAGGAAGTAGAAAAAGGTAACGTCCCTGTCAGGTTGGGAAGAACCCTCTTTACGAGTTTTGGTACCCCGTAGAAACGAGCTCTTGTCTCAGTCTCTTGTGACTGAAGGAACTTTCCCCTCAGTGAGGGAGTAACTACTGCAGACCCAACCTGACACTCCCCTCAACGAGGGAGATATATGAACTGTAAGTACTGCCCCTAAGTAATTCGTTATATTTAACTGTTTGTTGAGTTTATATGTGAATAAAATAAGGTTAAAGTATATGTGCTTTCTCTTTCGTCTTTACATTCTGTGAACTATCTTTTTCCTCATAGACTGTAGGCAGCTATTCCTACAGGCTTGAAATATTGCAAATGTTTTGGTCCAGCTCCTTTTTGTAAACAAAATTTATGAGCTTCTATTGTATTATTCTAATCTGTTTTCTTTTTCTTATTTTTCAGAGAGCAAGTTTTGACGAGTTGGCATGTTGATGTACCTATTACTTATTTGTTTTATAATAAAATAAAAAATAGAATAAAAAGATTACATAACCGGTTTCTCGTTATTCAAATTGCATACAGTGACTACAATTTCGACCACGAATCACTCAAAGCATTTTTTATATACTTACCCCGGATCCTTTCGACCAACCACACTATCTTCAGGTGGTTTTTTGTTGCTTATTTTTGGAGGTGGGGTTAAGGTCTTTCAGTTTTTGTTTGTTTTTTAAAACAAGATGAAAGAGAAATTTATTCTTGTTCCGCACCAAAAACTAGCTCACTAAATGTGTATATTAGTTTTCAAATAAATTGATTAAAAAAAAAAATTCAAACAACAAAACAAATGGAAAATAATCGTTTTTCACTGTTTTTATAATTTTACACCGTTTGTATGATATTATTAAGATGTAAAGTTCTATATTAAAGTTGGAGTAACCTCCGAAAACGTGGGTACATGTGTGTACATGAAATACTTCGACAAAGTTATAAGATAATAACAGACTTTATTCCGTGAGCACAAATGTACTCAAGCAGGATTATATATACAAAACATATACATAAAAGCATTATAAAGGAAGTAGACGTGGGACTTACGTCATAAGGAATGTCACTTACTACAGCTGGTTGGGGACAAAGCCCCCCCCACTTTAAGGGTAAGAGGCACAAGCGGTCTAAACCACGTTAAGTGTTTGCCTGTTCTCAGAGTAAGAGAATTCAGAATTCCGGGCTGCTGCCTACATACCCTAGCCACCTATCGGCGAACAACTGCAGCAAGGGAAGATAACCCCATTGACTCATGTCCACCCGCGAAATAACATTTTTTACTGACCCAACATATTATGTTTTGTAATTTCACACCGTTTGTATGTATTATGTTTTGTTTTCGATTGCAATATGAAAGAGTTTTCACCTACTAAATTCAAGCAGAGTATATAAACAATAGTAAATTTAATAAACTTTAATGATTAAATAATTTCGTCTCTTGTATTCACAACACATAGTTAAGACAGCGAGAAAGTTAGATATATAAATTTCTCTTACTCTAAAACTCATCGTTCGTGATGTTTAAAATAAATTAAAGCCTCATTTTCTAAAATAAACTTTTCGATATAAATTCATTCGTAAAGTAATATTTACACACACACACACACACACACACAACACACACACACTCACACACACAACAGTATATGTATGTATATATATAGTCTTATATATATATAATATATATATATATATATACACAGAGTTTTGTTTTCAAAACTTTCTGAATTTTTTCAGGTCACTTAACATTGACCCCCCCCACCTTATTTTGGGGGGCGCCCCAAAATATCGGTGGGGTTATATATGATTGATACTTTTTTTCTACATAAATAAAAATACAAAAGACCGAAGATGTGAAATAGAAGGGAAAAAAATTAAGGAATCTGCTCTGGAAGTAAATAAGTACCGAAAATCAGAAAATAAAATGAAAATAAAAACTAAAAAAGTAATTCTTGGAGATCTTTGCTTTACTAATTTTGATAATTATTCAATTGGCTATTATCTTATAAAAGAAAAAAAAATACATCAATATTTTTTCCGTTTAAAGGGGTGGGGGCGCTAAATTTCCAATACAGTTTTCGACAAAAAATCATTGATACTAAAGTAAAGTAGTATTAAAAAATGTTTTCAGAATCTAATTATATGACATTTTAAACTTAAGATCATACTGCTCATATTTTAAATGAATTTTATATATATTAATTTATCATAGCAGAAATACCTAATTAAATCAGAAAGTTTTGAAATAAAATAACTGATGCATTATAAAATTCATTAATTGATAAATCAATACTGAAAATTTCATTAAAATCGGATTGTTACCTGATTTTGGTAATTTTTTTTCAATCGCTTGAGTTAAATTTATTTTTTATAAACACGGATTTTACGCATTCACGGCGGTCATCTTAAGATATATTTGATCAAAATTAACCAAAAAAATAGTTTTAAATATATTAAAAATAAATCACGTGTGTAATATTATTGTTTTATTTATTTTATTTATTTTTTTATTTTTTTACTGATGCTCATTATTTATTACTTTTCGATTTAAAAAAAAATTTGACATTAAATATTCGATTTAATTAATTTTAATTCATTTTTAAAATGAAAAGCAGATGAAAAAAATAGGTATAAAATTTAATGGATCGTAATGAAATTCAACATGCACGGAAATTACATTACTGTCAACAAATTTTCGCTTAAAATAACCGCCATTACCGTCGAACAGTGCCTCAATCCTGCTTCGGAACCTGGAGCAATCTGATGTTACAGTTTCGCTGGAAGGATCTTAAAAACTACCTTAATTCTATCGATTAACTGGGCTTTTGTAGTATTTGCACGGCGATTGGTATCTTTCTAAACAGCGCCCCATACATGGGTTAAGATCTGGGGAGTTCGGAGGCCAAAAATTGGGATTGGTTTAGTTGTAAGAGTTTAACGACAACCATTTTTGACATTTCCTAGATGTGTGGTAGGGCCGAATCCTGCTGCCATACATATGACGTGCCATTGGCTACCTTTGTTATTCAGGGCTTGACTACAGTGTTAGCAACTCCACGTAGGCATCCGGGAGTCTTCCAACACTTTTCTAGAGATTTTCGATCAATTCTGCTGTACGAACGCAGTCATATCGTCTGTTATGCTGCTTTTTTTTTTTAGTCACAGCCTCGTAGTCTCCATTGCAATTCTCCAGTTCATGCCTGATTGTTTTACAGTGTTCAGGGAGCATTCCTTATTTATTCAAGTTATTTTCTTCCATGATTCACGTGGTTTCCAGTCATCCATTTTATCTGTTCATCACGTATATGAATGAAGAAGGGTCAAGCTTTTTTAAATGATGCGTAATTGTGCGTCAATTGCCCCAACCTACGGAGAAAAATAACCAAATATAAATATGTCAAATTTATCCTGAACACCATATATAATATATATATATATATATATATATATATATATGTGTGTTGTGTGTGTGTGTGTGTGTGTTGGTGTGTGTGCAGGTGTGTGTGTGCTTAATTGAAGTCGTACCTAATTTGAAATTAATTAATTAATAATTAATGAATTAGGCGGACATACCTTAATTCCTTAATTATTAATTAATTAATTTTCAAAATTAGGTACGACTTCAATTAAGCACATATTCTCCAAAAAATTGTCGCTTAAAAAGCCATATCAAAACACATTGTTTATTTGTTTACTTTTCATATATATATATATATATATATATATATATATATATATATTATAATATTATATATATTAAATTTGATAGAGGAATTATATATAATTGATAATTGAATCATATTACCACGACCAGACAACTCGGCAAACACTATTGAGTCCCCGCTCTTTCACGCTGTGGTCCGCTGGTCCAATCTCTATTGGCGGAAATTGTGGTATGCACTGCTGGTGAGACCAAAGGAGGTCGAAACAGCTGTGTCCAGTGCTCCGGATGTCGCAAATGGTGTTTGCCGAGTTGTCTGGTCGTGTGTAATATGATACAATTATCAATTATAATATTATTATATATATATATATATATATATATATATCCTATTAAAAATACTGGGTTTTTACTTATAAATATCTGAAAACTACTGTTGACTTACTAATTGTGTCCGAATTAATATGTAGGTCATACTGCAATATGGAGATATTTATACTATTTGTTGTAAAAAGCTCGATGTAAATTTTTTGAAGTTAATGGATTTTTATTGGAATATAGTGTGTATGCTACTGGTATGTCAACACTATTTCTTAAATAATAGTCTATTCATGCTAAAAAAAACAGCATTTTCATTAAAAAAAAATTTTATGACACAGATATGCGAAGCATAAGCGAAAACTCTCACAACAACAAAACAATCTTTATATATATATTATATATATATATATATATATATATATATATATATATATATATTATATGAATAGAAAATAAAAAAGATGTTATTAGTTTGCTGACAGATATGTTTCGACTTTTAATAAATATAGTTTCTTGAAAAAGACCGCTTATTAAAAGGTCGAAACAGATCAGTCAGCAAAACTAATAACATCTTTTGTTTTTTTCTAAATATTTTCTATTCATACTGTCGGATTCACTTCCATTTACTTCATATATATATATATATATATATATATATATATATATATATATATATATATAGAGAGAGAGAGAGAGAGAGAGAGAGATGTAAACGAGAAAAAGAACGTACTACACGTCAGTGGAAAGAAAGAAAGAAAAACTGTGAGATAGGAAGCAATAGCACTTATCGTCTGTTTCAGGAAATAGAAAAAAAGCAGCAAAGAAAGAAAGGGAAAGAAAGAAAGAAAAAAGAAAGCTAAAAAAATGAAGGAAAAGAGAGAAAGAAGAAAAGAATTTCGCCTAAGATTATTATACTTTTTACATTCTAAACTAATTGTAATAGCTCTTAATTAAACATATCAAATGTTATAATAGTTATCATCATACCATGGTATATCTATTCGGCACACAGACCATCTAGGTAAGACGAAGAAAACATGTTGAACACTGCTGGGAAAACATTGACAAGCTTATAGTAGTTACATCTATACATATATAAAGAGTAGTTGGTGTATGTATGTATGTTTTATGTCCAGAGGTCATCTTGTTCGACTTGATGACTCTAGACTAACAAAACAGCTTTTTCATGGTGAGCTTCTTTTTGGCAAAAGACCACATCACAAGCCAAAAGAACGGTTTCGTGATAGTGTGAAGTAGTGTCTAGTGTGCTTTGATATTCCCGTCGATAATTGGGAGTCCCTGACATCTGATCGTGGACAATGGAGGGCTGCGATATACAGGGGTGCAGAAATGTTTGAAGCTGCAAGGGTGGGCCGAGCAAAACTCAGGAGAGCGTGCCAAAACGAGAAACTCTGCCAGGCAATTCTGGTGATGTGTGGATTTGTGATGAGTGTGACCGGGCCCTGCTTGTCAATGGCGGGCTTGGTCAATCACATGAAATCACATGAGAGCTACCCGACTGCAATTGTTGTCTCTACCATGCCACACTCTAAGACCCAGTATGATCCCCGACATGAGGACAATGATGAGTATACAACACCTGTCGACGCAGTCAACACCAATCGTTATGTGTGCCAGATATGTTCTAGGATATGCAGGACTTTGGCGGATTAAAAAAGTTATGAACGAGCCCCACAACGGACAATGGATGAAGGAGTGGCAGTCGTATGACAAGACGTTGCGATCCAGAGGAAACTACGAAAATAAAACAATTAAAAACAGTGTACACATTAAATATCACCAGTTCTAACTTTTTATGCAAATATTACGGAGATGTTATTTATATTGCGAAGATATCTAAAAATTAAAATATACATAATGATAAAGGATTGCTAACCATTACACAACGTTTTTTTTATCCCCCTCTACCCAGGTGATGCTGGGTAGCCACTTCTAATAGTTGGATAAAGATTACTTGGCTGTTAAAATAACCAATATTAAAATTAATAGAATAAGATAATTCCCAATCCAATTTGCAACTGAATTATAATTATGTGTGTGTGTGGGGGGGGGGGCTATGATCATTGGCAAGAAGCAGAAATCTAATCTACTACATAAATAGCAATTTCTGTCTGTCTATTTATTACCAACAGGCACCTATATACCAGTGATCCGATCATCATGAAACATGAGCTAATATTCAGAAACAGGACTCACGAATTGGATTTCAATAAAAGTCAATAATGAAACCCCTGGGAGACATATTTACAATAGAAGAGGAAGCGAAGATGTTTCAGTGTGTATGTGTGTGTGTGTGTGTGTGAGAGAGAGAGAGAGAGAGAGAGAGAGAGAGGAGGGGGGAGGATAGTAGTACATTGAAATCAAAGTAGCACGTCATCTACGCTTAATCTAAACAATTTTAAAATACTTTTACAATATAAGATAAAATAATCAAACGGTTTATCGTAAAAAAATAATATAATAATGTTGTTAATAGACAGCCAATATTTAAAGGAATTCTTAAAAAAAAAATTAAAATGAGTTTTTAGTGAAAAACGTATACATGAAATGTTCATGCACCTTCTGGGAACAGCGAACCACCACTACTTTCTCGGGTATTATCGGATATTGCTGCTAGTTCTAAATATATTAAACGGTGACTTGTTTTTTTTTTTTTTTTTTTTTTTTTGCTTTTAAAATATACATACGGTCAAAACCATAATGTCAAACCAAACATGACAAATTACAAGGGTGTATAAAAAAGTGATACCATTTTGTTTAGGACAGGTATAATTACCAACACAGGAACATGTATCATACATCAAGATGAAGCTGGTCTTCTGTGGATCACATCCCTACTTCTCCACATAGTCACCATTTCTCTCAATAGCAATGTTTCCACCTTCGAATAAGAGCATGTATCCCTTGCACTGTAAAATTCTGTTGACTGTTCTTTGAGCCACTTCTTCACTACAGATTTCACTTTCTCGTCACTGGAATAATGTTTGCCCCTCAAACCCTCTTTCATGGGGCTAAAGAGATTAAAATCAAAACGGTCTGTCTCAAAAAAAAAAAAAAAAAAAAAAAAAAAAAAAAGAAGAAAAATCACGAATTGTTTTCAAGTAAGTGTATTCTCGCTTCTATTTGGCAATTTATTATTCAAACTAGCAAGAATATGCACCCTCTAGGTGTAAGTATTTTAGTTTTAATGCCATGAAATATATTAAATTAGAAAAAAATTAAATAAGAACGCATATATATGATTACACTCATTTTAATTATATCTTAATTGGTTTCTGTATAAAATCATTGATAGGATTGATTTTAATACGTTGAGGAATAAATCAAAAGTATTAGAAATCAATAGCACCAAGTAATTATTTATCAAACACGGTTTTGTTAAAACCAGTATGCAAATTAACCACACCATATATTATGTAAACCTTTATTTCTTTGTGCTATATAAAACACATTTCAGGAGTTTAAATGCACTAATAACATGGGCTGTTTTCAGGAAAATCTCACTCAGATTCTCATAGACATCGTTAATGAGGCCTAATAGGCCGAAATGTACATACAGAGATTGATTTTTCTCGATTTGTTTAGCTATACATTTAATAGGTATTCCCGCCTAATTCATTATTGATTAATTAATTTTCAAAATTAGGTACGACTCCAATTAAGCACTTATTCTCCAAAAAATTATCGGCAAAAAGCCATTCTAAACAAAACCTTGTTTATATTTAATAATATTTAATCTATTTATAAATGATTTTGACTATAAATTAAATACTCATTGATAAACCTACGGAATTCTAGGGGGTATTGTAGCGTAAGCAGTGACGTAGTTTCGGTTACAGATAGATAGACACCGAATCTCCATTATAATAATATATAGAATTTTACCCATCTCGTAAAAAATGATGGCATGGTTGATTGGTTTGGTTTGTTGGGTCATTTTATGTTAAAGACGTTTTTCTTTTGTTCATTCTTGTTGGGTATTCAATTAAAAAAATTCTTAACGCAGTTTAAAAAAATCAATCTAACTTATAGAGGGGACCCTAACAGTTACTACTACTACGGGTCAGAGTGGACCTGGATGTAATGGCAATGAAGGTGTATTCCAAACTCCCTGGAGAGCTCCAGAATTGGGACCTCACCACTAGATGCAGTTTAACGTCATACCCAAGACACTAAGACCCTCAGCAACCACCTTCTAGCACCTATATGATAAAAAGGGCTGGGATTTTTTTTCCATAAGAGCAACACGGCTGGGGCAATCATATAGATGCTTGGGCTTGATGAGACCAGGCGATTGATCGGAGTGGACCTCTCCAACAGCCTGTCTAGTCTAAGTAAGGGCCAAAGTGGAGTGTTGAATGTCATGGACTACCCAGCCACTGTGATTTGGTATTGTAGAAGAACGATAGTTGGTTGAATATCGTTTACTCGTTCGGATTAAAAGGGGGTTCCCTGAGTGTTTTTAGGGAGTTTATATTCCCTCGCTGACGGGGTTCCTTGGATGTGCTTGGGGGTTATGCTCCCTCACTGAGGGGGTTTAATTTGTGGCTCTTAACGGCTTGCATCAGGAGCCGAGACCTTTCGGTCTTACCACACAGGTTAGAATGGCCAAATTTTTCCAGCCCGCTAAGGGGGCTAATCTTTAATTTCCAATGTCCCCTGACACAGGAGGGTGCCTACCAAACCCTAAAGATGCAAAGAAGAGCTTATACAGAGTTGTATGATCGAAATGTCCTAATAAGAAACGGAGTCTTTAAAGAGAGAAAGTCTTGAGTCCTTGATATGTTGCTGGTAGAAAAGGAAAGTGTAAAGGTTTATTAAACAAGTTGTCGTGTACCATGCGACACAAACATGTTGGGACACGCAGCAGTTCCCTGTCCGTACACAGGAAACGCAACAGGTGTGTGTTGCTTCTATCGGGGCTAGAAGGTAAAAAAGGGTTTTCACTTTGTCGCTTCTGGTTTTATAATGCTGCTCGTTACGCCACGTCTAGCCTAAGTAAAGGCTGAAGTTGAATGTTGTATGTCATGGACTGCTCAGCCACCAAGATTCCCTCCTTAAGCATCACGGATCGTCACCCACGGCCAACAAGTGGCTCCATTGAGGGTCTTACCCTTCTACAGAAGTGCATTTGGCATATTCTACAGATCCAGTTGACAGGGCGGATTTAACTTGTTTTGGGACATGTGTGTATTTACCAATCCCTCCGCACAATCAGGATGCGACACAAGGTCAATTTCTTAAGCAGAGTTTAACAGGTTTGAATTCAGATTTTTATTTTCCAGGGACTGGTTACCTAGCCATGGTTAAAGAGCCCAGTTTGCCCTGCTATTTACCCATAGCAGGAGAGAGAAATGGATTCATACCTTTTCCAAGGTATTAGCGCCATGTGAAATCCAAACAGCCTCGTCAGGAATTGAACTCGGGTCGACGAGTCGATTTCCTACAACTCTAACCATTAGACCACGCGCCTCCATAGTTTCGGACATGTGTATCCTGTTATTACATGTTATATTAATTATACATTTTTATGTGCATTGATGATATGAGTTAATTGTCTGTTTTTACTGACCGAATATTCAGTGTTTGGTTATCCATGGATGCCCTAATGCATTATAAAGACTTACAAACTAATAAACACTAATTCTGATGTTTGTATTGTTGTTTTATTTCCTTACCAAATGTTTAGTGTTAGTTTATCTATGGATGCCCTAAACGAAATAAAGGTTTATATAATATATGTTGTGGTTAATTTGCATACTGGTTTTAACAAAACCGGGTTTAATGGATAATTGCTTGGTTTTATTGATCTCTAATATTATTGTTTTATTCTCCAACGTATTAAAATCAATCCTATGATTGATTTGATCTAGAAACCAATTAAAATATAATTAGAATAAGTGTAATCTTTTTATATGTGTTCTTATTTAATTTCGTTAGTTTTCTAATATAGTCTTTTTTAAAAATATATTTCATTATATCAAAACTTAAATACTTACGCCCGTCAAATGCATATTCTTGTTAAGTAAAAACAAATAGAATACATGAAACCAGATAAAATAAAATAAAATAAAACAAAAATAAAAAAACACAAAACATAACAATCTCCCAGGAGGCCTAAAAAAGGGAGTACCTTCTAGGCATGCTCAGAGAATAAGAGTATAAGAATAAGATAATAAGGCCCAGAGTAATCTCCCAACGTAGGTATATATATGTACATAAAATAATCCGAACAAAGAGATACATATAATAACAAATACAGACTTTATTGCTTGAGCACATGGACGAATGACATACATAGATAGATACAGAAACAGATAGGACTAAAGTCCTCTCGAAGTAAGAAAGAGTTCATGAAGAAATAAGTAAGTCACTTACTGATAGTTGGGGGGGGGGGGCAAAGCACTCCACTTAATGGACAGAGTCACCAAGCGTCTAGCCCGTGTTCTGTGGATTCTCGAAACAAGAGAAATAGGATGAGAATTCCCGGGCTGCTGTTTAAATACCCAGCCACCCATTGGCGAAACCCTCGCAGTAAAGGAAGATAACCCTTTTGGACCCAAGTCCATCCCAGCAGACAATCGCCACAAGGGCTTTCTGGTGTCAAAATGGTCCCTCAGTCTTTTAGAGAAAAAAGTTCCTATCCAAGAAATAAATGTGTGCCTAGAAATAAAGTTTAAACCTTAAAGGTACTAGCAAATATATGCACCCTCCGGGTGCAAGTATTTAAGTTTTAATGTAATGAAATATCGTATTAAATTAGAAAGTCTAATAAGAAGGCAGATAAAAAGATATGTAACAGAGTGGGGGTATAATAGAAAAATAGAAATGAAACTTACTCTTCCATCACTCCCGTCTTTCATTGCTGAATTTTACTTATTTAACTATTTAGTTAAATTAGGAAATAAAGAATAAAATTACACTTATTTTTTCTTGTTAATGGATTTCATTTAAGATTCATTGAAGAGATTTTTGCTTATATTCATGAAAATAAAACCAAACAGTTAGAAATCAATAATACTAAGCACATATTTAATAAAATCACATTTTTAATATCAATATGCAAATTAGCCTTCCCGTTCACACTGTAAACCGCTATTTTGTTGTATATATAAATACAATTGCATGTTATTAGTATGTAGATATGGACAACACTAATAAAAAGGTGAGGCAATTTTATTAATAATTGAGGTTTAAATATAAATAAAATCATGGAGAATGTGATGTAAATAACGAAGAGAATTGTGACTTGAGTAGTAATATAGTTTCGGTTACAGACAGAAAAAACACACAATCTCCATTATAATAAGATATTTTGTCTCTTCCTTCATTCCTTTTCAGCTCGAAGCCCAACAGAAGGAAGAACCACGTTTTGGAGGGTTTGTTTGGTTTGGTTTGTTTTACGGTATATCAACTTCAGTGGGTCATTTAATGCCGATGAAGTTTTGAAATAAATTCATTCTTAACGGATACTCAATTTTTTTATAAACACATTTTTCTATTTAACCCATAGATGGGACCTTAACAGGTACTACCACTCCGGGTCAGAGTGAACCAGGGAGCAATGGTGATGTAGGGGTGCTCCACATTCCCCAGACCTCCAGAACTGGAACCTCACCATCAGATAGAGTTTAACGTCAATCCCGGGGGATGAACACCCTCAGCCACCGCCTTCTAGCACTCATATGATGAAAAGTGTTGGGAGTTGCTATAAGGGCAATAGGCTTGGTGCAACCATATAGGTACTAAAGCTTGACATGACCAGCCGATTGATCAGAGGGGGGCTTTCCGACCGTCCGTCTAGCCTAAGTAAGGGCCACGTTTTGGGGGTTTAAGAAAAGAAACTAGCAACACAACAATATTCACAACAAAAGGTCCAACCCGATACACATGAACATTTTCTCATACAAATTTATCTCTCATTAAACAACCTTTTTTTTCCAACGCAAACAATATGATTTTGGTTGGTTGGTTGGATTTTACGGCATTTCAACCCTTGTTGGGTTATTTTATGCCAAATACGTTTTTTTTTATTCATTCTTGATGGCTACTCAATTCTTTAAAACCTCAATTTCTAAATAGATTTTTTTTTCTATTCAACATTTAGATGGGACCCTAAAAGGTACTACCACTGCGTAGTAAATGAGTTTGAAGTCCAGTCAGGCTATGATGCTCACTTTTTGATTAACACCCTTAGGTAATGTATGAACCCCTCATCTCCTACCAATGAGTTAAACAAACCCCCAAAACCTGACCCTTACTTAGGCTAGACGGGCGGTCGGAGAGACCCTCCCGATCAATCAGCTGGTCACGTTAAGCCCTAGCACCTATATGATTTTCCCAACCCTATTCCCCTTATGGCAAGCCCCAACCCTTTTTATCATATGGGTACTAGAAGGCGGTGGCTGAGGGTGTTCATCCCCCGGGATTGACGTTAAACTCTCTGATGGCGAGGTTCCAGTTTTGGAGGTTTGGGAAATGTGGAGCACTCCTTCATCACCATTGCTCCCTGGTTCAATCTGACCCGGAGTGGTAGTACCTGTTAGGGTCCCATCTATTGGTTAAATAGAAAAATGTATTCATAAAAAAAAATGATTATCCATTAAGAATGACGTTATTTCAAAACTTTATCGGCATTAAATGACTCACTGAGGTTGATATGCCTTAAAACAAACCAAACCAAACCCAAGCCTTTAGTGACCCATGAAGGTTCATATGCCATTGGACAAAGAAACTAAACAAAATGCAACCATTTCTACAAAGACAGAAAGAAAATAGTGTTCAATTTTTTTCGAACTTTCAAAGATATTAGTGTGTCCTGGATAGACACTAAACTCAATCGAGTGGTGAGACTCCAGTGCTAGAAATCTGGAAATTGTGGAGTATCCCTTCATTGCCATTACTCACAGGTTGAAAAATTTTCCAAAACATTTTCACATATCGTTAAAATGAAATATATATATATATATATATATATATATATATATATATATGAAATATTGAAAAGACAAAGGATGTTTACAAATGCATGGGCTCATCAGGAGAGAATGTGCAAACCGTTTCGGGGCCTTCCTCTCTCTCTCTCTCTATATATATATACAAACACACACACACACACACACACATATATATATATATATATTATTATACTAAAGCTGAGATTATCACCTTTTAATGTCTAAAGGTTTTTTTCCTGGTTAGATTATGACACGAAAGTTATACTAAATTATTCCTTAGTTTTAGGATTACGTAATGTTTGAAAGAAATTCCATTTTAATTGGTTCTAATTAGTCGTAATTTGCAATTAAGCCAAAACTTCTGTATATCACTCTTTCCCCCTCTATATCTCTCATGATTACACCCTCCCTTGATTACACCCTCCTTAAATGTGTTACTTTATCTAGAGAGTAAAAGAAAGAGAGGTTAAGAGAGACATTTAACAACTCACTTGATTCACACTGGTAGCGGAAACGCCCGTATGTAATGAAATTCCCTGATCCATTTCAATTTAAATTAGGTCAACCCAATTCGTTGAAAAATCCGTGTTTTTTCAATACAATTTTGAAAAAGATTTACCAAAAATCAGGGAAATATCCGATTTCATTGAAATGTTCAGTGTTAATTTATCAAGGAATGAATTTTATTATGCATTAGTTACTTTATTTCAAAACTTTCTAATTTTTTCCAGGTCCCTTACTTTGATCCCCCCTTGTTTTTTGGGCGCAAAATATCGGTGTTTTATATAAGTGATTGATACTAATTTCTGTATAAATAAAAAGACAAAAGAATCTGCTGCTCGGATAGTAAATAAGTACCGAAAATCGGAAAAAAAACTAAAAAAAATGATTTTCGGAATTTTCTTTTACTCATTTAATTAATTGGCTATTATTCTATAAATGAAAAAAAACAAAACATCAATATCTATTCCGTTTGAAGGATGCGGGGGGCGCTAAATTTCCAATACAGTTTTCGACCAAAAAAATATGGGTGATTGATACTAAAGTAAAATAGTTATTAAAAAAATATTTTTTAGAATCTAATAATATGACATTTTAAACTTCAAATGAATTTTATATATTAATTTATCATAGCAGAAATACTTAATTAAAGTTTTGAAATAAAATAACGAATTCATTATAAAATTCATTAATTGATAAATCAATACTGAAAATTTCATTAAAATCGGATAATTCCTTGATCTTTGGTAAATTATTTTGCAATCACAATTAATTTTGTAAACAAGCCATTTTTAAACAGCGTCTCAGGCCGAACGTAATCGAAATTGACAGAAAAATCGTTTTAAATGTATTAAAAATAAATTACGTGTAATATTATTTGGCTTTTTTTATTGATGCTCATTATATGACTACTTTTCGACTTGGATAAAAATTTGACCTTGAATAATCGATTTAATTAACGTTAATTCGTTTTTAAAATTCGTAGCAGACGAATTTTGGGATACCTAGGTTAACCATTTCTTAGAAATTTTACAAAATAATCTTTTTTAAGGTGTGAATAGAAGAAACAAAAAAATTAAGAGAGATATCATGATAGAAAATAAGTACCGAAAATCAGAAAAAAAAAGAATTTTTGGAGAACTTTTTTTTTTTTTTTTTTACTATTCTCGATAATTATTTAATTGGCTATTATCTTATAAAATAAATCATACATCAATATTTATTCTGTTTAAATGGGGGGGGGAATTTTCAATAGAATTTTTCTACAAAAAATATAAGATAACGATAATAAACTAAAGTAGTTATTAAATAAAATGTGTTTTTAGAATCTAAAAATATGAAATTTGAAACTTAAAATCAGACGCTTCATATTTTAAATGAATTTTATATATTAATTTACCATAGCAGAAATACCTAATTAAATGAGAATGTTTTGAAATAGAATAAAATTCATTTATTGATAAATCAACACTGAACATTTCATTAAAATCGGATACTTACTTGATTTTAAGTAATTTATTTTCAAATGAGAGGGGGGTGAATTTATTTTATAAAATATGGATTTTACGTCATCTTTGGCGGCCATGTTTAAGATATATTTGAGCAAAACTGCCTGAAAAATAGTTTAAAATGTATTAAAAACAAATTGCATGTACAATATGATTTCCCTTATTTTACTGGTGATCATTGTTAAATTTTTTAGACTTAGACAAAAATCTGACCTTAAATAGTCAATTTAATTAATTCTAATTCGTTTTTAAATGAATAGCAGACGACATTTTGGCAGACCCAACTCTTTTCCCTAATCCAAATTATCTAGCGAGAGCTTAATGGGTGATCCAAAGGGTCAGGTTTTGTCTAGTATATATATATATATATATATATATATATATATATATATATAAGTCATTCCGAATTTCGAACGATTACCATGATCGATTTTGGATGAGTTACGTCACACAATTTCGAAAGATAAATAACGGCTAAACAACGCCAAATCCTTTCACTTTATTCATTTTTCTCTCATATACAGTAATTCATTTTTCTCCAGATAGTCTCTATTCCCTATACCTTGAAAAAGGGTGATGGTTCACCCGAAATATCGGAATTGATCGAACCAGGATAGAACAAGAGTGGAATATTAAAATTCTGTTTTTTGTAGAAGAGTAGAAATGTATATTCATAAACAGGTTTATTTCTTTTTGCCTATTGTTTCACTGCTAACAGTCTTAACTCCAGTGTCACTGAAGATATTAAATGACTTTGTCTTTTTTTGTTTAAATAAGCAATGTATTTCTCAAATATTATTCCATTCGAACCTGCAAGTCACGCAGGTGTCTTTGAAAAGCATTAATTTGAATATGCTTACCAATTTTGCTTTTTGATAATCTAAAATGGTACCTGTGGACTTATGCTAAGTCAAAACTTAGATATTTTTCGGTGTGGTGGACCCATAGATCTCGTCAGATCATCCACCTGCGTTCCCCAAAGTCTCCCAGTCATCTTGCCTTGGCTTGTCACTGATACTTGACTTTGGGGAAGAAGAGCATGCGGTGCGTGTCGCACAAGCGCACAACATGTAAAACAAAAAACGTGTGCAGATATTTCTACAAGTCCCAGAGTGATGGAGAAATGGTGAGGTATGCAGGCCTGACGGGCTGGAAGCACGCAGATGTGAATCTACATATAGCGAGACTCGTGACCTACTTAACGTCACAGCCTTGCTGATTGAACAGCAACGTGCTTCGGCGAGGTTGTGGATGAATGAGCAGCCCCCTGGTTAACACTGTTCACCCAGGCAGTTGGGAAGTGTCTAGAAAAGGTGACCTAAACAAATGCCGGTTCACCTATCAAGATGGCCAGAAACCAGCGCTTGAATGGATGTCCACATTAGCTGGGCGAAAACAAGAAAATACTACAACACAAAACAAGGCTAAGAATAGCCACCTGGAATGTCTCGACACCTCCCGATCTTGAGAGATTGGGAAACCCCAAACTACGTACTGGTATCGTGACAGGGGAGCATCTCGATATGGGGCCGACATCGATGCCCCCGCGGAAGTCAATTTCAGCGATAAGGACCAATTGACAGAAGAGGGTGGGCTGGATACACATCCTCATGGAAAGACAGACCGATGGTAACTGTAAGAAGTTTGAGGTAAGGTGACTCGAGCCCTCCATCCTACACATCCGACACATGACGGACGCCATGGAAACATTTCCTACATTTAAGTCTGACCTGTGTGGCAGGGTCTGTATGTCAAGAGTTTCATGTGTGACAGGGTACATAAAAACAAGCTGGATCCGTGGGCCATCTGCGTGCTGACAACTGCTCACAACTGGACTACTTGTAGAAATGGCATTATTCTGTGAAGAAGCGGCAATCACCATATATATATATATATATATATATATATATATATATATATATAAATTATAAACTACCCAAAAATGTAAATATAAACGTACAATGCGCACGATTCCCAAATCTCCACACATACAATAACCCCAGACGGGTTGACTTGCCGTTAAAATCAATTAAATAACCACTAAAGAAATCTGCTTTTGATTGATTGATTGATTGATTGATATTAACGGCATGTCAACCTATCCAAGGTTATTTTATGCCAAGCGGTAAGTTGTGGGGTCAAGTTTATTGTTATGCCTTTTTTCCAAGGATTTTTTTTTTAAATTGACAGTCGGTTGTTTGCAGTTGTTTGTTGCTAAGTGGATTGGAAATCAGTTTAAGGGATAAGTTTATAGGATAAAATTCAAGTTTGTTATAAGCGATAGTTTGGTAGGAAGTTTTTTTTTAAAACACTTTTTATAAAAAAATTCTTTTCCTAGCACCCTTATTATAAAAGGGTTGAGACTTGTTATAAGGGCAATAGGGTTGGGGCAATCATATAGGTGCTAGGGCTTGACATGACCAGCCGATTGATCGGATGAGGCCTCTCCGACCGCCCAAGTAATGACCGAAGTGGAGTGTTGCATGTCATGGACAGCTCATCCACCAGGATTCCATCCTTAAGTGTCACGGGTCACCACCCAAGCCCCAACCGACAGGGCTTTCTGCTTTTGAGAATATTCACAATGTTACGTGCACGCGCTTGTTCTGGCGTAACGATAATAATAAAAAAAAATGTAAAAGCAAGAGATCCTGAGTGTCAAAAAATATAAATAAAAATAAACACAAGGGACATGGCATTCTCCTTCTCATACTACGATATATATATACGAAAGAGTAATAGAGAACACTTCTGCCAGACAACGAAAGACATTAAGACAGGGCTTCAGTGACGACGACAATTTTATTTACCAAGATACAGACAATAAAGGAATAAAAAAGGAAAGCAACAAACAAACAAAATATAGTGAATAGGGAACGAAGAGATATTGAATAAGTATCTATTTTATCATATATGTATGAACGAGCAGTTCAAAACATTCACAAGGTAATTAATCTTAAAAAGACGTATATAGAATAAGGGAGAGATTAAACTCACTGTGATACCACTGGTGGGGAAAAAGAGAATGTATTTCTGTTTCTTTTTTTTAAATATGTGCCAGACATTCATTAAAGTCCTTGGGATGATTCAAACAAAATGAAGTTTATTGTATTTTCGGTGGCGTATGCATTTTCACAATTGTTTTTCTTTTCTTTAATTCTTGTTCAACATTCAACAATAAAACGTTTTTCTTTAGTTATTGTTGAAAATATATGATTTTTGACAACGCTGCATTCTCAGAGTATCGAAATCCATCTCATCACTTCGTCTTGGGTGACGACAAAATATGGAAAATTAAAGCTAAACGATAATTTTAACCCTCCCGTTCCACTATCGGAAATGGCATACGCAAATATCTACCTATATTGACCTAAGTATGACGGCACATGACTAGAGTTGTAAAAGTGCTTGCGACCCCTGGATTTCGTGCCCCTAAAAGAGACAGCAGTTTAGCCTGTTACCATGGTGACCGACCTTAGATTCTCCCGCCACGAGACGAGATCCACGTCTGCTCCCAAAGATAGACCTGCTCCAACTGTGTGGATCTCGTCTCGTGGCGGGAGAATCTAAGGTCGGTCACCATGGTAACAGGCTAAACTGCTGTCTCTTTTAGGGGCACGAAATCCAGGGGTCGCAAGCACTTTTACAACTCTAGTCATGTGCCGTCATACTTAGGTCAATATAGGTAGATATTTGCGTATGCCATTTCCGATAGTGGAACGGGAGGGTTAAAATCATCGTTTAGTAGTGAGATAGTATTAATACGATGAGACGATTCTCTCTTTCCTGTCTATAACAGATTGGAAAATAGAATTTCTTTTCTTCTATTCTTTTTCTTTCTTTTAAACAGAGTGAATGTTCTTTTCGCTCGCAACACATTATATATAGAATTTTGTAAAGGCTTATATCTACTAGTTGACATACTCCACACGAGCTTAGATTCTCCCGCCACGAGACGAGATCCACGCGAGCAGAATGCGACACAAGTTTAATCTTTAAGCGGAGTTTAACAGGTTTGAATTCAGCGTTTTTCCTTCTCCTAGACCGGTTGTCGTACCAAGAGCCCAGTCTGTCATACTATTTAATCTTAGTTGGAGGAAGAATAGTTGGATGCATACTTTTTCCAGAGGTATTAGCGCTACGTAAAATACAAACAACTTTGTCCAGTATTTGAACCCGGTTCGCCGTGTCCAATTCCTACGAGAATAACCATTACGTCACGGGCGTTTTAAGTCTCCAAAAAGTTTCGAGACTTACACTTAAAAATAGTTACTTGGAGCTGTAATTACTATTATTATTATTATTGGTTGGTTGGTTGGATTTTATGGCATGTCAATCCTTGGGTTATGTTACTGTTGCAAAATTAATGGGCGCATTATCAATTTTGCACAGTTAGTATGAAGAATATAATTTGAATTCAAACTAACCGTTAGCACGGTTACAGATTTGATGGACGTTTCGTTTGACCCTTTGCTTCCTTTTTTATCTGATACACAAATGCAAAATATACCGAATCCCTAATCTCATTTCTTTTCTCAGGAACACCAATAGCAGTAAGAATGCGATACCTGCTTATCGCATGGATCCCCAAATGGTTTAAAAGGGGCTCTTTAGCCTTGGTCGGCAACACATCAAAGTCAAGGAAAAGTCCAAAACAAAACCTCTGCTGCTTTTCAACGAATGGCTAGGGAAGTAAACCCCGAAAACAAATCAGGAGCCAGAGTCCCTAAGGTGGTGTGATGCTGAAATCCAGTGCTACCCATTAACTCCTGCGACACTACCGTCGCCAAACTGCATTGGTCCCTTACCTTTCCTTTGGATCACAGCGGCAGTTTGGAGAGGGGAGATTTGCTACACGGGGAACAGCTTATACCCCATGCGAACCCATCCAAGCTATGCAGTAAAAAAAAAACAACTTTGTCACTGCTCCATCGTCTCTCGAAGACGGAAGGCTGCCAACCAGTCAGTTTCTAGTTCGCCACCGACATATGAAAACAGTTAGTTAATCTCTGGCCGCCGTTGAGGTCAGGACCTAAGAAAAAGAAATAAAGTGTGAATTCACAAAATAAATGCCTTGAGTTGTTAATAAAAAATAAACTAACAACCAGGACGCTTCGACAACATCTTAAGAAAAAGACAGACTAGTCAGATTGAGAGGGTAGACAGTTAAAGACCAAGCCATGAAGATGACCTGTTACTCAGAATCGTAAGAAGAAATATCAGCGCAAATTGGCCCTGTCGACTGGGACTAGAATACAACGACTGCAACTCTGCAGAGGGGTAAGAGCCCCAATGAGGCCACCTGTCGGTCGTAGTTGGTGAGCCGTGATGCTTAAGGACGGAATCATGGTAGCTGAGCAGAGAAATGATTATTATTAAATAGAAATAATTACTTGAAGCTATATAATTGTGCATAAAGTATTTGTATTAGATAGGAATACCTGAAACCATATAACTGTGTGCCAATTATTTGTATTAGATAGGAATACTTGAAACCATATAACTGTGTGCCAATTATTTGTATTAGATAGGAATACTTGAAACCATATAACTGTTTGCTATTTAGTTGTATTAGATAGGAATACTTGAAACGATACAACTGTGTGCCAATTATTTGTATTAGATAGGAATACTTGAAACCATACAACTGTGTGCCAATTATTTATATTAAATAGGAATACTTGAAACCATACAACTGTGTGCCAATTATTTGTATTAGATTGGAATACTTGAAACCATACAACTGTGTACGAATTATTTGTATTAGATAGGAATACTTGAAACCATATAAATGTGTGCCAATTATTTGTATTAGATAGGAATACTTGAAACCATATAACTTTCTGCCAATTATTTGTATTAGATAGGAATACCTGAAACCATACAACTGTGTGCCAATTATTTGTATTAGATAGGAATACCTGAAACCATATAACTGTGTGCCGATTATCTGTATTAGATAGGAATACTTGAAACCATATAACTGTGTGCCAATTATTTGTATTAGATAGGAATGCTTGAAACCATATTACTGTGTGCCAATTATTTGTATTAGATAGGAATACTTGAAACTATACAACTGTGTATCAATTATTTGTATTAGATAGGAATACTTGAAACCATAAAACTGTGTGCCAATTATTTGTATTAGATAGGAATACTTGATATCATATTACTGTATACTAAAAATATCTATTTGCATAAAATAACTAGATGGGTTGACATGCCGTTAAAATCCAAAATGGAAATGAATAAAAAAAAAACCACACAAAACAAATGACGGAAATTGAATTAGCTTTGGTTTCTTTGTTTAATTCCATATCAACCTTCGAGGGTTATTTAATGCGAAAGCCTTTCTTGTAGAAGAACAGTGGTACTATTTAACCCATAGTTAGGGGATAAAGAGATTCATAACTTACCCGAGGGTATTTGTCTAAAAGTGAACGTAATACTGACAGTGGATGCGCTTGTTGTAATGTTTGGAGTCTTAGGAAATGGACTCGTCCTCCCGAGTTCAAATCCTGGACAAGGCTATTTGCACTTCACATAGCGCTAATATATTTGGGAAAAGTATGCATCCAACTACTATCCCTCCACCTATGGGTAAATAATAGGGCAGACTGGTTTTTTTTTAACCTTGGCTAGGTAACCAGTCTAAGAGAAAGAAAACTCTGAATTCAAACTTGTTAAAGTCCGCTAAGAAATCGACATTTTGTCACATCCTGCTCGTGCGGAGAGGTTAGAAAAGATATATATATATATATATATATAATAGTGATAGTATAGTTCGAACCCTGGACAATTTGATATTTAAAAAAAAGGGGGAAATCAACCTGTATAGTCTGCATAGGTGTGTGGATTTGTGAGTGTGTGTGTGTGTTGAGAGGGTGTGGGTGAAACCCCGTTCAATTTTGCCGACAGGGACACGAGAACGCGACCCAAATACTAAAGGTGATGATTGATATAATGATGGAACGTTTCCATTTTTATTTTATTTCCATTTTTATTTTATTTCCATTTTATTTTAAGAAATCTTTTCTTTTTTTTTTTTACTTTTCTGTATTTTTATTTTACTTCATTTTTTTATTTTTATTTTTTTTCATTCGTACGTTCAATATTTTTCTATTCTCCTTCGGCATAACCGCAGACGCCCGCACTCACCTCCCGCAATTCTGATTGATAGACATATTTTTCTTTCTTTTTCTTTCTATTCCTGCAGTATTAGTTGTTTTATTTTTTGGGGTGGAGGGGTCTTGGTTTCTTTTTAATGTTTTAGTACTTATTTTTGTTTTTGTATTAGTTTTTGTTTAAATACAATTTCCTCTCCGTCCAACTGAACTGATCTTCCTTACGAATGTGCATGGCATAGATTGATTAATTATCCCTCCCCCCCAGGCTTTGCCGAATTTCTACTATGACTAATACGGACCCCCCCCCACACACACACACACCAGTCTCTTTCTAATACCCTCCTTTTGCTCTATAAAAGGAGCAGACGCAGAGGTGGCACTTCACCGAGGACGAAGACATCTCTTGAGACAGACCAAAAACGAACCAGGTAAGATTCAGTGTTTCTTTTCATATGTACTAGCAAATATATGCACCCTCCGCCGGGTGTACGTATTCAAGTTTTAATGCAACAAATATTTAAATTAGAAAAGCTAATGAAACTATGAAACTATTCTTATGAATGTAGATAAAAAGATTTGAAACAGAGGGGGGTATAATCGAAAAATCGAACAACTGAAACTTACTCTTCCACCACTCCCGTCTTACATTGCTAAATTTTTCTAATTTAACTATTTAGTTAAAATAGGAAGTAAATAATAAAAATCACCGTTATTTCTTATTGTTAATGGATTTCTTTTGAGATTTATCCCCGAGATATTTGCTAATATTCATTAAGATAAAACCAAACAATTAGAAATCAATAATACTAAACACATATTTATTAAAATCATTTTTTTAAAATATCAATAAGCAAATTAGCCTTCCCGTTCACACTGTAAACCGTTACTTAATTGTAGATATAAATACACTTGCATCTTATTAGTATGTAGGTATTCAATAGTATCAATAATGTCAAACCATTTTTATTAATAATTGAGGTTTAAATAAAAATACAATCCTGGAGAACGAGGCGTAAATAACTAAGGGAATTGTGACTCAAGTAGTAATATAGTTTTGGTTACAGACAAACACTCTATCTCCATTATAATAAGATTTGGTTTTCACTCTGATCAGTTTTATATTAGGTTGGTACAGTTACCTCCCTTACTTGTTATAGTTCTTCTGTTATGCGCTAGGTGGCATTACAAGCAACCATATAAAAGCGGGAGGGGCTAAAGTCCCTTTTCCATCTTCTATTCTCAAGAGAACACGCACTAGTTGCATCTCCTATCCACATAAAAGGGGAACTTTGAGTCCCCCAACCTCGTGTCGCATGGTGCGTGAGAACATGGTTTACACACACACACACACACACACACACACATATATATATATATATATATATATATATATACTACCACTCGAGGTCAGAGTGGACCAAGAAGTAACGGTGGTGAAGGGGTACTTCACATTCTCCAGAGCTCCAGAATTGGATCCTCACCATCAGGTAGAGTTTAACGTCATACCCAGGAATAACATTAAGACCCTTAGCCACCACCCCTAGCACATATATGATAAAAAGGGTTGGGGCTTTGCCAATGGGGTTGGAACAATCATATAGGTACTAGGGCTTGATATGCTCAGCCGATTGATCGAAAGGAGCCTCTCTGACCGCACGTCAAGCCTAAGTAAGGACCAAAATGGAGTGTTGCAAGTCATGGACTGCTCAGCCACCAGGTTTCCATAACAAACATCACGAGTCGCCACCCATGGCCAACAGGTAGCCATATTGGGTGGAGTCTTACTTTTCTGTAGAAATGCAGTCAGTATATTCTAAATTCGACAGGGCTGATTACTGTTATGAAACAAATTAAAAAAAACCGACAATTTTTATTGTTTTTGTTGAATAAAGTTTGTTGGGGAAAAAAAGCCGCAATAATTATGCATCAACCTAATATAAGCTCTTCTTTGTAGTTTTCTATCTTCTTTTGTATTCTACTTCTATTAAGTTTGCTCAGGCAATAAAATCTACTTGTTATTATTTAGTTGTGAATTGTTCTTATATATATTTACTCCATACGGGGAAACGATATTTAACTATTGTTCTTCAATACAACTTTAATAATAAATCCAATTAAATGTTTTACTTACCGGCTACTAAGTAGATAACAAATAAACAGTTACATAGAAAAACTGAGTTTATAAATACGTGTTAAAAAAACTGAGTTTAAAAGAAGAAATTCAAGAATGAATGAAACGAAACGTCTTCAGCATAAATAACCTAAAAGGGTTGACATGCTGCATACCTGACGCACAAACATCTAAATGAACGCAGTAAAATCATATCCATGCGTCCCAGTGTTTTCCTTTTTCTTCCCTCACCATTTCAAGCTAACTGTAAATACATTTCAATCGTTTCTTAGAAACGAATTACACAGGATAGGTTACAAGGTAGGAGTTAGACGGCCTTAGTTGTTTCCTCAGATCATAAATAAAAACCCAACAATTTATTAAGAAACTTTAGTTGCGACCCCATACATTTTCCCAGGGACTCATTTAAAGCAAATATGTGCGTCCCTGGACGAACTAAATCAAAAAGCTATCAGCATCACTGTTCACTATGTACGAGAAAAAAAATAGTCAACCAACGTCTACAGGTTGTTCGGAAAATACTGTCCGATTTTTGCTTAAACCGTTTAAATTATCTCCTAGCATATCTATTAATAATGGAGATTCGGTGTCTATCTGTCTGTAACCGAAACCACATTTCTGCTTACGTCACAATATCCCAAATCGTTAATACATAGAATAAAGAACAACCCTGTATTATAGGTATGCTCAATTTGCGAACTTTTCATACTTGCGGAAATTGTTAAAAAATATTTTAAAACGTCAATAAAAAATGGAAAATTAACTTTTTAATGTTTTCTTTTACGTTTAATATAAAGAATGATTCCAAATTTATGTGTTAAAAAAGAAAAAAAAATTCTGTTACATATAACGTAAATGTTTGTATTTTATGATGGAGTGGCCTATCATCAGTATCAGTCGGACAGCATGGGAGTCTATCCCCTTTTCGCTAGCGCTAGACTAGGGAAAATGTTTTTTTTTGCCGAGTATTTAATGATATTTCTATTTCAGAGTAACCTAAAAAAAGATTTTTTTGAAAATTAAAAATAGTCCACTTTTGCAGTTCTGAGGTGAAAAAGTTTATAACTGAATCACTACGCAATAACTTTAAATCTATTCAACATCAATTCTTTAATTAAAAATAAATAAATAAATGAATTAACGTATAAAGTTATGTCTTCTTTAGAATTTCATTTTTATTAAAAGTATTATTCCCAGTTAAGAGATTAAAAATATTGAACTTCATTTCATATTCCACTAACATCTGTCCGGTGGACTATGGTAAAACTTTACGCCTCTGAATTCACAGTCAACCCATGTTCAGTTAGTATTATTGAATATTTCAGTTTAAGAATGTTTTCTTTTTCCGCATATCAATTATTCTAACGCATTTTCCTTTTCTTTCTTCGGCCATTTTAAATGTTTCTGTCCTTCATTTTCAGACACTACTAAAGAATCATGGGAAAAGTTGCTCTTATCTGCGCTTTTATGCTCGTCTGTATGGCAGCAGCTGGTAAGTTTATCACATGCTTTCTATTCATTACACTAACAAAATTATTTACTTTTTATGTACTAATGCAGAATAGCGAGCAAGAGATAATATCATTCGATTACGTATAAAAAAGCATTACATTCTATTACATTTTACGGAAATACCCGAAACCTTTGAGACGTTAGGGTTAGTTTAGGCTACTTCGGGACTTTCTTTATACGTAAAATGCGATTCTAATGATATTATCTCTTGTACGCTATTCTGCATTTGTACCACTTATTCTTATTCCTGGATTGAAAATGTTATTTCACAATTACTTATACCAAATGGAAAAATAAAAAAAAAAGACCTACTTGTAACTTTAAACTTTGCTTTTGTGACTTAGGTAATGGAATTTTCAAATTCATCCATTTTCCAGAACATTCCAGATAGACTCAGTGCTGAGTAGCTAGTAAATAATTTCAAGAAGTTACTGATTCAATCAGGGCGGTGGAGTTGGAACACAAAACCTCCGACTCCGACTCCTCTATTTTTGGCACCTCCGACCCCGACTCCGATTCCACTTTATGTAATTAAAAGATTATGCACTAGAATAGATATAAAACCGTGATTTTTTAAAAATAATCTAATTATAAGGTGAGCGCACTGTATAACTTTACAAGCTAAACTAGGGCCATCTAATGTATAAATTCAAATGGAGTGGAATTCGGTATAGTTTTACCGACCCCGACTCAGACAAGAAATAAATGTTTATCTAGTATATGATGTGACCATTTAATTGCTTCCGACTCCCTAACTCCGACACAGCCCTGGATTCTGTGCTGAGTAGTAGGTAGAGATTTTTTTTTTTGGAAGTTTCAGAACATTTTTGTTCCTTTTTGTATGACGTTCATGTAAATACACGTGAAATTTGAACAATATATTGTTTTATTCAAACCTCACATCTTATTATAATGGATATTGTGTGTTTGTCCGTCTGTAAACGAAATTACCTCATCACCAATATCACAATTCCCCTAGTTATTTACGTAATATTCTCAATGGTCGTTAAATAATCATTATTTATTAACAATATCTATTAAGGGGTAGCTGAGATAGATTTGCTTCAGAACAGCCCATATTATTAATGTGTTTAAAATCCTGCGATGTGTGTTATATATCATTAAGAAATAAATTTTATCTAGTATATGGCATGGATAATTTGCATACCGGTTTTAATAAAACCGTGTTTAATAAATAATCATTTCATGTCATTGATTTCTAATATCATTGTTTTATTCTCAAACGTATTAAAATAAATCCTTTGTATAATTTTATATTGAAATCAATTAGTATAAAGTAAAAATAAATATAATCTTTTTTGTGTTTGTATTTAATTTCATTAGTCTTTCTCATTCAATATAATATTTAATTATATTAACACTTAAACTAGCAGGACCTGTGGATATATCACAATATGATCATTTAATTATTGCAACGTTTGATATGTTTACTTAAAAGCTATTGCGAAATAGTACAATATGTAAAAACGTATAATAATTTTGATTTAACTATCTCTCACTCTTTTTTTCTTCTTTCTTTCTTTCTTTTCATTTCTTTCTTTCTTTCTTATTATATTTTTCTTCATTTTCTTTCTTTCTAATAAATACGGAATGGTCTATTATTTAGCTGAGGTAACGAGTCATAAAAAAAATAAGAGTTATGCAGATAAGCAATACCAGATTCTCAGGATTTACACTTATGCATTCATCTTGGACGATTTGGATGGCCTGATTTTTTAACCACGGGGTGTTGCAAAATGATAACGGTTGGAAGATTAAGAAACAAGCGTATACAAGATTATAACGCGTATTAATATATATATATGTTGTATGTTGGTTGGGGGTAATTCTTATGTGAAATGCATCACATAAGAAAACAAAGCAAAGCACTACAAATAATAACAAAGAAGTTTGAGTCGTAATAAAATTGTCCTTTATATGGTACTAGCAGCGGCTACCCGGCGTCGCCTGGGTAGAGGGTTTTTAAAAAAGTTAATCCCGCAGATCCATTATTCTGAATCATGAGTTGAAACCCCATCGGATGTCCCATTTAAATCCCTATGTAAAAAATAGACCTTGCATTGATCCAGCTACTCTGAAAAGAAATATAAATGTCTACTATCTAAAATATTAAATGGAAAAAAAATCCCATTCTGTTATCATTTAAATTTTATTTTTTTAATTATCTTCACGAATATAAATCAAATCTCTATTATTTTTGCTCAAAAACCAAGCCCTGTTGATATTTTACTGTGTGTATATATATATATACTTTGTCGTCAATTGTTTTATTTTCGAAGTTTCCCCCGGACATTTAGATTCACTTAACTGCAATTTATATATGTACTATCGAGGCTACTGGCGAGGCCCGGGGTAGATGAGATCAAAACATGGTTTAATAATCGTTTGCAGATATATTACTACTGAATAGCGAGTTGGATCTTCGATAAAAATCACCACGTAAAAAAGTTCTTATTTTAATCCGGCCTGGTGGGAGGTCGGGGAATTTTTTTTTTCGTCAGAGTAAAGGGAATGACATTACATAATGATATAGTAATTTTTTTTAATTCAATGATTAACTATATTTTATAGATAAAATATGAATGGCACGATTTGCTAAATTTCAAATTAATATTTTGAAGAAAAAACAAAAACAAAAAACAAACAAAAATTTTTAAATAAAGTAATCAAATTAATGTAAAACAATAAATAATCTAAAAAAAACCCCTTAAACTAACATTATTAATTCAAAGCGTAGCCGATCGAATGTCAAATTATTATAGTATACTATACTATAAATTTGATAACAATTTGATAAAAATAATATACTATACTAAGTATAGTATATCATTCTTAAATCGAAAAGTGCACTGACTTGAAATCATTACGAAAAGAAAAGAAAACTAAATGAAAAAAAGTGATACATACTTTTTAAAAAAGAATTTTGAATGTGCTTAAAAGTTAGATATCAATTACAGTTTGATTTTGGTACAAATACAGAATAGCGCGCATACATAATACTAGCTACTGGCAAAATGAGCCTAAAATGCGTTTTGACAAAAAGACTTTAGCCCCACCTATAGAAAATAATTTACCAAAAATCAGGGAATTCTCAGATTTTAAATGAAATTTTCATTGTTTATTTATCACTAAATGATCTTTATAATGCATTATTTATTTTATTTCAAAACATTCTCATTTTTTTCAGGTCACTTAATTTTTACCCCCCCCCCCTTATGTTGGGGCGTAACATTTTTGCGAGTTGGTCATTTTCGATACTAATTACAGTATAAATAATGAGATAAAAGACCGAAGTTATGAATAGAAACAAAAACAAAATTTTGACGGTGGCTTTTCGATGAGAAAATAAGTACTAAAAATTGAAAAATAAAATGTAAAAAAAATAATAAATAATTAATTTTTGGCGATTTCTTTTTTCTCATTTCGATAATTATTTAATTGGCTATTATCTTATAAAAGAAAAAAATATACATTGATATTTTTTATGCTTAAAAGGGGGGGGGGTACATTTTCAATAGAGTTTTTCTTCAAAACTTATTACTTTATCTGTCTAAAATAAGGTTTGCATTAAATAAGATTTATATCTAGAATCTAAAACTATAACATTTTAAACTTAACATCAGACTTTTCATATTTAAATGAATTTATATATTAATTTTTCATAGCAAAAATACTAAATTAAAGTTTGAAATAAAATAACTGATGCATTATAAAAATTCATTAATTGATAATCAACACTGAAAATTTCATTAAAATTGGATAATTACCTGATTTTTAGTAAATTCTTTTGCAATCGCGAATGTTACATAAAATTGTAAACAAGCGCGTAAAACCATTGAAAAAATAGACAAAATGGCGGATCGCGTCGAAATTGACCAAAACAAATCGTTTTAAATCTATTAAAAATAAACTGCATATGTAATGATATTTGTCTTTTTTTTAATGATGGTTATTATGTTACTACTTATCGATTTGACAAAGTTTGACCTTAAATAATAGATTTAATTATTTTCAATTCGCTTTTAAAAATTTGTAGCAGATGACAAAATAGCCAATGCCTATAATACCATTAAAATCGTATTTTCGAATAAATAACATTAGATTACGGAAACTCCCGAGGAGCCTAATTCTAACCCACTTACTCGAGTATCTCAAATTTTTCATGTTTTTCCGTGAAATGTATTAGGTAATCTAATGGTATTATCTCTTGCGCACTATTTGCATTAGTATCATTATTTTGTTTGTATTTCTAATATTAGAATAAATAAACATGAAAAAAGAAGGGTTTGTTTACATTGACCAACGACGGAAAATCGACCTTACATATTACATAACTATGTAAATTTTAATTTTTGTATAAAAGAATAATGCTCAGGCATAAAACCTCTGTGGAAAAATTAATGTTTCCTATTAAAAATATTAAATGCAAAAAAAAAAAAAAATCTAAAAAACTCACATCTTTTTGGAAAGAATTTTGTATTTGTTTCTTTAATGTTTAAAAGTTAAATATCAATTCACCGTAATAATTATTTCGATATCAAAAGTGTAACTAAGTGATTAATTCTTAAACTGTCCATAAAAATTGTATTAAAAAAAATAGATTAGATAAACGATTATTTATCCTGTTCAATTAAATATTTACTACAACTTTGAATCGCCGACAATTGCCGAGTAAAATTTTAATGTTATTCTATAATGTTATTTATTTTTTAAATGTATTCGATAATATAAATCAAATCTTCATTATCTTTGCTCAAAAACCAAAACCTGGTGATATTTGATGTGCATATATATATATATTTACTTTATCGTTAATTGTTTTATTTTCGAAGTTTCCTCCGGACATACACATATACACAACTGCCCTTTATATATGTATAGATAGATTATAAATTGTGTCAAATGAACGACAAGTTATATAGATGTGGTTTGGTTTCTCCTTTTCACAGAGTCTTGTTAGTATTAAAGCTTGTCTTTGTTCACCTGGTTCGTGACTTGCCTGTTCACTGACCGCTACCTTTCTACTCTCTACTACTATAAATCTTCCCGTCCCCCGCTCTCAGAATGTCGGTTAATTGGTGGGAATTTTTAATTTTTGGCGTCGGTCAGTCTGGCTTTGTCTATTTTTAGAATACGATTCTTTTTTTCTATGTTTCTCTAAACCTGGTCTAACAAGAATATACAGCTTATGAACGATTACAGATACTTGTGCCCGGAGGGTGCATTTTTTTTTTTTTTTTGCTTGTAAATTTAATCTAGGGATGCAAAAAACATCTTCGCACAAGATATTCATGCAACTGATTTTAATATTGTCTTTTGCAGACGCTGTTTTGTACCATCACCCAAACTTTGGTAAGTATAACTTTTATAAACTTAAGTACATTCTACTTATTGTATTATTTTGTTAATTTTATATTGAAAACTGTCATAATAGATTTATCTAAACTCGACTTTTTTTTCGGATACATTCATCATTTACCCAACTATGGGTAAATAGTAGAACAGACTCGACTCTTTAAACTTGGGTATACAATATATATATATATATATATATATATATATATATATATATATATATTTGTTGTTGGCATCCGTCCGTCTGCTAAAGACGAGGGAGAAGTGTCCACTTTTTAAAAAATCTGCAACTATGTGAGTGGCTGAACAGACCAATTTTTGAATGCCAATCTCTGGTGCAGGGACTGCAAACAAACAATGATGCTTGCTGGAGTTGTTGTTGTCTCTCCTTCCTTTTGGCTCTCTTTTCTGTGGGGGCTACTTTCCTGTCTTTTTCACTCCTTCTCGTTCTTTGTTTGTCGAGGAGGCGCCAGGTCGTACGGTCTTCTACATAAGCCTCCCATGTGTTGATGTCGATGTGGCATGTCTTCATGTCCCTCTTGCAAACATCTTTAAAGCGCAGGCGTGGTCTCCCTACCGGTCGGGTGCCCTCTACTAGTTCACCATACAGTAGGTCTCTGCATTTCTTAACAGGCGCGTTATCTTGATGAAAAGTGGCTAACATGCTGCTTGGAGACCAATGGTAACAATTGCACTTTAAATGTATTGTACACTATAATGAATATATATATATATATGTGTGTGTGTGTGTGTGTGTGTGTGTGTGTGTGTGTGTGTGGTTTGTTAATCTTATATTAAAAACTGTCTTAGTAAATTTATCTCAATTCAACTTTTTTCGGTTTCAATCGTCATTGACTGTAGCTATGGGTAAATAGTAGGACAGACTCGGCCCTCCTTACAACATTCTGTCGGATTTACTCCAACCCTCCTATCTTCATATATATATATATATATATATATATATATATATATATACTCTAGCCGGACTTGTGGATATAGCACAGTATGATAATTTGATTATTACAACGTTCGATATGTTTACTATTGCAAATTTATATAATTGACCCTTCTCTATCTTTCTCCAACTCTTTTGCTTTCTTTCTCATATTTTTTCTGTGTGGCATATCCTTTTCTTCCCTTTCTTACTTTATAATAAAAACGGAATGATCCATTATTTGGCTGAGTTGATGACACTCATAAGAAATAAGAATTCGGCGGATAAGCAAAACCAGATAAACAGGATTTACATTTTTGCGCTTCATCTTGAACATTCTGGACGGTCTCATTTTTATAAAGAGTATGTTGCAAGATGATAACGGTCGAAAGATTAAAGAATAAACGTATATATATATATATATATATATATATATATATATATATATATATATATATATATAGAGAGAGAGAGAGAGAGAGAGAGAGATGCTGATAGGTACGCGTCCCGCGTCTCTGACGCACAAAAATCTAAAAGGACACAGTAAATTCCTATCCATGCGTCCCAGTGTTTTTCTTTTTTCTTCCCTCACCATTTCAAGCTAACTGTAAATACATTCCAATAGTTTCTTAGAAATTATTTACATAGTATAGGTTACAAGTTAGGAGTTAGACGGCTTTAGTTTTTCCAAGATCATAAATAAAAGCCCTACAATCTATTAAGAAACTCTGCTTGGGACTCATTAATTTTCTCGGGGACTCATTCAAAGCAAATATGTCTGTCCAAGGACGCTCTTAATCAAAAGGCTATCAGTACCACTATATAATCTTCATACAATGACTGCTATTTACACTGTAGCATTGCAACCAGCAAAGCCTTCATCAGATGATGACTCTGGGTTAAGGCATGATTTCGGGGCCGAAGCATCATTACCACTAACCCAGAGCGCCCCAGCAGTATCTCACGATACCACCAACCTTTGTCAGTTTGATGTCACAATGTAGGATTGCCATATCCACGCTGATTCGGTTAGAGCTTTCTCCTGGATCTTTTTTATGTATTTCCTCTTTTCTAGTGGAGAAAGTCCACACACACACACACACACACACACACACACACATATATATATATATATATATATATATATATATATATATATATATGATTCGGACGGTATTTGAGGACAGGTTTCAGGTTTAGAACAAAGTTCTATATAACAACAGAAATAACAGTTTATGAAAAAACAAAAACAAAAAAACAAAACAACAAACAAACAAAGAATAACAAACATAAAAGTTGATTAAAAATTGAGTAATTTTATTTAATGAATCCACCACTAACATTAATAACTCTATACGAAGTCGAAGTCGTTTGCAAACTCTGATTAACTGGTCTTTATTCATGTTGGACATTACTTGAACTATGGCAGTCTTTAAAAGAGTCTTTGGTGTTATGGGAATGTTCATTAACTTCTTTCTCAACAATGCGCTACACATAATAGTCCAATAGATTGAGGTCTGGAGAGTTAGCGAGCCAAATGTTGGGGGGTAATATGATCGTACATATTATAAACCATTCATTCTTGTGTGTGCGTACGTCCAACCTTGTAAAATTAACAGTTTAAACTTGAGTAACAACGAGTTAACAGCTAGTTGGTCAGGACGATCAATATACTACGGCTACTATGTGACCCATTACTACCGTTTTCATAGTCTGCCGTCGGCTGGGGCGTTAGAATGCACCGACTATAACTCCGCAGAGGGTAAGACTCTCCCAATGAGACCACCGGTTGGCCGTGGGTGGCGATCCGTGATGCTTAAGGATAGAACCCAAGTGGTTGAGCAGTCCATGACATGCAATATTCGACTTTGGTCCTTACTTGGGCTAGATGGGCGGTCGGAGAGGCCCTCTCTGATCAATCGGCTGGTTACGTCAAGCCTTAGACCAATATGATTTTTCCAACCTATTGCCCTTATGGGAAGCCCAAAGCCTTTTTATCATATGGGTGCTAGAAGGCGGTGGCTGAGGGTCTACATGTCTTGGGAATGACGTTAAACTCTATCTGATTGTGAGGTTCCGATTTTGAAGGTTTGGGGAATATGGAGCACCCCTTCGTAACCATTGCTCCCTGGTCCACTCTGACCCCGGAGTGGTAGTACCTGTTAGGGTCCCATCTATGGGTAAAATAGTAAAAACATGTTTATAAACAAAACTGATTATCCATTAAGAATTGATTTATTTCAAAAACTTTATCGGCATTAAATGACCCACCGAGGTTGATATGCCGTAAAACAAAACAACCAGCCAACCGGTTTCATAGTCGAATCATCGGTGACTAAACCGGTAATCCACTGATTTTGTCCGGTGAGGAGGGTGGCTAGACACCCTGCAGAATGAAAAAAAACAAGATCTGTAAAAAGGTGAAGGAAGCTCTTTGGTCAACGGCCGTCTAGCACATTATTTCTAAAATTCAATCTCTCCTCATCGCGGCAGAGTATTGTAAACTTGGTAGTGTCAGAGCCATGACGTCGGGAACATAAGTTACTGGTAGGGTTACCCAAGTTGACAGGTCTTTCACCAAGACAATGCACACGTCGAGCGCAACAATGGCAAAACTACATGAATTGCACTTTGAATTGCTTCTGCACCCACCCTATTCTCCAGATCTGTCCCCAGAGACTACTGGCTGTTTGCAAAACTCAAAAGTATGATCCAGGGAAAAAGATTTGGCTCCAATGAAGAAGTGATAACGGAAACTGAGGTGTATTTTGAGGCCAAAGACAAATCTTTCTACAAAAAAGGCATTGAATTCTTAGAGAAGCATTGGAATCAGTGTATCACCTTAGAAGTAGACTATGTTGATGAAAAAAGTCGGATTTTGCCTAAACGTTGTTTTATTAGTTAGGCCCGGGACTCATTGAGTGATGTGTTAGGATCACAACTGGTCAAAAGGGCTCTAGGGTAAATCCAAAAAGTATCTCAATCATTGTCAGGAATCAACGTCATTTTGGCGTCCATGTTACTGCGTCTGTGGAAAATCTGCGGCAAACAAGGGCACCTTTTTCCCCTGACCAGGATATGCATGCAGGGTTTGGGGACTGCTTATGAATTTCCTATTCGCTTGTTACTTCTTCTCATGAATTCATTACAGGTGATTTCGTTGGATGGAGCCGGCTCAACTGACCCAGGGTGAATGTCGTAACAGTAGTAGTAGTAGTCCCCAAATAAGAAGGGTTCTCCTTAGCTTTGGTCAGCAACCCATCTAAGTCAAGGAAAAGACCGACACAAAACATCTGCTGCCCAGCGGCTTTGCCTCATCCCAGGAAAGGCTAGGGGAGTAAACCCGAAAATAAATCAGGAGCTGGAGTCCCTAAGTGATGTAACGCTAAAATCCAATGCTACCCAGCATCTCCTACGACACTACTACTGCCCAAACTGCATTGGTTCCTTACCTTTCCTTTGGATCACAACGGCAGTGTGGAGAGGGGGTTTGCTGTTTGGGCAACAGCTCATCCTCCATATGAACCCGCCCAGGCCACGTAGTTTTAAAAATTGGCCACTATTCCATTGTCTCTCGTAGACGGAAGGATGCCAACCAATAGTAGTAGTAGTAGTAGTAGTAGTAGTAGTAACAGTTAACAAAAATAAAGAGAAGCGCTCAAGGGGGTTAAACGTTTTTCTTTTATTTCTTTACACACTATCCCAAGCAAATATAGTCTCATCAAATCTAATGAGATCTACAACAATAAAAAAGTGGTGTCGAGGAGAAATTAAATCACCCGTTTCTTGATTCAACAAAAATAGAAACGCGGTGGTGGTACTGATTAGAGTCGTGGGAAATGGACTCGTCAAACCCGAGTTCAATTCCTGGACGAAGCCACAGTTCACATAGCGCTAATACCCTTGGCAAAGGTATGAATCCGACTATTCTCCCTCCATCTATGGTTAACTAGTAGGGGAGTCTGGGCTATTCAACCTTGGTTAGGCAACCAGTCTAGGAGAAGGAAACTCTGAATTAAAACCTGAATTAAAACAACTATTATACAAGAGCATAGATTCCATTTACCCACCTCCCCAAATCGAACATCCATCCAGGTAAGTGTAATTAACGACAGTCCATTATTCACCTGTGTGATGTTGACATTGCTTCAGTTGATGGATATTAACTACCGAAAATATGATCATTTATAGATTAATAATATAATAATAATAATAATAATAATAATAATTTGAGGTTTCCTTTTCTTAAAGACTTGTACATAGTTAAGAAAAGGAAACCTCAAAAGAGAAACTGACTCATTATAATTGCTGCACAAAATAATGCCATAAGGACAAACTATATCAAGCGAAAATTGATAAGACCCAACAAAATAGTAAATGTAGATTTTGCGGTAATAGAGATGAGACTGTAAACCATGTACTATGCGAATGTAGCAAACTAGCACAACGGGAGTACAAAACTAGACATGACTGGGTTGGAAGGTGATCCACTGGGAATTATGCAAAAAAATTTTTGACCATACAACAAAATGGTATATGCATAAACCAGAATTTGTTCTTGAGAACGAAATACGGGAATTCTCTGGGACTTTGAAATAAAAACGGATCACCTTATCCCAGCAAGAAAGACCAGAAAAAGAAAGAACTTGTCAATTGGTGGATTTTGCAGTTCCAGCAGATCACAGGGTGAAGCTAAAGAAAAATGAAAAAATGGACAAATATCTGACCTTGCCAGAGAACTGAAAAAGTTATGGAATATAGCGTGAAAGTGATACCAATTGTAGTTGGTGCAATTGGAACGGTCCAAAAGGATTGGAAAGGGTTTGGAAAGTTGGAAATCAGAGGAAGGATTGAAACCATTCAGAATACTGCACTGCTGCTATCTGCCAGAATACTCAGAAGAGTCCTGGAGACCTGAGGAGACTTGCTGTTACTCTCAGACTCCAGTGAAAGACCATCAGCTAATGCTGATGTGAAAACTCAAAGGAATAATAATAATAATAATAATAATAATAATAATAATAATAATAATAATAAGCGAAATCGATAAGACCCACAAATAATAAATGTAGACTTTGCGGTAATAGAGATGAAACTGTAAACCATATACTCTGCGAATGTAGCAACTAGCACAACGAGAATACAAAACTAGACATGACTGGGTTGGGAAGGTGATCACTGGGAATTATGCAAACAATTAAATTTTGACCATACAAACAAAATGGTATATGCATAAACCAGAATCTGTTCTTGAGAACGAAACGCATAAAATTCTCTGGGACTTTGAAATAAAAACGGATCACCTTATCCAGCAAGAAGACCAGACCTAGTATTGATAAACAAAAAAGAAAGAACTTGTCAACTGGTGGATTTTGCAGTTCCAGCAGATCACAGGGTGAAGCTAAAGGAAAATGAAAAAATGGACAAATATCTGGACCTTGCCAGAGAACTGAAAAAGTTATGGAATATGAAAGTCAAAGTGATACCAATTGTAGTTGGTGCACTTGGAACAAAAGGATTAGAAAAAGGTTTGGAAAGTTTGGAAATCAGAGGAAGGATTGAAACCATTCAGAACACTGCACTGCTGCAATCTGTCAGAATACTCAGAAGAGTCCTGGAGACCTGAGGAGACTTGCTGTCACTCAGACTCCAGTGAAAGGCCATCAGCTAATGCTGATGTGAAAACTCAAAAGGAGTAAATAATAATACGTCTTCCGTCCGTTATCCTCCTACAACACCCCCTGAAACATGAGACCGTCCAAATTGTCCAAGATGCAATGCAAAAATGTGAAAACAGATTATCTGGTGTAGCTTAATCGCAGATATCTTATTTATCACATTCTATTTCACCCAATTTTAAAAATAAAACATTCCAAATTGCGTCACATAACGTAAAATTAGAATTAATTTTTTTAAAATTACATGTTTCTTTTAGTTGTAATATTGATATTGGTAATTAGGGAATATATTTTGGTAATTTTGATTTTATGTCGTCCAGGCCTCCTGCCCTAATTTACGCTATGTTTTAGCGAGTCAGGCGAATGTCAACCCCGACTTGTTTTTTTTCAAGTCGTGTTTTTGTTACTTTTATTTTTGTATTATTTATTACAAAGACGACAGTAGGATTTATATGTAATGAAATTGCAAATCATCGTTTCTGGCTTAAATAGCTCTACTTAGTTTTTGTTTTATGTCGTGGAAATTCTACGTGTCTCGCTACTTAATAAGAATTCTTTTCTTTTCTTTCCTTTTTCCCCCTTTTTTTCCTTTTATTTTCTTTCTGTAGTGTGTCACAACGTTCCTGATTTGCACGATCCCCGTGTTTACTACGTGCTGGATCATGGCGTCCCCCAGAGGATGTACTGCGCCCCGGGCACTCTCTACTCCCCAATCACCTGCGCATGCGGAGTTAATGTTGTTGCTGGTTCCGCTCCTTTCAAGGCCAAGGCATAAGGAATATGTACCAAGGAAGTGCCTAGTACCCATCGTCTTAAATTTTCTTTCACAAGAGAGAAAATAAAGTCGACTCTACTAACAATGGACGTCTATTGGTTTTTTGGGAATCGGCAGAAACAGTAACAAAATCACAAATAAAATTGTTTTCAAAATATATTTTCTGGTTCCTATTTATCATTGATCCTTCATTGTTGCTATGGACATTCAGAGCGTATAAGGGAGATAAATGCGTAAAAATTAACAAGATTTTTTTTATGCGGGTTTAGGTGAAAATTATATAATGTATTTTGTCGAACCGGGTTATCGGGGGAGATAACATTTTTTTAGGTTTCGTGATCCGTACACAAAAATAAGATTGGTAGTAATATTTTTTTTTTAATATATAAAAATCTCGGAAAATTTGTTGCGCAAAATGGTGCATTTTTAAACTGACATTTTTAGATAGATAAATTAAAGCTTTTTCTCGTGTTTCAATATCAACTTCAACATTGATGATTCCAGACGTTTAAATTTCACTATTAGATTTTTAAGTAAATAAAAATTGGCCAATTAATTCAGAAAAAATACTTTTTTTCTTTGCATAAATTCAAAGAAAAATATTGCTTTTAAAACTATGAAAAAACAAAAAACGTACTACATAGATTATTTTTTGGCTTTTAAGAAAATAACTTTTAAAGTTTCAAATCACTTTTTTCAAGTATTGAATTTTTATAATTTTTTTTATATGATCTTTAGGATTTTATCTCTTTAGAAATGTAAAAATTAGTAACCGGATTTTTTCCTCAAATGAACAAAGATCAACCCCACCGAGAATCTGAATTGATAAAATACTTTTTCAATTTAAAAAAGAATAGAATAAGCTATTCATTATAAAAATTAACTCATTAACAAATAATTTGTTGAAAATTTCATTTAAATCGGACAATTTCCTGATTTTTGGTAATAGGTTGAAAATTTAATAACAAAAATTTATCACTTCGCTTTGTGATCTCTGCACATATCTATTGTTATCTATAGGTTTATAAATATCAACTTTTTGAGGCGTGCAACCAAACGAATACCCTCCATCAAGTATCTGCCATATTCTGAACGTCTTACTGCACTGGGAATGGATTCGTTGAAACTCCAGCATCTGGCAACTGACTTGGTAAACACTCATAAGGTTATTAACCATCATACCAACAGCAACCTTTAGCACCTTTTTGATTTCCATGTTTTTAACACACATGCGCATGTTTACAAAACCAGAAAACACCATAGAGCACACAACTTTCGGAAACAGTTTTTTCGCGCTCAGAGTTGCTGAAGCATGGAAGAATCTGCCTGCATCCGTTGTTGGCTATCGAGGCACTGCATCTTTCAAACCCCACATGCCTCTTGTAATTCGACAACACTGTACCTGATATCCCCCTATACATATATGCACGCTCGCACACATGCATGTATGCTGTATACTATTTTCCTGACATTATTACATTATTCTATCTACTATACATGGGCCTTTGATGAGTTGTGGTGTACGCAATAAATGTAATTATCATTTTAATAAAAGCTTTCTAAAAATACTTCTTCATTAGAAATACACGGTGGATAATGCACAAAACTAAATCGAGTAGGATATGACACAAGGTCACATGCATGGGGCATCTAGTGAGGATCGAACTCACTATTCAGTAGTAATGAATATACGAGATTAGTTTGCTAATAATTACACCACGATGGGACACCCTATTACCCCAGAAAAGTATGGTTTGGTTTGGTTTGTTTTGTTTTATGGCATATCAACCTCAGTGGGTCATTTAATGCCGATAAAGTTTTGAAATAAATCAATTCTTAATGGATAATACAATTTTTTTATGAATACATTTTTCTATTTAACCCATAGATGGGACCCTAACAGGTACTACCACTCCGGGTCAGAGTGGACCAGGGAGCAATGGTGATGAAGGGGTGCTCCACATTCCCCAAACCTCCAAAACTGGAACCTCACCATCAGATAGAGTTTAACGTCATTCCCAGGACATGTAGACCCGCAGCCACCGCCTTCTAGCACCCATATGATAAAAAGGTGTTGGGGCTTGCCATAAGGGCAATAGGGTTGGAAAAATCATATAGGTGCTAGGGCTTGACGTAACCAGCCGATTGATCGGAGGGGGCGTCTCTGACCGCCCGTCTAGCCCAAGATAGGGCCGAAGTGGAGTATTGCAGGTCATGAACTGCTCATCCACCTGGGCTCTATCCTTAAGCATCACGGGTCGCCACCCACGGCCAACAGGTGGCCCCATTGGGGGAGTCTTACCCCTCTGCAGAGGTGCAGTCGGTGCATTCTAACGCCCCAGCCGACAGGGCGGAGAAAAGTATGATCATACACGAAGGGAATTATAGTATTTGTGTTTTTAATTTATATATGAATTTTAAATGAAACAAGAATACAAAATAAAATATGTACAGTAAAAATTCTAGGACTAGGGACAGACCATCAGCATCACCAGCTATAAAAGCGCCTAAACTACACATAAACAGCCAATCTAGATTATCTTGACAAAGGAAGGTCGAACTTCCGAAATATAGAATGAAATAAAATGAAACTTAACATTTAACACCAATTGAGTTTCTTATTCATTTCACAACCCATGTTTCATACATAATCCCCAAAAATAAACATTATAGGTATTTATGAAATACATGTACACAAATATACTATATTCACACTGACAACTAGACTCACCAGATATACCAACAGTAGCATACATGGACTTCACAACGGCAACACAGTATAGAGATTTATAAAATACATGTACACAAATATACTATATTCAACACTGACAACTAGACTCACCAGATATACCAACAAGTAGCATACATGGACTTCACAACGGCAACACAGTATAGAGATTTATAAAATACATGTACACAAATATACTATATTCACACTGACAACTAGACTCACCAGATATACCAACAAAGTAGCATACATGGACTTCACAACGGCAACACAGTATAGAGATTTATAAAATACATGTACACAATATACTATATTCACACTGACAACTAGACTCACCAGATATACCAACAAAGTAGCATACATGGACTTCACAACGGCAACACAGTATAGAGATTTATAAATACATGTACACAAATATACTATATTCACACTGACAACTAGACTCACCAGATATACCAACAAAGTAGCATACATGGACTTCACAACGGCAACACAGTATAGAGATTTATAAATACATGTACACAAATATACTATATTCACACTGACAACTAGACTCACCAGATATACCAACAAGTAGCATACATGGACTTCACAACGGCAACACAGTATAGAGATTTATAAAATACATGTACACAAATATACTATATTCACACTGACAACTAGACTCACCAGATATACCAACAAAGTAGCATACATGGACTTCACAACGGCAACACAGTATAGAGATTTATAAAATACATGTACACAAATATACTATATTCACACTGACAACTAGACTCACCAGATATACCAACAAAGTAGCATACATGGACTTCACAACGGCAACACAGTATAGAGATTTATAAAATACATGTACACAAATATACTATATTCACACTGACAACTAGACTCACCAGATATACCAACAAAGTAGCATACATGGACTTCACAACGGCAACACAGTATAGAGATTTATAAAATACATGTACACAAATATACTATATTCACACTGACAACTAGACTCACCAGATATACCAACAAGTAGCATACATGGACTTCACAACGGCAACACAGTATAGAGATTTATAAAATACATGTACACAAATATACTATATTCACACTGACAACTAGACTCACCAGATATACCAACAAAGTAGCATACATGGACTTCACAACGGCAACACAGTATAGAGATTTATAAAATACATGTACACAAATATACTATATTCACACTGACAACTAGACTCACCAGATATACCAACAAAGTAGCATACATGGACTTCACAACGGCAACACAGTATAGAGATTTATAAAATACATGTACACAAATATACTATATTCACACTGACAACTAGACTCACCAGATATACCAACAAAGTAGCATACATGGACTTCACAACGGCAACACAGTATAGAGATTTATAAAATACATGTACACAAATATACTATATTCACACTGACAACTAGACTCACCAGATATACCAACAAAGTAGCATACATGGACTTCACAACGGCAACACAGTATAGAGATTTATAAAATACATGTACACAAATATACTATATTCACACTGACAACTAGACTCACCAGATATACCAACAAAGTAGCATACATGGACTTCACAACGGCAACACAGTATAGAGATTTATAAAATACATGTACACAAATATACTATATTCACACTGACAACTAGACTCACCAGATATACCAACAAAGTAGCATACATGGACTTCACAACGGCAACACAGTATAGAGATTTATAAAATACATGTACACAAATATACTATATTCACACTGACAACTAGACTCACCAGATATACCAACAAAGTAGCATACATGGACTTCACAACGGCAACACAGTATAGAGATTTATAAAATACATGTACACAAATATACTATATTCACACTGACAACTAGACTCACCAGATATACCAACAAAGTAGCATACATGGACTTCACAACGGCAACACAGTATAGAGATTTATAAAATACATGTACACAAATACTATATTCACACTGACAACTAGACTCACCAGATATACCAACAAAGTAGCATACATGGACTTCACAACGGCAACACAGTATAGAGATTTATAAAATACATGTACACAAATATACTATATTCACACTGACAACTAGACTCACCAGATATACCAACAAAGTAGCATACATGGACTTCACAACGGCAACACAGTATAGAGATTTATAAAATACATGTACACAAATATACTATATTCACACTGACAACTAGACTCACCAGATATACCAACAAAGTAGCATACATGGACTTCACAACGGCAACACAGTATAGAGATTTATAAAATACATGTACACAAATATACTATATTCACACTGACAACTAGACTCACCAGATATACCAACAAAGTAGCATACATGGACTTCACAACGGCAACACAGTATAGAGATTTATAAAATACATGTACACAAATATACTATATTCACACTGACAACTAGACTCACCAGATATACCAACAAAGTAGCATACATGGACTTCACAACGGCAACACAGTATAGAGATTTATAAAATACATGTACACAAATATACTATATTCACACTGACAACTAGACTCACCAGATATACCAACAAAGTAGCATACATGGACTTCACAACGGCAACACAGTATAGAGATTTATAAAATACATGTACACAAATATACTATATTCACACTGACAACTAGACTCACCAGATATACCAACAAAGTAGCATACATGGACTTCACAACGGCAACACAGTATAGAGATTTATAAAATACATGTACACAAATATACTATATTCACACTGACAACTAGACTCACCAGATATACCAACAAAGTAGCATACATGGACTTCACAACGGCAACACAGTATAGAGATTTATAAAATACATGTACACAAATATACTATATTCACACTGACAACTAGACTCACCAGATATACCAACAAAGTAGCATACATGGACTTCACAACGGCAACACAGTATAGAGATTTATAAAATACATGTACACAAATATACTATATTCACACTGACAACTAGACTCACCAGATATACCAACAAAGTAGCATACATGGACTTCACAACGGCAACACAGTATAGAGATTTATAAAATACATGTACACAAATATACTATATTCACACTGACAACTAGACTCACCAGATATACCAACAAAGTAGCATACATGGACTTCACAACGGCAACACAGTATAGAGATTTATAAAATACATGTACACAATATACTATATTCACACTGACAACTAGACTCACCAGATATACCAACAAAGTAGCATACATGGACTTCACAACGGCAACACAGTATAGAGATTTATAAAATACATGTACACAAATATACTATATTCACACTGACAACTAGACTCACCAGATATACCAACAAAGTAGCATACATGGACTTCACAACGGCAACACAGTATAGAGATTTATAAAATACATGTACACAAATATACTATATTCACACTGACAACTAGACTCACCAGATATACCAACAAAGTAGCATACATGGACTTCACAACGGCAACACAGTATAGAGATTATAAAATACATGTACACAAATATACTATATTCACACTGACAACTAGACTCACCAGATATACCAACAAAGTAGCATACATGGACTTCACAACGGCAACACAGTATAGAGATTTATAAAATACATGTACACAAATATACTATATTCACACTGACAACTAGACTCACCAGATATACCAACAAAGTAGCATACATGGACTTCACAACGGCAACACAGTATAGAGATTTATAAAATACATGTACACAAATATACTATATTCACACTGACAACTAGACTCACCAGATATACCAACAAAGTAGCATACATGGACTTCACAACGGCAACACAGTATAGAGATTTATAAAATACATGTACACAAATATACTATATTCACACTGACAACTAGACTCACCAGATATACCAACAAAGTAGCATACATGGACTTCACAACGGCAACACAGTATAGAGATTTATAAAATACATGTACACAAATATACTATATTCACACTGACAACTAGACTCACCAGATATACCAACAAAATAGCATACATGGACTTCACAACGCAACACAGTATAGAGATTTATAAAATACATGTACACAATATACTATATTCACACTGACAACTAGACTCACCAGATATACCAACAAAGTAGCATACATGGACTTCACAACGGCAACACAGTATAGAGATTTATAAAATACATGTACACAAATATACTATATTCACACTGACAACTAGACTCACCAGATATACCAACAAAGTAGCATACATGGACTTCACAACGGCAACACAGTATAGAGATTTATAAAATACATGTACACAAATATACTATATTCACACTGACAACTAGACTCACCAGATATACCAACAAAATAGCATACATGGACTTCACAACGCAACACAGTATAGAGATTTATAAAATACATGTACACAAATATACTATATTCACACTGACAACTAGACTCACCAGATATACCAACAAAGTAGCATACATGGACTTCACACGGCAACACAGTATAGAGATTTATAAAATACATGTACACAAATATACTATATTCACACTGACAACTAGACTCACCAGATATACCAACAAAGTAGCATACATGGACTTCACAACGGCAACACAGTATAGAGATTTATAAAATACATGTACACAAATATACTATATTCACACTGACAACTAGACTCACCAGATATACCAACAAAGTAGCATACATGGACTTCACCACGGCAACACAGTATAGAGATTTATAAAATACATGTACACAAATATACTATATTCACACTGACAACTAGACTCACCAGATATACTAACAAAGTAGCATACATGGACTTCACAACGGCAACACAGTATAGAGATTTATAAAATACATGTACACAAATATACTATATTCACACTGACAACTAGACTCACCAGATATACCAACAAAGTAGCATACATGGACTTCACAACAGGCAACACAGTATAGAGATTTATAAAATACATGTACACAAATATACTATATTCACACTGACAACTAGACTCACCAGATATACCAACAAAGTAGCATACATGGACTTCACAACGGCAACACAGTATAGAGATTTATAAAATACATGTACACAAATATACTATATTCACACTGACAACTAGACTCACCAGATATACCAACAAAATAGCATACATGGACTTCACCACGGCAACACAGTATAGAGATTTATAAAATACATGTACACAAATATACTATATTCACACTGACAACTAGACTCACCAGATATACCAACAAAGTAGCATACATGGACTTCACAACAGGCAACACAGTATAGAGATTTATAAAATACATGTACACAAATATACTATATTCACACTGACAACTAGACTCACCAGATATACCAACAAAGTAGCATACATGGACTTCACAACAGGCAACACAGTATAGAGATTTATAAAATACATGTACACAAATATACTATATTCACACTGACAACTAGACTCACCAGATATACCAACAAAGTAGCATACATGGACTTCACCACGGCAACACAGTATAGAGATTTATAAAATACATGTACACAAATATACTATATTCACACTGACAACTAGACTCACCAGATATACCAACAAAGTAGCATACATGGACTTCACAACGGCAACACAGTATAGAGATTTATAAAATACATGTACACAAATATACTATATTCACACTGACAACTAGACTCACCAGATATACCAACAAAGTAGCATACATGGACTTCACCACGGCAACACAGTATAGAGATTTATAAAATACATGTACACAAATATACTATATTCACACTGACAACTAGACTCACCAGATATACCAACAAAGTAGCATACATGGACTTCACAACGGCAACACAGTATAGAGATTTATAAAATACATGTACACAAATATACTATATTCACACTGACAACTAGACTCACCAGATATACCAACAAAGTAGCATACATGGACTTCACAACAGGCAACACAGTATAGAGATTTATAAACATGTACACAAATATACTATATTCACACTGACAACTAGACTCACCAGATATACCAACAAAGTAGCATACATGGACTTCACAACGGCAACACAGTATAGAGATTTATAAAATACATGTACACAAATATACTATATTCACACTGACAACTAGACTCACCAGATATACCAACAAAGTAGCATACATGGACTTCACAACGGCAACACAGTATAGAGATTTATAAAATACATGTACACAAATATACTATATTCACACTGACAACTAGACTCACCAGATATACCAACAAGTAGCATACATGGACTTCACAACGGCAACACAGTATAGAGATTTTTTTATTGTAAGGGTTCCACGTATGCGTCACATATTAGATGTCAAAGTTATAAAAATAAATGTACTGTTTTTTTTAAAAACATGAGTGAGTGGTGCAATTAATAATTTGAAAGGATTAATACTAAAGAAATACAGTTGACTTTTATCCAATTCGTTTTAACCATTTCTTTAGATACCACTCAACTTCGTGGATTAAAAAAAAAATAAGACCTCTGATAAGTTTTGTTTTAGTAAATAATTTTTCTAATCACTTTCTAATCAAAATTAAAAAAAAAAAATTTTGTCAATATTTGTTTCCATACTTTGTGAACCGGAAGCCAACAACTCACTAGATTCTATATAAATCTTAAACTATCCCACAATAGGTGCATACGAAATTGGTAAATCAACTGTTTTTCTTTATTATTAATTGCACCACTTACACATGCTTAAAAAACCCAATCCATTTATTTTTTATAACATTGACATATATATAGTCATCCACAGACACTATTTCGACGTATTACGTCTTCTCAGTGTGGCTAGACTTCACAGGCTACCTTCATTCGGGATTCTAAACCTGACCGATTTATCATCAGTCAGAGTTCTTCACCACTGGGCCGTCATTAGAACTTATAAGTGAATGAGAATTTAACTGATAAATACATACATAGGTATATATGTCAAGATCATCAGTTCTCAAATCCGTTTAATTTTGCACTTAATATTTGAAATTCAATTATAATTTTAAAAAAACAAAAACAAATTAACGCGATTATTTTATAAACAGTAGTTAACATGAAAAAAAAAAGATTGTTTTGATATTCCATAACTTATTTGATGTTTTAGCGAGGAACGCCTTAATGTACACTCCACCATTTTAATGTTATTTTATCGTAATTCTAATGCTAACTGTTAATGTTCATAATTTTCAACACGGAATTGGAGCTCTGGTGATAGCGAAGGTGTATATATTTACTTTGTCGATAATTGTTTTATTTTCGCAGTTTCCTCCGAACATACACACAACTACCCTTTATATATGTATAAATATAGATATGGTATGGTTAATTTGCATACTGTTTTTATCAAAACTGGGTTTAATGAATAATTTTATTTTATGTCATTGATCTAATATTATTGTTTTATTCTCGAACGTATTAAAATAAATCCTATGAAATTTTTTATATAGAAACCAATTAAAATATAATTAAAATTGGTGTAATCTTTTTTATATGCGTTCTTATCTAATTTTATTATCAAGCCATAGCATCAATATGATTGTTGCAACCCTATTGCCTATATGGCAAGCCCCAAACCTTTTTAGCATATATATGCTAGAAAGGCGGTCGCTGAGGGTATTTGAGTTTTTATCTTCATTTGTTTGTTGAGTCTTCTTCATCCAAATTAAAATGCCTACCTGTTAACAAGAGAAAATATATGGTGCCCAGCAAAACACACACACACACACACACACACACACACACACACACACACACAAATAAAGAATTGTATATTCACGGGTCCTGCTATTAAACAATTAATAGGATTTTGTAAAACAAAGCGATTGTTTTAGAAAAAAAGTTTTTATTTGTTCAATAAAATACAATAATACATTTTAAAAGTTTTAATTTTATTATAATGAAGATAAAACCTGGGGGTGGCTTACTTTTAACACGTTCAAACCACAAAAAAAAGATATTTGTCGATAAAAATGCCTTCAAACCACTAAAAAAATATTTTTAAAAGGTAGATGATTTAAAATATTTACATTTACTTGTCGAGAAAAGACTTGGTGGGGTGGGGTGGGGGTGAAATATCACTTTTATATTGCATTAGGAATAGCTAAAATATATATATATAATTTATATATAATTTATAAAAAAATAAAATTTATATATAATTTATATATAATTTATATATAATTTATATATAATATATATAATTTATTATATAGCTAAAATATATATATCACTTTTATATTGCATTAGGAATATAATATCACTTTTATATTGCATTAGGAATAGCTCAAAACTACAGAGGCATAACCCTTACTGCCATTGCAGCTAAGATATATAATGCCCTTCTTCTTAATCGAATCCGACCCGAAATAGAGAAAGTCCTCAGGAAAAACCAAAATGGCTTCCGCAGAAATAGGTCCACAACCTCTCAAATCCTGACTGTACGACGCATCATAGAAGGGGTTCGAGCAAAGAATTTGGAGGCAACATTACTATTCGTAGATTTCTCCAAAGCATTTGATTCTATACATAGACGGAAAATGGAACAAATGCTACTGGCATATGGTCTCCCCAAAGAAACTACTGACGCTATAATGATGCTCTACAAAGATACTAAAGCAATGGTACGCTCACCTGATGGCGATACGGATTTCTTTGACATCGTCGCCGGAGTCCTACAGGGTGATACATTGGCACCATATATATTTATAATATGCCTAGACTATGTACTCCGAACATCTTTAGATACCATAAAAGAAAAAGGTTTTACACTAAGAAAGGCAAGAAGCAGGAGATATCCTGCACAAACAGTCACAGATGCAGACTATGCTGATGACCTCGCACTTCTTGCAGATACACCGGCACAGGCTGAGACACTATTGCATAGCCTGGAGGAGGCAGCAAAAATCATCGGCCTGCATGTGAACTCTGCCAAAACAGAGTTCATGAGCTTCAGAAAGAAAGGAGACATCTCCACGTTAGACGGTAAGCCCCTTAAGCCAGTAGAACAATTCACGTACCTGGGTAGTAATATCTCATCCACAGATAACGATATTAACACACGAATAGGAAAGGCATGGATGGCCACAAACAAATTGTCTGTCATATGGAAGTTTGATCTCACTGACAAGCTAAAGCGACATCTCTTCCAGGCTGTAGTCATATCAGTACTGCTGTATGGCTGCACTACCTGGACCCTAACGAGGCGCCTCGAGAATAAGCTAGATGGGAGCTGCACAAGAATGCTGCGAGCAGTTCTGAACAAGTCGTGGAAACAGCATCCCACAAGGGAGCAGCTGTATGGTCACCTGCCCCCTATCTCACAGACTATCCGAGTGAGACGGACTAGGCATGCAGGGCACTGCTGGAGAAGCAAGGATGAACTCATAAGTGATGTTCTCCTGTGGAAGCCAACACATGGACATGCCAGTGTGGGCCGCCCAGCAAGGACCTATATCGACCAGCTATGTAAAGATGCTGGCTGCAGCGAAGAAGAACTCCCTGTGGCGATGAATGATAGGGAAGGTTGGCGAGAGATTGTCTTGGATATCCGTGCTGCCTGCACGACATGATGATGATGATATTGCATTAACCTTTCGGGAAAAATGCCTTCAACTAGCTAAGGAGTTCATAATCAGCACGGGTCGGATTTTCAGCAGGTACCGCTTAGCATTTTTTAGAGCAGGAGGCCAAGACGCATTTATGTGATATGCACCTTTTGGTCGAATTCGAAAAGTAGTAACATAATGAGCATCAGTCAAAAGAAAAGCAAAATGGTATTACACATGTAATTTATGTTTAATGCATTTTATACTAGACACTACCAAAGATGGTGTAAAATCCGTATTTTACAAAATAATTTACCCCCCCCCCCCACTCCTATGAAAAAAATCAGGGAAATATTCGATTTTTAATGAAATTTTCAGTGTTGACCATCAAAAATATAGAGGCAATAAATTTCAATTGATATCAACAGAGCTTATGAATGATATGGGTTTATGTATAGAAATAAGAATAATCATGTTCTGATGGATAGAACATTTGAATTCTTTTTATATCTATTTTTCCAAGAGTAAATGTCCTCCTATACAGGAAAGTCTTTATAGACGTAATGTTCGTCTGTCAAATATTATCCCACAATCAAATGAATAAGGATGGGCTGCAGTATATAGATAATTTCATTAGCATATATACATTGCCGTCGGATGCATGTCCTTACCACCTTTCTCTCTGCTCATTTCTACTCATGAATATATTACACACATTCAACTATAAAAATATGATGGAAGGTAAAAAGTTTCAGTGTTTTTCTGATGAGTTTATGAATGACATCGGCTTATCAATAATAATATTAATATTTTGGTGGATATAAAATTTGGATCCTTGCAATATCTGTTTTTCCAAGAGTTAATGTTCTTCTATAGACTGGAAACATGACTGAGTCCTGCTCAAAAGCATGAGTCAATCCCAATGAATGGCCAATTTCATGCATAGCCAAGGCCTGTAAATCGGTGCCATAGCCGTTATAATCATGATATATGTAATGTTCCTCTATGTCAAATATCAATTGACCAGACATATATGAATCAGGGAAGGGTGCCATGCCACGGATGCCACCTGAAATAAAGAAGCAATAAATATCAATTGATATAAATAGATACATTTATATATATTATATGTATATATAATTAAAAAACCGAAAGAAACTATTAAATAGAAGAAATGAAATCATATTCAAATATAAGCATGCCAATAATCTTAAAATTATATAAAAGACACTTTTTAAAAACATAAAAACATTTACGTGCCCATTATATATATATATATATATATATATATATATATATATATATAGTGTGAACAAAAATTATTATTAAGACAATCAGGAATATTTTTTGTACGTCGTTTAATCTCAACTAGTTTCGACCTTCGGTCATCTTCAGGAGAAAATTTCTTATTTGAAGAAATTGTTGATACATTATTAGAAAGGGAGCATTATAGAAGAGTTATAAATGTTCAAGTGTTATAGTGGGTTTAACATGCTGTTAAAATCCGGGTAGGCGAGTGTGTTTGATAGTAGCATGTTCATTTGTTCCGTGAAGAACCTCTATGAGGTAGTTTGTTTTTTAGATGCTCTTATATATGTGAGGGAGGGGTTCATGGGCGTTGTGTGTATGACTGTATGTGTATACATATATATGTATGTGTGTGTTTACATATACTGTGTGGGTGTGAGCGCGTGTCTGTATCACGGTACTGTGCGTGTGACTTCTAGATTTTTAATTGGGTCAGGAGTGGCTTGTTTGATGTTTGATGTGTGGTGGTCAGTGTTTGTTTATTTTGGTGACCTCGGCCACCCTCGTAGGTGTAGACAGGTTTATTATCCACTATTAAAGAGGACCTGTTTTATGATTAAAGCCGTATGGATGAAAGCTTTTTAATATTTGTATCCATCTTTATTCGTGGTTCTCTATTACCGTTTTGGTGTCAGTGTTTGTTAGAATTCTTTCAATGAGCGTAAACTTGGCGTCTCTATTAAAATCGTGATCCTCCAGTCGGAAGTGTTGTTCTATTGGAATGAGCTTATCATAGTCTGTATATATATATATATATACAAAACCCAAACAATAGAAACACAAAACACAGAAAATTAAAACGTATATTCACAAGTAAAAATCAAGGTTCGAAATCACGACGTCACAGCAGAGTTAACACGCTCAAAACATGAAGTTTATAGAAATCGCGAGTGTGCACGTGTCTATGGACTGTCGTATCTAACAAACACGGAATTTTGAAAAAAAAATGAAAAAAACAAAAAATAAACAAACAGGAAAATCACACCATTAAGACCGACGGTGAAATATCAAAGACAAAATCAATAAAACTAAAACTGATGAGACTATAATGTCGAATTAAATCTAACAAAATCATAAATAGCTTAACAGAATCTACCCATGTTATTGTTAAAAAAAAGTGTAAATTTTTAAAATAAGTTAACAGGGTGAGAGTTAGTGCCCTTTGACCAGCTAAAAAAAGCGAAACGAGTTGTTTCCCTTGTATTTTGTTTTGATTTTTTATGACCGCGAAAAATAATTGATTGAAAAAATTTAATAATTGATTAAAAAATTTTAATACCCGCGGGGATTGTTAAAAAATATCTTAAAACGTCAATAAAAAATGGAAAATTAACTCTTTAATGTTTTCTTTTACGTTTAATATAAAGAACAATTCCAAGTTTATGTGTTATAAAAAGAAAGAAAAAAACAAATTTCTCTGATATAAAACCTAAATTTTTGCATTTAAAAGTAAATTCCCGTAAATTCTCGTAAATTCTTAATATTTGTTGACATAGTTATCGCATCTAGACGTGTGTACTATTTTTGTATGGAGGATCGTACGTATAATAATTTCTTTTCTGAAGCAAAAACAAATTACTAATTTAGCATTTCCTTGATATCTCACGATTTAACTTATGTACCTCAACAACCCAGCGCTGCAACAACAACAACTACAAGAGTTTTCCTCAAAAACCAAAGTGGATATTATTTCCGTTAGATTCATCCATTAATAAGAATAATGACAATTTTCAATTCAAACATTATTTTCAATTTTTTTTCAAAATAAAAACCCAAATATGTTATGTCATTATTTTTAGGTAGATATTTTTTATACAGTATTTTCTTTGATTAATAAATACGATTTTGATATCCGCTAAACAAAAGTATTTTATATTATATAAATTTTAAAAAATCCCTCAAAAAAATGTAGACAATAGGAACTTTTAATATAAAATTCTTTAGATAGTAATCTAACAATTTAGAAAAAAAAAGATTCATATTTTTTTCTTATTTACGAGATTTAAGTTTCAATGTTTAAGAATTAGTAGCGATTTACTTTTTTTTTTACATATGTTCCTTCATTAAATTATCTTTCCAAAAATGTAAACATTATTTATATAAAAAAATTTTACAAAGATCTTTGTACGGAGGATCAATGCGCGAAACAAAAACTAACGAAAAAAATTATTAGCCTTTTCAATTTAGTAAACATTTATTTACAATAAAAGTTCGTCTTTTATTACTTCATATACCGAAAGTTTTATTAAAATCGGATAGTTAGTTTATTTTATATGATTTTTAGAAGAATTTCCTGTGATCAGCCTTTTTAGAGTCAGCGATAAAATGCACGTCCCTAAAGTTAAGAGAGAGATAAGAGTAAGTTTAGAATATTTTTTTTTTGGGGGGGGGGTTGACGGTTGGTTGAATGAAGGTATTAGAAGAAAAGGATGAATTGTGAAGAAATGAATATTTGGATTGAAAAGAAAAGAATTTAATGAGAGTAATGACGTGTCATTTGGATAACAAAGTAAAAAGTTTTAGGATTGAAAAGAGAGAGAGAGAGAGTTATTAAAAAAAAGTGGTTATTTGGAAACGGATTGGATAAAAAGAAAAAAAAGGAGCAACGTATATTTAATGAAAAAAAAAAACAATTGAAAAAAAGGAAAAGAAAAGAAAGGTATTTATTGTGCTAGTGAACGTTTTTTGGTAAAACTTGCAAATCATACTCAAAATCCCATGACCCAGAAAAAACAGAACCCACAAATTTTGTAATAAAACTTAATTTTAACTAGGGGGTTTAGGGTTAGGGTTGTGGTTGTGGTTAGGGTTGAGGTTTAGGGTTAGTTTAATTGGAAAATAAATAAATAATTTGGGTTCTGTTTATTCTGGTTCAGCCTTTAATATCATGGGATTTTGAGTATGATTTGCAAGTTTTACCCGTTTTTTTTAATGTTATGAATTTTTATGTATTTTGCATATGTCTGTTTAAAAAATAAATAAATAAATATATAAATTATAATTAAAAAAAAAACAATTATTTATCACTTGTAAATTGTCTCATTGACTGAGTTTTTTATTTGCTTAAAAAGAAAACATTCCATATTTTCCCCGTGAAATATTTTTCTTCTTGGAGAGAAGTGATGAATGATTCATGGAAGGAAAGAGAAGTGAGGAATGATTCATGGAAGGAAAGAGAAGTGATGAATGATGCATGGAAGGATAGAGAAGTGATGAATGATATACAGAAGGAAAGAAAAGTGATGAATGATTCAAGGAAGGAAAGAGAAGTGAGGAATGATGCATAGAAGGATAGAGAAGGGATGAATGATATACGGAAGGAAAGAAAAGTGATGAATGATTCATGGAAGGAAAGAGAAGTGAGGAATGATGCATGGAAGGATAGAGAAGTGATGAATGATGCATGGAAGGATAGAGAAGTGATGAATGATATACGGAAGGAAAGAAAAGTGATGAATGATTCATGGAAGGATAGAGAAGTGATGAATGATATACGGAAGGAAAGAAAAGTGATGAATGATTCATGGAAGCAAAGAGAAGTGATAAATGATTCATGGAAGGAAAGAGAAGTGAGGAATGATGCACGGAACGAAATACTTTGGAATGATACACGGAAGGAAAGAGAAGAAAGTAAGCATAGGGTGATTATTGACTGTATTGTGGTTGGAGACAGACAACCGGTCTTTACAACAATTGTAGACATTTTAACACATTCAGAGGTAAATATGTGGTATGGATTCGCGGGTTTTCTGACTACATGTACTTAGTTATAATTATTCACTAAGAGTTATTATTATTAACTACTTGTAACCATAAGCTAGCAAATTATTATTATTAAATAGAAATAATTACATCGGACTCATTTCCATCACACCTTACAAAACTTTTAAAAAATTGTTAAAAAACAATTCTGTTCACAAGATATTTATCTCCTGACGATGACTTAAGGTCGAAACCATCAAAATATCTTTGTATTATCACTTTATTTCATCTTTATATATATATATATATATATATATATATATATATATATATATATATATATATTATTAGAGACACCTAAGACCTTCTCTTATTTTAATTCAAAACGAATTAAATTTCATAAATCAATTATTTAAGGTCAACTTTTGTCTTAGTAGAAAAGTAGTAACATAATTGGTATCAGTAAATAAATTTAAAAAATACATGTAATTTATTCTTAATACATTTTAAACAATTAAATTTTGGTTAAAAAATGGCTAAGTGAAGATTTGTGATGCAATCAAAACAAACTATTTTATAACGTTTTTATAACAATTTTTTTCCTTAATTTAAAAGTTTCTTCTAAGAAATCAATAACAAACAACAATTTTTCTGATACACTAGGATCAGAAAAATTATTTACTTGTTGATATGTATTTACATATAATATATTTTATTCGTTCCAAACAGGCAGTGCGTAAAGTTCGTTTACCTTAGGAAACCTTATCTTGAGAAGGGAAAGAGTTTAACATGATATGCTCACGATATTTCATAATTGCAAAACCCTGATTGATAAACAAAAAAATTACCAAAAATCAAAGAATTATCTGATTTTAAATTCTCAATGTATCAGTTAGGCCCGACCCCTTTAAACGGAACAAATATTGATGTATAATTTTCTTTTTTACTTATACTATAATAGGCCATTAATCAAGTCAGTAAAAAAATCAAAAATTATTTTATATATATATATATATATATATATATATATATATATATATATATATATATATATATATACATTTAATCTGTAATTAGTTTCAAAAGTATATAACCTCAACGATATTTTGCACCACAAAAATAAGGAGGGGTCAAAGTTGAGTGACCTGAAAAAATCCCAAACTTTTGAAATAAAATTATATATTTGCAGAATTACTGTTTTGAGATAATCACCAAGTAATAAATAGTCAAAATCTTCTAAAAATCAAATAAAAAATATCGAAAGAAAACAAATAAAAAAAGTTAGTAATGATTGAGTGAAAAAGAATATTAAATTATTAATGACTTACCCATTCCATCCACCTCCTCGAATATAATTTTCATATCGGATGGACCCCGTTCAACTCTGGTGAATTTCAAATGGGTGACCTCTTCCCATTGCTTAAATGCATCGGCCAATGCCCTTCTGTAAAGGAAAATTATTTCAGTTAAGAGAAAATAACAACAAAAATATTTCAAAATGATTTAGATAATATAAATTATTGAAAAATTAGTAAAAATGAAAAATAATAAAATAGTGATGATTTATTGATACTTGATAAAATGTCCCGACACTGAGTGTTTCGATTATTATATATATATATATATATCCTCTACTGAATTTAAGTCCCATTCCAACGGGCATGTTTATAACACCAAAGATGAATCGTAAACTCGATTAATTTAAAAGTAACCCTGAAGAATCTATCGATGAAACTCGAGTAGGTTACTCATTTCCATTCTTAAATAAATTTATGCTCTACATTGTATTGAGCACTTTGTATTTGTTTTTTCTCAACCTTAACCTCTGGATATTGTGCGCTTCCAACGATCGTTCTTATACCCACCGGTAAGTTAATACTTATACATATACAAATATATATATATATATATATAATCCAAAAGTCCAGAGAAGAAATCTTCCTTACGACATAGGTTTTTTTAAAAACAACTTGTCGCAGTTTGAGAGCTCAATGTGTGCTCTTATTGTTAGAGTCACAGAGCAAATTTATATTTAAATAAATAACAAAAGACTTATAGATCTTGCATTATAGACTATTTCAGGGAGCTTAGACAAAAATGTCTAATTCTCCCGACTCATCAGATTCGTATCTGATGAGTCGGGAGAATTAGACATTTTTGTCTAAGCTCCCTGAAATAGTCTATAATGCAAGATCTATAAGTCTTTTGTTATTTATTTAAATATATATATATATATATATATATATATATATATATATATATATATATATATAATGAGAGGAACAGCCATAGTTGTGTCTCTCATATGGTGTATTACGAGATGCCAAGGTTTTCGTTGTTTTTAGTGACAACTCAAGACATATATTCTTGTGAATTACATTTTTATTTAATCTTAACCAACGGACCCTAACCACACGTGGTGAACTCTGCTGTGTACGTCTTTATATTATTATGACCGATTCATTGTTTGAAATTAGAAAAAGAAAGAAAGAAAGAAACGGAAATTTAAAGCTTGTGTCGGAGTAAGGTCAAAACAGATGGTAGCAATGATAAGGCAACACAATGTGATTGGAATGTTCGTATCGAAAGTAAAATCTCAAGTGGGTCAGAAGACCTCCCAGAAGCGAGTCCACTTGAATCGGCTGTGATTGTGGAGACAGCCTTTTGATGTGACCAGACGGATGGCGCTGAGTCGCACGGAAAAAAGATAATCAGGAAGTCGGTTGACCATGATTATCTTGGGCCCTTGAAGAAATTTTTTATTATTATTTTCCTTTTCCACTTAAGAAAAAGATAAACTCTTTGTTGAAAATCTTATAGATGACCGGAAGAAACGAATTAAACCCATATGCTGGGAAACACTTAAGATTACCGGAAAAGAACTGGCCCTCTGTCGATTTAGCGGAAGTGAATTTTATTGGTAGTTAGAATCGAGGAGAGGGCGGTACCCTGCCAGGGTGGGAGGTACAGAGAAAATTTCTAATATCTCCACGTCAGCCGGAAATCAGAATGTCCGGTTAAGATATTATTTAACTGAGATGTTTTTGATTAAAAAGCAGATGAAGACGAGACGAATGCTTGGAGATTAGCTGACTGGGCTAGTAGAGAATATTAACGCAAATACCGAAAGCCGACAGAAACTGACTTCAGCTAAGACTATTGAAAAACTTTACGAACTATTTTGAACAATATCTTTGCAGACCCCTGATTGTATTCCGACCAGAAGTTATTAATTAGAGGTCCATCGCTTCCACAGCCTTGAAAAAGAATTGATTTTGTATTCTCCTATTGAATATAAATGTTGTTGAATTAAAAAAAAAAAAAAAAAGAAAACGAGTCGTTGTTTTTTATGTGACCACTAGGCCGCCGTTAACCTTGGAAATCAGTTTTTATAGCAGATTTCTCGTCGTTTGAGATCTGGACACAACGTGGGCCTTCGGCTAGACTTTCAGCAAATATAGAGACCCTGTAATCCATGGTTGATGCAGAAAATCCGATATTGACGACCAATTTCGGAAATTCCGTGAGCCTTTTAGCTCAGTAGCGACTGACGTGTTATCTTATGACGCCTAGCAGCCGACTGACACCTTTCCACAGTTCAAACTCCGAATAGGAAGAGAAGGGTCAACTAAGGTTATTTAGTATCAATCAAACCTAACAATTCTGATATGAATTCAAATAATATCGTCCTAATTTGAATTAAAATCTATTTTTACACTAACCTTACAAAACCGACGGTACGCTCATCAATATCTAACAGCTACATAATACAGAATTATGTAAAGAGAAAGAAAAGTGAAATATAAATATTTACCTGTTCATCGATTCATTGAACGTTGTAGCGTAGTTCAAAAACTTGTAGGTCAAATTTCTTTTGTTCCACTTGCCTACATTTGTTTCAATAAAAAAGAGAAAAGAAAGATAGTTAAAAATATAGCAATAATGAAGACTATGCTATAGATTTGTACATCCTTTTCATGTCTGTTATTACATATATATGCATATATATATATATATATATGTATATATACATATACATATATACATACACACACACACACACATATATGTATATGTACATATAATGTACACATATATATGTATATACACACATATATGTACACACATATATATGTATATACACATATATGTACATATATATGTGTGCGTGTTTTGTCTGTATTATGTGTATATATATATATATATATATATATATATATATGTGTGTGTGTGTGTGTGTGTGTGTGTGTGTGTGTATGTGTTTATATATATGTGTCATATATTTATGGGAAATTATTTTTTGGGAATTCATTTGAAGCATGAAAGAAATGAGTAAAATAAATGAAAAACTGAATTGAATATTACGTGCTATTATGTTTATGTTAGACTGACTGGTTCTTTTAGTGTCCGGTGATTACCAGAGACTACAACAGCCAGTCAGTTCTTTTCCCATAAGTATAGAGTAATGATATATATATATATATATATATATATATATATATATATATATATATATATATAATGGAGAATTAATGTCTCTAGCCGGAACTACATCACTAGAGATAGACCCATAGTCATATGAATATTCTGAATTTACCTTACCCTGGGTACTTGGATAAGTTTATTTTATTTGGAGATCCGCGGGTGCATATATACACTGCTTAATTATTTCCACTTTGTTTCTATCTATACATATATAAAGGGCAGTTGTGTGTATGTATGTATGTGTGTATGTCCGAAGGAAACTACAAAAATAAAACAATTAACGATAAAGTAAACATATATTTACATTCACATAACCCGATCTTTTTAGCAAAAATAGTAATCCTTTGATTTATATTAGTGAAGATCATTAAAGAATGAAATTTAAATCGTAACAACATGGATTTTATTTTTTACTTATTTATTTTGCATTTAATATTTTAATTAGGAGACATTCATTTTTATTTTTCTGAGTGTCTGCGCACTTCTGCGCCTAAATACTGTCAAACTCCACTTATGTTACTTAGGGATAGGCGATTTTGTCGTCTGCTAGGAATTTTAAGAGCGAATTAGAAATAATTAAATCTATTATTTCAGGTCAAACTTTGTCTAAATCGATAAGTAGTAACATAATAACCATAATTAAAAAAAAAAATAACATTACATATACAGTTTATTTTTAATAGATTTAAAAGTATTTGTTTTGGTCAATTTCGACGATATCAGCCAGTCAGCCTCGTTTTCGATGTTTTTAAGTGCTTGTTTACAATTTTACTGTAATATTCGCGTTAGCAAAAAAAAAAAAAAAAAATTACCTATGTTATATCCTGCTTATGCGGAAGGGTTAGGTAAATAAATACACGAACAATGTAAATATAAACTAGGGACTGGCAAACTGAGCCTAAAATGCATTTTTGACAAAATGACTTTAGCCTCCCCTACAGAAAATAATTTACCAAAAATTAGGGAATTATCAGATTTTAATGAAATTTTCAGTGTTTATTTATCAATGAATGATCTTTATAATGCATTATTTATTTTATTTCAAAACTTTCTCATTTTTTCAGGTCACTTAATTTTGACCCCCCCCCCCCCTTATGTTGGGGCGTAAAATGTCTTTCAAGTTGGTCATATATTGTACTAATTACAGTATAAATAATGAGATAAAAGACCGAAGTTATGAATAGAAAAAATTTTTTTACGGTTGTGCTTCTATGAGAAAATAAGTACCGAAAATCGAAAAATAAAATGTAAAAAAATAATAAATAATTAATTTTTTGGAGATTTCTTTTTTACTCATTTCGATAATTATTTAATTGGCTATTATTTTATAAAAGAAAAAATTATACATCGATGTTTTTTCTGCTTAAAAAGGGGAGGGCGTACATTTTCAATCGAGTTTTTCTTCAAAACGTATACTTTTTTCGAAAAAATAAGGTTTGCATTAAGTAGATATTTATTTCTAGAATCTAAAAATATAACATTTTAAACTTAAAATCCGAATTTTTTTATTTTAAATGAATTTTATATATTAATTTTTCATAGCAAAAATACTAAATTAAAGTAACTGATGCATTATAAAATTCATTAATTGATAAATCAATACTGAAAATTTCATTAAAATCGGATAATTACCTGATTTTTGGTAATTTTTTTTTCCATGCCAAATGTTACCTTAAAATTGTAAACAAGCGCCTAAAACCACTGAAAAACAGCCAAAATAGCGGATCGCGTCGAAATTGACCAAAACAAATAGTTTTAAATCTTTTAAAAATAAACTGCATATGTAATGATATTTGTCTTTTTTTAATGATGGTTATTATGTTACTACTTATCGATTTAGACAAAATTTAACCTTAAATAATAGATTTAATTATTCTTAATTCGCTTTTAAAACTCGTAGTATCCGATTTTTTTACCAGTCCCTAATATAAACGTATAATGAACGCGATTCCCTAATGTGTAGGCATCAAATAAACTTGAAAGACGGACAGGAATACTTTGTATCGGAATAGGAGATAAAGAAATGTGTTGTTGTTTTTCAAAATGGCTAAATATGTTTGGTGTCAAGATTCAATTTGAAAGTATCACCGACTTACCCCTATATTGTCTTTTTATTTCTATGTCTTTAACACCACAACGTGGCAGCTTCATTTCCAGAAGAGTCTCCTCGTCTAGTTCTCCTGTTACTTTCAGACCAAAATAAGTCTGAAATAATCTACAAAAACAAATGAAACATAAATCGTGAGATTATTACTTATATATTTGACAAATGCGAATAAATTTAGAAGAACTAGTTGTCAAACTGGCCTTTTTGTTACACCCAATTCAAGTATTTAATAATTAACGGAAAATGGACTGGTGAAGGTTTTGGGAGAAAAATTATTTTTAGAAAGTTTAAAAAAAATTTTTGAAGTATTTCATAAGCCATCACAGAATGGATGGCAAATCGACTATTGAATAAGTGACATCAATAAAACGGATGATATTGATATCCATGTGTGCGTGACTTCGATAAAGATGAAAATAAAAGAAATATATGAAATGTTTCTTGTTTCGCATCACTTACTCAACAGCTTCTTTTTTCTGTTCATCAAAGCCTTCATCGGTCGAAGTCATATGGGGTAGATAACCATATTTCTCTAGGTACCCCTGTAAAAATATAATTTGAACAATGGATTTTAATCATTATTAAGAAGAACAAAATCATACGAGACCGTAACCGGTAGAAACAGTAAATAGCTAACCACGACAAAAATATTATTTTCTTGAATTTCATAATAAATTACTAGATCAAACGCATTTAGAAAAAAAAATTGATTTCGGAAATTCCTTTTCTTTGGTAAAATTTATTGTTCAAACAAAAGAATGGGATTTCTCAATAAGTAGATTTTAAAAAAATAGAATAATGTTTCTGTTCATCTGGCTGAATTTTGCTGAAAAAAAGTAATTCTATAAAGTTAAGATGTGATACAAGTTTTTTTTTAATGTGCTTTTATCAATTTAATTATTTTTTATAGCGAAGTAATGAAAACATTTAATTTAACGATTAATAATAACTCAACTTTGTTTTTATTATTTATTTATTTTAGAATAAAATATATCCATATTTATTCAGTATTCAATTTTTTCGTATGTACAAAAGAAAAAAGAAAAGAAAAAAGAAAAGAAAAAAAGAAAAGAAATTGTAATACGAACAATTGTAATTCTTAGCATTTTATTGTTACATTTTAATACGGTAAAAAAAAGGAGGAATTAAACGGATACATTTCATTTCTACCAGCAACAGGCAAGAGAGTTCGCTTTAAAAAATGTTTCAAAAATGTGAACAACAACAAAAAACTATTCTTAATATAAACGAATATTGAAATACACTAATTCTTAGCTTTGTTTATCGTTAAATCTTTAATAAAGTTTTAGGATGCATTTTTAAAAATGTTATCTTAAATGTAAACAAAAGGAAAAAAGTAATTCCTAAAATAAACAAACATTCTACTATACAAATTCTCCACGATTTTTTAAAATTTGATAAAACATTTACCAACTATTTTCTTCCTTACTCATGTGTTCTCCTCACTCACTCTCTGGTGTTCCGAATTTTTTATAGTCCGGTCATGGACCAGGTACTTTTGCTAGTATCTATTATTATACTAAAGCTGAGATTTGTAGCGTTCAATCCCCAAAGGCTTTTTTGTTTGTGACCTTGATCACACGAAATTTGTCTCTAATTATTCCTTAGTTTTAGCTCAACCTATTGTTTGAAAAAAACCCCACTTTATTTGGTTTAATTAGTCGGAATTTGCAATTAAGTCAAATCTTGACTCATCCCTGTCTTTACATCCTACGTGCCTCCCCTTTTTACTCCCTATACGCCAAGGAAGGGGTGATGAAATTGATCACAAGTAATATTACTACGAAGGCAGCACTCAGCCCCCTCCCACATCCTATAACTCTAGAGTCACCTGTCTTACATTCAACTTCGAAAAACACCCGCCCCGCCCCGCAATAAAAATTCTGATGTCTATTTCAATTGTCTAGGTCAATTCATTGAAAAATCCATGTTTTTTTTTAATACAATTCTAACCTTTACGTTTGTACCAAAACTCGGGGAAGTTTTCGATTTTAATTAAATTTTCAGTGTTGATTTAGCAATGAATTAATTTTTATTCTATTTTAAAACTTAACCTTGTCTTCCCCTGTTTTTCGGGTACAAAATAACGGTGTGTATATATGTAATTGATACTATTTTCTACATAAATAAAAAGACTAGACAGAACGTGTGAATAGAAGAAAAACAAATTTTTTGGTACTCTTTGCGGAGAACCGTCCCGGCCCCCTGTCTCAAAAATGCTTGCCGGTGGCTGCTGTAAAATAATTTTTTTTTAAAAAAACACCAGCTACGATTGAAGTCCGTAGCCGAAGCGGTGTTACTTGAATAAAAAAAACAAACTCGGGTTTGGGTTTGAGGTTGGGGTTGGGGTTGGGGTTGGGATTAGTTTAATGGGAAAATAAATAATTTGGGCTCTGTTTTTTATAACCCAGAAAAAACAGAACCCAGACATTTTGTAATAAAACTGTTAATTTTAAGTAGGGTGGGGTTAGAGTTTAGGGTTGGGGTTGGGTTTTCGGGAAAAACGCCCTAAGTTGTTGTTTTTTTTTTTTTTTTTTTTTTTTTTTTTTTTGCAAGTGACACTGCTTCGTCTACGGACTTCAATCGTAGCTGGTGTTTTTTTTTCAGCAGCCATCAGCTAGCGTTTTTTTGAGGCAAGGAGGCGGGACGGTTCTCCGCGAAGAGTACCGTTTTTTTTCTTGTTTTTTTTTTTCAGAATCTGTTCGAGTAGTAAATAAGTACCGAAAATCGTAAAATAAAATGAAAATGAAAACAAAAAATAATTTTTGGATTATTATTT
>CM042147.1:57702164-57712164 GCA_023376005.1 Doryteuthis pealeii | reverse complement strand
AGCGGCACACTCACACACACACACACACACGCACACACAGAGAGAGAGAGAGAGAGAGAGAGAGAGAGAGAGAGAGAGAGAGAGAGAGAGAGAGAAGGGGTAGGTAGATATGAACGGAGAGATAGATAGAGATAGAAAGAGATATACATAGAGAGATATATACACACACAGAGAGAGAGAGAGAGAGAGAGAGAGAGAGAGAGAGAGAGAGAGAGAGGGGGTCATGATAGATAGATAGATAGATAAATAGATATTAATCAAATTTAGAGGAGGGTAGATTGCACACAACAACCAGTAGTGAGCGAAATCACATTGTTGACAAACCTATCTAAATCAGGTATCTCAGATGAGAATCCTTCACATATATATATATATATATATATATATTATATATATATATATATAGAGAGAGAGAGAGAGAGAGAGAGAGAGAGAGAGAGAGAGAGAAAAGAGAGAGCGAGAGAGAGAAAATATATAGATATATAGAATATATATATATATTAAAGATATATAGATATATATATATATATATATATATATATATATATATATATATATATATAGAGAGAGAGAGAGAGAGAGAGAGAGAGCCTAAGTATTTAAATTCATATAATAAAATCTACTTACATAAGCATTAAAATTGTCTGCGTTTCGATGCAGAATTTCAGTTGTCTTCTCTGGGTCTTCGCTGGGAGTGGTTCCCTCCAAGATTGGACATGACGACACTACTGTCAAAATAAGGGATAAAAACAACCACCACATTATGAACACGATGCAAATAACGTCTTTTCTTTTCTTTCCGGATGAGAACTGGAAGACGTTCCGGGCTCAATTGATTCAAAGTCCCCAGTTTCGTATCTTTATACAGCGGTGGGAAAAAAAATCAGCTGGCTACGTGACCATAGGCTCTTTTCATTGTTGCGTGACCTTCCAATGTATGAAGAATGGACATTGGTCATTTGATAAAAGGAATATTTCCAGTTCAATGGACATGAATACTAATGTATTTTTTATCTAAAAAATCGAGAAACGTCTAAAAAAAAGTTTACTTTCCATTTATTTTATTGTCAATAATTGAAAACGTTTATTTCCCCTATCCCACCTGAATGATTAAGATTAATAGGAGATATGGACATTTCTTTGTTAAACTCACCTGACAGTATTCAACTTTTTATGCTTATTCGAGAACTTTCTTCATCATCATCATCATCATCATCATCATCATCATCATTTCTAGCAAGAATATGCTCCCTCTGGGCGCCAGAATCTAAGTTTTAATGTAATGAAATATATTGAATTTGAAAGATTAATGAAATTATATAAGAACGGATGTGAGTATAATTAAAAAAAAAAAAAAAACACAACTTTGAACATAACTCTTCCATAATTTTCCATCACTCCCGTCTTTTTATTGTTTTTCTAAATTTTCCTAATTTAACTATTTACTTAAATTAGCTAATAAAGAATAAAATGACGGTTAATAATGTACAACAATTTTTTTAATGATTAAGATTTAAATAAAAATAAGATCATGGAGAATGTGACGTAAATAACTTTAATTAATTGTGACTTAGGTACTGATATAATTTCGGTTACAGACAGACACATAATCTCCATTATAATAAGATCTGTATCATTATTACGACAAAAACAACAACATCAATAACAAAGGTCTGGTCTCCTGGCTGGGATAGGATGATCCGTCTGATCAATATTATTATTATTTACTCCTTTTGAGTTTTCACATCAGTGTTAGCTGATGGTCTTTCACTGGAGTCTGAGTGACAGCAAGTCTCCTCAGGTCTCCAGGACTCTTCTGGGTATTCTGGCAGATTGCAGCAGTGCAGTGTTCTGAATGGTTTCAATCCTTCCTCTGATTTCCAGACTTTCCAAATCCTTTTCCAATCCTTTTGGGACCGTTCCAATTGCACCAACTACAATTGGTATCACTTTCACGCTCATATTCCATAACTTTTTCAGTTCTCTGACAAGTTCCAGATATTTGTCCATTTTTTCATTTTCCTTTAGCTTCACCCTGTGATCTGCTGGAACTGCAAAATCCACCAGTTGACAAGTTCTTTTTTGTTTTTTGTTTATCAACACTAGGTCTGTTCTTCTTGCTGGGATAAGGTGATCCGTTTTTATTTCAAAGTCCCAGAGAATTTTATGTGTTTCGTTCTCAAGAACAGATTCTGGTTTATGCATATACCATTTTGTTGTATGGTCAACATTTAATTTTTTGCATCACCTTCCCAACCCAATCGTGTCTAATTTTGTATTCCCTTTGTGCTAGTTTGCTACATTCGCAGAGTACATGGTTTATAGTCTCATCTCTATTACCACATAGTCTACATTTACTATTTTGTTGGGTCTTATCAATTTTCGCTTTGATATAGTTTGTCCTTATGGCATTGTTCTGTGCAGCAATTATTAGTGATTCAGTTTCTCTTTTAAGGTTTCCTTTTCTTAACCACGTCCAGGTCTTTTCGTGTGCAACCTCTCAAATTTGTCGTTTTAAGTGTCCATATAATTGTTTTTCTTCCCATTTTTGTTTTCTAGTCTTTGTTGTTTTTCTGTTTGTCCATATGTCACATCTACTATTATTGGCCGCAATAAGTAATCTGTCTTTACTCATTTTTGTGTAGTCTTCGAGTTGTTGGATTGTGATTTCTACGCAGTCCTCTATGCTGGCAAGACCTCTTCCTCCTTCTTTTCTTGACACATATAATCTATCTTTATCGTCTCTAGGGTGGAGAGCCTTGTGCATGGTCATTAATTTTCTCGTCCTTTGGTCAATATGTCTTAGTTCTTCTTTTGTCCATTTTAAGAATGGCCCTGAGTATCTTATAATGAGGACAGCCTAGGTATTGATTCCTTCGATTAGATTCATTATTATTATTATTATTATTATTATTATTATTATTATTATTATTATTATTATTATTACGACAAAAACAACAACAGTAATAACAATGCTTTTAAAATATTTTATCTAAAATTCTGAAATCGTAAATTATCATTAAATCAGGAAATTAAAGAAAAAAGCAAATTTTGTAGATTTACACGAAGAGATAGTTTAAAATGTTTTCAAGAAAAAAAAGTATGATTTCAAATGAACATTTATTCGTATTTAAAGGTCTTTCTTTAATTTAAAATGTTATCAACATAACAATGTATTCCACATTCCAATAGTCTCTTAATTCAGTATTAATTGTGAGAAAAAAAAAAGGCTTACTTTTTTTTGGTAACTAAAAAAAAATCATGATAATATATCAGACCAATGGGTACCTTTTTATTTGAAGTAATATTGTAAATGTAACCCTCCCACACCAAAAACAAAACAATGACGAAAAAATGTCTTTTTTTAATTCTTCCTTTTATTGTAACATTTTTATGGGGTAAAAAAGAAAATAAATTGATTCAATACATTTTCTTACTCAACAAGAAAGATAACATTAGTTCAAACCAATTACGAATTTATTTTGAATGTAGGTATTTACCTTACCCGTTCGCCACGGGTAGAATGTGAAATAAAGTCGCAAGTATAGTGCGTCTACTGAGGATCGACCTCGCTATTTAGTAGTAATGCATTTGCGAGACTAGCTTGCTAACAATTACATTGTTGGGACATCCTTATTCCTTACACAAACTGTTCGCCATGCGTAGGATGTGACACACGATCACAAACATAGGGAATCAAAGAAGGATCAAATTTATTATTCAGTAGAAATTGATCAGCGAGCATTTTGCTCACCATTACATTCCGATAGGATGCTCTTTTCCAAACTGTTTATCATGTCTATGATGTAACACGAGGTCACAAATAAGGTGGCATACAGCGAAAATAAAAATAACCATTGCACCATAATGGTACACGATTATTATTTACCCAACACGTTTGCTATGGGTAGGATGCGACACAAGGCTGCAGGTATATGGCATACAGCGTGGATTAAACTTGTCATTTAGTAATAATGAATCTACGAGAATCGAGCTTGCCGACTGTTACATCGAAATGTGATGCATTCCTTATTTACTCGTATCGTTCACCATAGGTAGGATTTGACAAAAGTTTGCAAGTGTGGGGCATCCAGCGAGGAACAAATTCGCAACTCAGCAGTAATGGATCTTAGCTTAGGAGTCGAGTTATACTTCAGAAATAGTCATTGTGAAATAAAATCTCAAATATAATTTAAAATGTTTATAATGAGGAAAAGTTCAAATTTAGTTTTTGATTTTTACTGGTGAAAGGATATAATTTGATAATTAAAATTAATCGATTTGCGGGACTTACCACAGTTCTTCATAAGTAAAAAAAAAAATCCTTAAGATGCTCGATGTTTAATATTCCAATTCCTCATCCAAACAGTAGTTTTTTTTTAAATTCAGTAATGATTGTAAGAATAAAGCTTAATTTTTGGTAACTAAAAAAAACATGAAAATCTTTCAGGACAATGGGTACCTTTATTTGAAGTACTATTCTAAATGTTCCCCCCCCCCCACAAAAATTATATTTTTAATACCCAGCACGTTCAACGTGGGTAGGATGTTAAACCTCAATGGAATGAATTCCTTATTTACCTCCATCGTCCCCCACAGGTTGGATGTGACTAAAGTTCGCACGTGTAGAGAGTTCTAGCGAGAATAGAACTCGCTATGCAGTAGTAATGGATCTGTGAAACGAGCTTCCTTATCCTTAGGCCACAAAGAGACGCCTTTTATATCTTGGTAAAATAAACAAACATTGTAATGTATGATTTCTTAGCGACTTTTTTTTTCTCAATTTAATGAGAATTTGCTAAATTATTTTCCTCTCTTCCTACTCTCTTCCTCTTTTTGCTCTCGATCACTGGCGTTCTTAAAATCATTTTACTCCGGTCATTGACCGGGTACTTCTGCTAGTATATATATATATATATATATATATATATATATATATATATATATATATATATATATACTAGACAAAACGTGACGCGTTGGGTCACCCATTAAACTCTCGCTAGATGATTAGGGAAAAGAGTAGGATCTGCCAAAATATCATCTGCTTTTCATTTTTAAAAACGAACTAAAATTTATTAAATTGATTATTTAAGGTCAAATTTTTGTCTAAGTCGAAAAGTAGTAACATAATGAGCATCAGTAAAAAAGCAAAATAATATTACACATATAATTTATTTTTGATATATTTAAAACGTTTTTTTCGTCCATTTTGATCAAAATGCCTGCCAAGAGGCTACTTAAAATCCGTTTTTACAAAATAAATTGTAACTTTTGCAATTGAAAAAATTCACACTGGATTGTCCAATTGAACACATATCATAGTAGATAAAGGAGTTAGATTAAGACAGTTCTAAATGCCAGTTATCTCTAGACTGCAGGTTCAATCCTGGTCAGGGACAGCAGTAACATAGAATAATAATTAACAGCTTAACACCTGTACCCCGGCTATGGTTAGTGGAATGAGAACAGGATACCCCCGTGGACCTAATAAAGGGTTGGGTTCAAAGTTCTGTGATGGCTCCCAATTACAAGAAGGTTCCAGAGTCCGACAAGAAATACCTGAAGAAGGCCGGAGGGACATCAGCCGAAACTTTGTACAGATAACAATGAAGACGAGAACAATAGTCTGAATAATACAAATAATGGTAATCTTTGCGGAGTTCCGACCTGGATTCCTGCATCCGAATCGGTATCACTTGAAAAAAAAAAAAAAAAAAGAACCAACTTAGGGCATTTTCCTCTGAAAACCCAACCCTAACCCTAAACCCCCCTAGTTAAAATTAACTGTTTATTACAAAGTTCTGTTTTTTCTGGGTCATCCTGTATATAGGATGACTCAGAAAAAACAGAGCCCAAATTATTTATTTTCCATTAAACTAAACATAAACCCCAACCCCAAATCCTAAACCCTAAACCCTAGTTGTTTTTGTTTTTCACGCCGCTTCCGCTACGGACTTCAATCGTAGCTGGTGTTTTTTTTTTTTTTTGTTTTTCAGCAGTCACCGGCAAGCATGTTTTGAGGCAAGAGGCCATGACAATTATTTGTATTATTCAGACTGTAATATCGGAGTGGTATATATTTGATTGATACTATTTTCTGCATAAATAAAAAGACTAAAGACAGAGTTTTTTTTTTTAAGCCATACGTAATTAAAAACAACCATAATCCCCTAAAACCGTAACCCAGTTCGCAAAATGTTAATTCATAGACTGTAGTTAAACTGTCATTGGGTACCAGCAAAATAATTTCCGTTTTAATTTTCCAACCTAAGTCAGAAGTCAGTCCTACATTCTATGAATTAACATTTTGCGAATTGGGTTACGGTTTTAGGGGATTAAGGTTGTTTTTAATTACGTATTGCTTTAAAAAATAAACAACAAAAAACCCAAATTACTATACATTTAATTAACCAATGAAATTAATTATTGAATCTATTATTGAGACAGTTGTTTGTGTTAATATAGCAATGTATAATTTCAATTAAACTTGGTTTAAAAAATATTTTTCAACATTAAATGTATAGTAATTTGTGTTGTTTGTTTATTTTTAAGCAATACGTAATTAAAAACAACCTTAATCCCCTAAAACCGTAACCAAATTCGCAAAATGTTAATTCATAGACTGCAGTTAAACTGTCATTTGGTACCAGCAAAAACTTTCCGTTTTACCTAAATAAGAAGTCAGTCTAGTTTGTTTTAGTTTAACTAAAACAAATTTTTAAAGCCCGAAGAAAACTTTCACTTTAACAGTCGGAGAAGTCAATGTTTGCTCATTTGAATTCCATAATATTAATATTTAAATATTTTTATTTTTTTTACCCAACATGAAATATTTTTTAAAGTAAGTTTAATACTCTATGAATTAATAATTAAAGTAATTAAAAAAATCTATTTTAAAGCATGATTTCAATTTCGTAAAATTTACGCTCAAAACTAAAATTGAAATCATGCCGTAAAAATATACTTTTGTTTTGTTTTATTAAAACAAACCAAAACGTTTGCTCATTTGAATAAGATTCGCCTGGAGAAAGGAAAGTGGGCGAATCTACGGGGGTTAGGGCGAGGCCACCGATATAGAGTAATTCTAGTTGGTCTTGGTTAGGGTGTGTGTGGATGATCCCTGGCTGCTGGATTTTTTACTTTTTTTTTTTCACTCTCCCTAACTGACAAATAGAGAGTGGGAGGAGAGTTAACTTAACTGACAAAGAGAGATGGGAAGTGAGATAGCTAGTCTGTTAAACAGGGATTGGTCGGTCGTTGACTTAATTGCTAATTACGCCTAATTAAAACCAATTAAACTGGGTTTTTTCCAAGCACTTTGTAGTGCTAACACTAAGGAATATCTAAGTATAAATATTGTGTCCATAACATAAATAGAAAAAATCCTTTAGCTGGAGAAGGTTGATAAAACTCAGCTTTAGTATAATAATATATATATATATATATATAATATATATATATATATATATATTAATATATAATGTGTGTGGTGTGTGTGTTTGTGTGTGTGCGTGTGCGTGTGCGTGCGCGCGTGTGTGTATTGTGTATGTAATTAAAAATGATTTGATGACAAAAAAGAAAGACATAATAATTAATAATCATATTCTCTCTCTCTCTCTCTCTCTCTCTCTCTCTCTCTCTCTCTCTCTCTCTCTCTCTCTCTCTCTCTCTCTCTCTCTCTCTCACTCTCTTTCTCTCTCTGTGACCATAATGCAGGTGAAATTGACTTACTCTTTTGTATTCATATAACCTCTAACCTCATGACTTTTAGTGAAGGTGAACCTGTAAAAATAATGTATATATATATATATATATATTATATATATATGTGTGTGTGTGTGTGTGTGTGTGTGTGTGTGTGTGTGTGTATTACTTAGCATCATCTGAAAGGGAAATTCGTTGAGGCATTGTTATACTGTATCAGAAGTGGTTTTCGAGGATTCCTTGAAAATCGGCTTAGAATCACTGATTGGAGATTCGTTCTTTTTCCTGTCGGTATAGAATCGCTACCACACATTGGATTGAATTTTTTTTTACTTACAAATAAGTAAGATGCACTGAATGAAAATGCAAGACCCGGTTGTTAGAAATTAATATTTTATTAATAGTTTTATTTAACGCAAAGTAGCGAAATGCTTCTCACCCAAAACAACAATGATTTAAGAGTTAACGACCAACTATCTTGTGTAACAATCCATATGATCCATGGCTGAAATCACATTTCCAGTCCTAGCTCCCATAATGCACCTGTCACGGGGAGCAACTGTTCCCCTTTTCATTATTAGATATTTCGTTAGCAATGGTTCTAACAGAGTTCCAGTGGAGGTAAGAATTATATCAGTTCTAAATCCAGAGAAGTAATGCATATGACAATTTTCCCCGTCCATTTTTTAAATTATTGTATTATATATATATATATATATACTAGCTAAAGTACCCGTTCCATGACCGGACTAAAAAAAATTAGGAACACCAGAGAGTGTTTTCAGGCATATTTACATCCAAGGGTAAATAGTTATGGAAATTTTCGTGAAAATCGGACCATTAATTAATTTTTCATAGAATTAAAAAAAAAAAAAACTTCTTGTCGTAACTTGTTTTTGGCTACGTTAAATTTTAGTTGATTTAACGCTGCAAATTTGAAAACTTTTTTTTTCAGTCATAATTTTCATTATTTCCGTAAGCTTAATTTTTTTAAAAATCATCAGGGATTTGTTTAATGTTTCTTCTTTCGAAAGGAAAATGTTTTTTCAAGATAATATTAATTTTTATGAAAGTTTCATTGTGTTAAATATAGGAGGGGGGTAAATTTCACAGGGAAAATTGGTGGTACCTAAATAAGCCCTTTTATCTTAACGGTTTTTAGAAGTGGTGACTTAATTAAAAAAAATCTGTCTATTTATTTATTATTAGAATTATATTTTCAAGTTACATACATTAGAATCATGTTTATTTTATGTTTGTTTAATGTTTAGTGTTTAAACTTCATATAAGTTATTCAACTACCTCGTATTTTTACTTTTAAAATTATATTATCGTTTTATACATTTACTTGTTATTGTAATCTTAAAAAACAATTATATATAAAAAGATGTTTGTTTATTATTAAAACATCGTAACTATTGCAGTAGATTGTATTTCAAATTTAAATGTTAAGCTAGGTATACCAAAAAAATCGTTTGCTACGTTTTTAAAAACGAATTAGAATTAATTAAATCTATTATTTAAGGTCAAACTTTTGTTTAGATCGATAAGTAGTAACATAATGACCATCATTAAAAAAAAAGAAAAATATCATTACATATGCAGTTTATTTTTAATACATTTAAAAAGGATTTGTTTTGGTCAATTTTGACGCGATCCGCCATTCTGTCTCTTTTTCAAGGGGTTTAAGCGCTTGTTTACAATTTTAATGTAACATTCACGATTGCAAAAGAAATTACCAAAAATCAGGTAATTATCCGATTTTAATGAAATTTTCAGTATTGGTTTATCAATTAATGAATTTTTAGTGCATCAGTTATTTTACTTCAAAACTTTAATTTAGTATTTTTGCTATGAAAAATTAATATATAAAATTCATTTAAAATATGAAAAGCCTGATGTTAAGTTTAAACTGTTATATTTTTAGATTTTAGAAATAAATATCTACTTAATGCAAACTTTATTTTAGTACTTCAAAGTATACGTTTTGAAGAAAAACTCTATTGAAAATGTATCCGCCTTTTTAAGCAGAAAAATATCGATGCATAATTTTTTCTTTTATAAGATAATAGCCAATTAGATAATTATCGAAATGAGTAAAAAAGAAATCTCCAAAAAATTAATTATTTATTATTTTCTTACATTTTATTTTTCGATTTTCGGTACTTATTTTCTCATAGAAAAGTCACCGTATTTTTTTTTCTATTCATACCTTCGGTCTTTTATCTATTTATTTATAGTGTAATTAGTAAACTAAAAGACCAACTCGAAAAAATGTTACGCCCCAACATAA
>CM042147.1:57459664-57697164 GCA_023376005.1 Doryteuthis pealeii | reverse complement strand
ATCCCCTCTTTTTAATCTCTTGAAGGATTTTTTTCAAAAACTTTTTCGTGCGTAAGATAATTTTAAATTCAGTTTTTGTTGTTGTTGCTGATTTAGATAATAAATGGTAAGCTTAATTAATTGGTCCTTTTTAGAATATAAATCTTTTTCCTTAAGGGACACCTACGTTTTCAGCATACATGTCCTCTACCTAAACTTTGACCCCCTAGTCAAGGTCGTAGTATAATTTGATACGCCCAACTCCATGCGTACGTGACATAAAATGAATGAAATGGCATTGGAATATTAAACGTTCTGTGTTCTGCATGACTTATTGTATTCATTAGGTTGTTAGGCGGTGATAGGTAAAAAAAACAAACCCACCTATGAATGAAGTCCCTAGCTGAAGCGGTGCCTGCTGTATATGAAAAAATAATTTGTCGATTGAATTTTTGAAAATATTAAAATGAAAAAAATAGCGCTTTAGGCGTTTTATTATTGTGATTTTTTAACAATCTAACCCAAGCTCAATGGGTGACCCAACGTGTCACATCTTTTCTAGTATATATATATATATATATATATATATATATATATATATATATATATATATATATATATGGATTGTCCCGAGTGTGTATTTTCAACCCGTTCACACGATCAGATTGTGACACATGGTCAATTTTTAATCGGAGTTTAACAGGTTATAATTCAACGTTTTCCTTCTCCAGGATTAGTTGCCGTACCAAGGTTAAATATTACAGCCTGGCCTATTATTTACTCACAGTTGGTGGGAGAATAGTTGGATTCATACCTCTCTCAAAAGTATTAGTGCTATGTGAAAGGTGACCATCTTCGTCCAGGATTTGAACTAGTGTCAACTTGTCTATTTCGTACGACGATAGCCATTACACCACGTGCACCTCCAGTGTATTCTACAAAACTACACCTGGTGGTGAGGCTTCATTTGTGGAGCTCTGAGGAGTCTTACCCTTCATTGCCATTACTCTCAGGTCCAATTTGATCTGAAGTGGTAGTACCTGTTAGGGTCACATCTAGGATTCAAATAGATCTGTTTAAAAATGATTGATATTGAATCAGAATACTTTAAACCCTAATTGTGTATAAATCATTAGTATTAGATAGGAATAAGTTTTGGCGAAAATTAATATTATATATGAATGAGTTTTGCCGAAATATTATGATATCACAATTTTTCCTTAAGAAAAAATTATGATATCATAAAAAGAAGTATCTAAAGGGCGGTGTGGGGGTGGGTGGGGGTCATTCCGAAAATGAGGTAATCAAGTGAGTACCTGGTACAATTAGTATTTTTGTAATTTAACCATTGTAGTTCTTATAGACAATAACAAAATAAATGAAATTATTATAATTAATTATTATTGTGATAACTCCATTGCAATCTATTAGATTTTCATATGCCACAATTGAATAATATAATGGATATTAAGTGTCTTTCTGTCTGTAATGAAAACTATGTAACAGCTTACGTCACATCTTATTTCCAAAGATTGCGTAAATCTATTAATGATTATCTAATTTATATTAAAAATCGTTAATACATAGAATAAAGAACAATCCTGTGTTATATACACTCAAACTTTGAGTAAGCAATTTTAAAAAATTGGTCGAAAGTAACTCGACCGTTTTTAATAACAAAAAGTTAACTAATAAATAAATACCGACGATTTTTTGTAAAATCTTTATGCAAAATATTGAAAATAATTATTTAATTAATAATTGATAGATGCACGCAAGATTTTATTTGAGGGGGACAGAACTAAATTTCCATTTCAAATTGTTTTATTACTTTTTTACTCCTTTCATAAATTTGATAATTTTATCTCCGTATGACACAAACCCTCTGATATTGATTTTTTAATTCCTACCCACCTCGGGGAATATCTTTCAAAAATAAAATATTACACCGCCCGGATGGTGTTTTTTTTCGTTTTTTTTTTTTTTTTTTGCTAATCTTCTTATTATAATGGAGATTATGTGTTTTTTCTGTCTGTAACCAAAACTATATTACTATTCAAGTCACAATTCCCTTAGTTATTTTCGTCATATTCTCCATGATTTTATTTTTATTTAAACATCAATTATTAATAAAATTGTTTTACATTATTAATACTGTTGGCCATATCTGCTTACTAATAACATACAATTGTATTTATACAACAGAATAGCGGTTTACAGTGTGAACGGGAAGGCTAATTTGCATATTGATAATAAAAAATTGATTTTTAATGAATATTTGCTTAGTAATATTGATTTCTAATTGTTTGGTTTTATTTTTATAAATATGAGCAAAAATTTCGGGGATAAATCTTAAAAGAAATCCATTATCAAGAAGATATAACTGCAATTTTATTCTTTACTTTCTATTTTAACTAAGTAGTTAAATTGGGAGAATGATGGAAGAGTTAGTTTCAAAGTTGTTCTACTTTTCGATTATACCCCCCTCTTTTAAATCATTTTATCTGCATTCTTATTTAGTTTCATTAGTCTTTCTAATTTAACATATTTCATTACATTAAAACTTAAATACGTGCGCCCGGAGGGTGCATATATTTGCAAATTTAGATAATAAATGGTAAGCTTAATTAATTGGTCCTTTTTAGAATATAAATCTTTTTCCTTAAGGGACACCTACGTTTTCAGCATACATGTCCTCTACCTAAACTTTGACCCCTAGTCAAGGTCGTAGTATAATTTGATACGCCCAACTCCATGCGTACGGGACATAAAATGAATAAAATGGCATTGGAATATTAAACGTTCTGTGTTCTGCATGACTTATTGTATTCATTATAACATTCTGACAGGTGGTTCACGTCGCTTAAATACCCGAAGATATTCACAGGTCCTGCTAGTATAGATAATCATAATAGTTATCTGTGGTTTGTGTGTGTGTTGTGTGTGTGTGTGTGTGTGTGTGTGTGTGTGTGGTTCTGCATATTGAAAAAATTTACGACGATTGCTTAAAGATCGCTAAAGAGTCACTTATTCTAGGGAACCAAAGTAGAATGTGGAGTCACATATTCAGTAAACACTAGGGTATAAGTTTTCGGTTTATCCAATGGTTTTCTAATCCAATCAGACTTAGATCAATCTAATTCTGCTATTTTCGACACATGTATTTTGTTCACTGATAGTTGCAGATTAGTTCTTTTCGTATGGTTTTCGAACCAAATTGAAATCCATTGACATAGTCGACTCACATCTATCGGTGAATCTTCCCATGCATATTGAAGATTAGCTTTCAACAGATGAACATAGTCGACTAAGATTAATATATGTTGGTTGGTTGGCTGGTTTGTTGGATTTTACGGCATGTCAAACCTTGTTGGGTTATTTTATGCCGACGACGTTTTGTTTTATTCATTCTTGGGTGAGTACTCAATTAAAAAAAAAACAACATTTTTCCAACTCATTTTTTCTATTCAACACATACATTGAACCCTAATACGTACTACTACTCCGGGTCAGAGTGGACCTGGGAGTAATGGTGATGAAGGGGTACTCCACATTCACCAGAGTTTCTGAAATGAACTTCACCATCAGATAGATTTTAATATAATACCCAGGATATTAAGACCCTCATCAACCGCTTTCTAGCACATATATGATAAAAAGTGATGGGGAATACCATAACGGCAATAGGGTCTTTCCACAACTATATGTATGTATTATTTAGATATTTCTTTATCATTCTTTTACTGTTTGACAAAAAAGAATTTCGTAAAATAACTTATGAAATTCACACAAACACTGTTTACTTATTTAAAATAAGTAAACAAACAGTGTTTGTGTGAATTTCGTAATTTTGAAGATGATATTAAACTTTATTCAAGTTTCATTGTGTTAAATATCCCCCCCCTTTTTTTAAGCGCTAATAATTTGCGATTTTTTTTTGTTTGTTTGTTTACAACATTGAGAATAATATTCTAACTTTTCGTATGTAAGACAAGTTAAATTCAGTTTTTAATTGCTTGTTTGAGTTAGAAATAAATGTAACATTGTAATTTATTTATTTATTTGAGCAACAAAATAAGAAAGACAACTAAATAATATATTGCGCGTTTGAATTTCGTTATTCTTCTTTCAAAAACTTTTTGAGTTTCACTGGATATATTTAATCATATTATATTCTAAGAAATATGAAAATAATAGTATGTGGGTAACCACTTTTATTTATATCCCTCTTTTTAATCTCTTGAAGGATTTTTTTCAAAAACTTTTTCGTGCGTAAGATAATTTTAAATTCAGTTTTGTTGTTGTTGCTGATTTAGATAATAAATGGTAAGCTTAATTAATTGGTCCTTTTTAGAATATAAATCTTTTTCCTTAAGGGACACCTACGTTTTCAGCATACATGTCCTCTACCTAAACTTTGACCCCCTAGTCAAGGTCGTAGTATAATTGATACGCCAAACTGCATGCGTACGGGACATAAAATGAATAAAATGGCATTGGAATATTAAACGTTCTGTGTTCTGCATGACTTATTGTATTCATTATAACATTCTGACAGGTGGTTCACGTCGCTTAAATACCCGAAGATATTCACAGGTCCTGCTAGTATAGATAATCATAATAGTTATCTTGTGGTGTGTGTGTGTGTGTGGTGTGTGTGTTGTGTGTGTGTGTGTGTGTGAAAAGAAAAATGTGTATGTATGCCCGGTTGTTTAAACAATATATTTTTAGAAGCTTTACCATTATCATCATCATCATCATCATGTCGTGCAAGCAGCACGGATATCCATGACAATCTCTCACCAACCTTCCCTATCATTCAATGCCTCTGGAGCTTCTCTGCAAAGCAACTAGCATCCTCGCATAGTTGGTCAATGTAGGTCCTTGCTTAGCATGCCCATGAGTTGGCTTCTACAGGTGAACGTCGCTTATAGCTCGTCCTTGCTTCTCCAGCAGTGCCCCGCATGTCTAGTCCGTCTTACTCGGGTGGTTTGTGAGATGGGGGCATGTGACTATACAGCTGCTTCCTTGGGGCTGTTTCCACGACTTGTTCAAGACCGCACGCAGCATTCTTGTGCAGCTCCCATCTAGCTTATTCTAGAGGCGCCTCGTTAGGGTCCAGGTGGTGCAGCCATACAGCAGCACTGATATAACCACAGCCTGGAAGAATTGTCGCTTTAGCTTGTCAGTGAGATCTGATTTCCATATTACTGGTAATTTGTTTGTGGTTAGCCATGCCTTTCCTATTCGTGTATTAATATCGTTCTCTGTGGATGAGATGTTACTACCTAGGTATGTGAATTGTTCTAACTGGCTTAAGAGACTTACCTTTAAGTGTGGAGATGTCTCCTTTCTTTTTGAAATTCATGAACTCAGTTTTACCAGAGTTCACATAGAGGCCGATGTTCTTTGCAGCCTCCTCCAAGCTATGTAGTAGTGACTCAGCCTGTGCCGGTGTATCTGCAAGAAGTGCGAGTCATCAGCATAGTCTGCATCTGTGACCGTTTGCGCGGGGTATCGCCTGCTTCTTGCCTTTCTTGTGTGAAACCTTTTTCTTTTATGGTATCTATTGATGTTCGGAGTACATAGTCTAGGCATATTATGTATTAGATGCTAATGTATCTCCTTGTAGGACTCCAGCGGCGATATCAAAGAAATCTGTGTCGCCATCAGGTGAGCGTTCCATTGCCTTAGTGTCTTTGTAGAGCATCATTATAGCGGCAACCGTTTCTTTGGGAACACCATATGCTAGTAGTATTTGTTCCATTTTCCTCTGTGTATGAATCAAATGCCTTGGAAAATCTACGAACAGTAGCGTTGCTTCTAGATTCTTTGCCCGAACCCCTTCTATGATTCGTCGTATAGTCAAGATCTGAGAGGTTGTGGATCAATTTCTGCGGAAATCCGTTTTGTTTTCCTAAAGATTTTCCCGATTTCGGGTCGGATGCAATTAGAGAAGGGCATTATATATCTTAGCTACAATAGCAGTAAGAGTAAAAAAACAGAATAGTATATAAAATATGAATAGACAAGTAAAATAAAAGATTTTAAATTTAGACATTAGAGTATAATGATATATAAAAGAAAATACTAGTTAAGATATAAATAATAAATAAATTAATAGAAGATATAAATTAAATTTATATGGGATTACTGTATTGAGTTCTTCCTTTATTGATAAATATTGCTCTGTATATAATCTAAAAGGTAATTTACATTGAGCTCTCTCTAGTGATTTAATGATTCACTGTATTTATACATACTGGATCATCAATATTAGTACAGTGGATCTTGAAATCACATACAGAATCATCCCTTACTACCAAGTTTTGGATAAATCTCTTATATATATATATATATATATATATATATATATATATATGGATAATATTTCACCATTATATATATATATATATATATATATATATATATATATATATATATATTTATATATATATATATATAATATATATATATATATATATATATATATATATATATATATATATATATATATATCTGTATGTCTGTCTATATGTATGTTTGTTTGTCAAACGACGGGGCACACGACTTTTTTAAAAAAGTTGGTGGATGCTCACAAAAACCAAAGTTCAATAAAATCCACACCCTATTTTACCTCCTCATTTTTCATAAGAAAAGCTGAATAAAAATATAAAGTGGTATAAAGCAATAACATTTTTTTTAATATTTTCAAAAGGGATTAGAAAATAAAACAAATTAAAGACCTCTTCCACCTTCCTTTCTCGATACATATAGCCTATCTCTATCGTCTCTAGGGTGTAAAGCCTTGTGCATTGTCATTATTTTTCTAGTCTTTGGGTCAATCTGCCTGAGTTTCTCTTTTGTCCATTTTAAGAATGGCTCAGAGTATTTTATAATGGCGTCGGAACGACCCATATATTTATTCCTTTGATGAGATTTCGGCCGCAGAGATTGGTTTCTAGGAGTTTTCTTGTTCTCCAGAGGTATTCTTTCTTTTTTAAAAAAAAACTTTTCCCTATCTTCTCTGTTTGCTTTTAAAATTCCTCAGTATTTATAACTTTCTTTTTCTCCAAGTAATTTTATATTGTCCTGATTTGGTAGTTGTATTCGTCCATTAATTTTCTTTTCCCCTTTTTCATCATTAGCATGGTACCTTTTGCAATTTCGAATTCTATTCATATATCCTGTTTGTATATTTTAATGGTTTGTACCAGGGATTCTAGTTGTTTTTCATTCTGTGCAAAAATCTTTATATCATCCATATATCTAATGGTGGTTTACTTTTTTCCAGTGAGCTAGTGAATTTGTAGCCCGCTGTACATTTTCTAAGTATATGGTTTAGTGGTATAATTGTTATTATAAACAGTAGTGGTTATAATTATTATTAATATTGTTACTCTGTGTGTTTTTGATAATTTATTAATACCCCCGTGGACTAAATAAAGGGTTAGGTTCAAAGTTCCGTGATGGCTCCCGATTACGACAAGAAAGTTCCCGAGTTCGAAAAGAAGGTTCCCGAGTCCGAGAAGGTTCCCGAGTCCGACAAGAAATACCTGAAGAAGGCCGGAGGGCATATCGGCCGAAACGTTGTACAAATAACAAAGAAGATGGGGACAATAGTCCGAATAACGCAGATAATACTAATCTTCAAGCCTCCTCTCAAACATTCAGAGAAATATTATTAATTCCACTGCAACGGAAAGGTTAAAGAAAGATCCGGCATGTCTGATTGTCTGTCTGCATGTATGTTTATTTGTACAACGATCGAGCATATTAATGGGAGTTGGAATCAGAGTGAAATATACTATACTATTTTCGACCAGAGATAGGGCAAAAATCTCAAAGCTTCTAATTTTATTCAATTCCTCATTTATTAACAATAAACCAAGATAATACATGATTGAAATCTAAAGAAAAATTACAAGAATAATTTATCAATTCTGGAATGGTTCAATATTCGAAATGTTCCATTATTTAGCTGAGGTAATGACACTCATAAGAAATTGGAATTCGGCGGATAAGCAACATCATATAATCAGGATTTATATTTTTTTGCATTTCATTTTGGACTATTTGGACGGTCTGATGTTTAACAGTCGAACAAATTAGGAACCCAAATATTAATATATAGATCGTAGTCAATCATGTAGTGTTTCTACCATTTTCAGTCTCGTAAGATTTTCTTCTTCTTAATAAAACTGGGGAACAATTTGGGACATAACTTCTGTTGAGTTTGGTTTAAAATATTTTGAGTTCTGTTACGGATTCTGTTCTCTTAACATATATACCTTAATATATCTTAATACAAGTACGTATTGAGCATTTATAATATGTGTACCCAATTTGTCGAAAAATCCGTGTTTATACAAAACGAAAAGCTCCCACCCACCCACTCCGTTTGAAAAAATTACCAAAAATCAGGGAATTATCCGATTTTAATGAAATTTATCAATGTATCAATGAAAATAAGTACCGAAAATCGTAAAAATAAAATGAAAATAAAAACTAAAAAAATAATTTTTGGAATGTATTTTACTCATATCGATAATTATTTAATTGGCTATTATCTTATAAAAGAACAAATTATACATCAACATTTTTTCTGTATAAAGGGGGGCGCTAAATTTTCTATAGAGTTTTCGATAAAAAATAATTATTAGAGATTGATACTAAAGTAAAGTAGTTATTAAAAAATATGTTTTTAGAATCTAATAATATGACATTTTAAACTTAACATCATGATACTCATATTTCAAATGAGTTTTATATATTAATTTATCATAGCAGAAATACCTAATTTAATCAGAAAGTTTTGAAATAAAATTACTGATGCATTATAACATTCATTCAGTGATAAATCAATACTGAAAATTTCATTAAAATCGGATAATTCCCTAATTTTCGGTAAATCTTTTTCAAGCGAGAGTGTTAAATTAATTTTGTAAACACAGATTTTACAGCAACTACAGCGGCCATCTTAAGATATATTGACCGAAAAAATCGTTTTAAATGTATTAAAAATGAATTACATGTGTAATGTTATTTTGCTTTTTTACTGGTGCCCATTATGTTACTACTTTTTTTTTACTTAAACAAAAATTTGACCTTAAATAATCGATTTGATTAATTTTGATTGTTTTTTTTTTTTAATAAAAAGCAAGACGAAAAAATGGGTATCCCTAATATATAAATATTTGTTTTATTGCGACTCATTTGGTGTCTTTTTATTTTCCGACGAAGTCAGTATTGTGACTCGCTCTTTTTTTTGTTTTTTTCTTTCTTCGATGAATCACTTCCTTTAGTTAGGGTAGCGAAGACATGAAGTCAACGGCACTTGGTAACGGACAGTTACAAGTTTTTGCGATTTTCAATGAAAGTGCACTTGGTCTGAAAATTGCATACTGTCAAATCACGTTGGAAACATAGGTTCCTACTAGATCACAGAAATTAAACAGTGATAAGTCTGTTTAATACTTAGATAGGTGTATGGAGTACCCCTTCATTGCCATTACTCCCATCTTTACTCTTATAGAATACAATTCTATATTTTTAAAATAAATAACGTACACATTTCTCTTTCCAAACTTAAGGAAAAGAAATTAAAATAAACATACAACACCATCCTTTTTCCAAACTTATGGAAAAGTAATTAAACCAAACACACGAACACAAATCCTTTTCCAAAGATTTAAGGAAAAGTGATTAAACCAATTGTTTACACAATTGGTTTTCTACTACGTCCGCGCGTTTGCGCCAAAAGTTAATTACTTTTTGATCCTATCTCCTGATTATAAAACATGGAGAAGAAATCAACAAACATACAGAACCCATTCCGCTATCCTAGAAGGCAGAATTCATTTCGCTAGCAGACGAGACAGACTTCACCTCACACTCAAACCGGACATACCCGACCACAAACAAACATACAGATATCGTCTCGCTGCCAGATAGAACAACGACCAAGAAACAGGTGTTCGAACAACGATTCCCCTGCCTAAACACAATTACTACTACTACCAGTATTCTTACCACTTCGTTCTACCTACATCAAGAATCCGTTTCAACAGGTCAGATACACAAACTTATTTCTCATTTCTGTCCACATCAAAACGAACTTTTCCAAACTTAACATACAAACTTTTTACATTTTACATTATACATATCATCTACACTATTCCTTTTGAACATTTACATAGTTGTTGAATACTTGCAAATTTATTCTCTGAATAAATTTATTTGTTATTTTATAATCATATGCATTTGTTTTATTATTTCTCCGTATTTTCTACCTAAACTGTGTCATATTTTAATTCGTCATTCTTAATATAATTGGACACACATACTCATAATCCACTACACTCTGTCCTAGTAAGTGGTAGTACCTGTTACGATCCCATATATTGGTTAAATAGATTTAAAAATGAGTTTAAAAAAGAGTTTAAAAGAAAAAAAACAACTACAATGAATAAAACAAAACGTCTTCGACATAAGATAAGCGAAGAATTGACATGACGTAAGATTCAACCAACCAACCAACCAACCAACCAACCACTCTCTAACCAACCCCGATACAATATGAGCATAATATACTTCTTAATTTCAAGTACCCATAACATTCAAACCTATTGGATTTATGTCTATATATTTAGAGACATCGCATACATTAACTCAAAATATTTATATTTAAAATATAATCAAAACAAAGAAAAATATTTTAATTATTTATATCGTAGATGGCCATGTAGTGTTCCAACAATTTAGAGACTGGTGGGATTTTCTTTTTAATAACCATCAAGTCTATTGTCCAAATGGGTAACCTAAAAAAAATACGGCTATTAGGGTCATGCTAACGGTCAAAAGAAAAGAGGCGTCCTAAAGTAAATCATGCAGAAAAGGAATTGTTATACAATATATTTCTTTGAATTTCATCTTTATAAATCGTCACGTACACAAAAGATGTCACGTATTCACCAGTTGGTGGCTTTTCAAATACTAAAAAAATATTTTTTATTTTCTAAAATAATTTTTTATCAAAAAACCTTTTTCACAAGACTGACGATGACCTAAAGTCTAAACTAGTTGAGAATAAGTAAAGATCAATAACATAAAAGAAATATTCCTGTTTGTCTTATCATTTTCTTCACCTTATATAATCTTTAATTTATATTAATAAATTTATTAAGAAGTATATTATGCTCATATTGTACCGGGGTTGGTTAGAGAGTGGTTGGTTGGTTGGTTGGTTGGTTGGTTGAAAGTTAATATGACTATTAATTATTATGGTATGTTTTATTTTTTGACATTAAGTCATTTTTAATTTAAAATGGTATACACACACACACACACACACACACACACACACACACATATATATATATATATATATATATATATATATTAAAAGAAAGGAAATGAATCCGACAGTATGAGTATGTTTGTGAACTGATTTGACATTCTTCTCCGACCCAAACACCACGGAGTGAATGAGCTCTGATGATGATTTTTGTAAAATCGAAATATTGATCAGTATCAGCTATGATTATATTATAAATTGTTTTCTCTTTAACAGCATTGTGTGATGTTTTCATTCCACCTTTTCATACTCATATATGAGTAAGAAAAGGTGGAATGAAATTTTGACTTTCCTCTCCGACCCAAACAACTACGGGAGTGAATGAGCTCTGATGATGTTTTTTGTAAAATCGAAATATTGATCAGTATCAGCTATGATTATATTATAAATTGTTTTCTTCTTTAACAGCATTGTGTGATGTTTTCATTCCACCTTTTCTTACTCATATTGTCGGATTCATTTCCTTTCTTTTAACTCATATATATTATATATAATATATATATATATATATATATATATATATATAATATATATTATATATATATCTGTTTTTCTCAGTCTTTATGTAAATAGCTATCTGATTAGATATTGAATTCTGGTTGAAATAAATTAAAATATCCAAATGACGTTTGTTAAGTTTTTCTTTCTTTTAAAATATAAATATTGCTCTGTATGTAATTAATTTATTAGTTATCATACATTGAGCTCTCTTAGGGATTTGTAAAAATCCTGGTATAAATCTAAAAGTTTGTATCAGCATGAGCAAGCATTGTGGATGTACAAGAGATATTGATGATTACAAATACAATCAACCTCTACATATCAGTCAGTTGGATTATTTACCTTTACACACACACACACACACACACACACACACACACACACACACACACACACATATATATATATATATATATATATATATATATATATTATACTCACGGTTTCAGGAAAGAGACTCGCCCATAAAAACGGGGGCCAAGGCTAATGAGTAAAATTCATGTCACTCGGATCGAGGCGAGGCCACCGATATAGCACAATCATGTTTTCAAAGAAGCAACATTCTGCATATATATATATATATATATATATATATATATACATGCATGTATGTTTGTGTATGTATATATGTATGTTTAGGTATGGACTAGTCAAATACATATGCATATGTATATTATGCATACAGTTATGTATTTATAAGTATATACAAGCCAAACCAAATACCTCTATAATAAGCACTGATCACTGTGCTGTATGCATATATATATATATATATATATATATATATATATATATATATATATGTATGAGAGTGTAAGTCAAATATATATATATGTGCATAGAAATATGTATGTATGTATGTGTATATACAAGTCACCGATGCCATACGAGGCCACCGATATAGAAGGCCCGTTCTTTGGGTGTGTGACGTCACAAAAGTAGGCCCAACTTAGAGCAAGCGAAATAGATACCGTTGTCTCGTAAAGACAGTAAATAAACAAGTGTTATGTTTCATTAACTTTAATAACTGAAATTCGTTCATAATTTTATTTATTTCAAATTGAAAACAACTTTTATAAATGATAACAAACATTGTTGATTTAACATTCTGACAGGTGGTTCACGTCGCTTAAATACCGGAAGATATTCACAGGTCTGCTAGTATATAATCATAATAGTTATCTGTGGTGTGTGTGTGTTGTGTGGTGTTGTGTGTGTGTTGTGTGTGAAAAAGAAAATGTGTATGTATGCCGGTTGTTTAAGATATAATTTTTAGAAGCTTACCGACATTATCATACATCATCAATCTGTCGTCAAGCAGCACGGATATCACATGACAATCTCTCAACCAACCCTTCCCTATCATTCAATGCCTCTGGGAGCTTCTTCTGGCAAAGCAACTAGCATCCTCGCATAGTGGTCAATGTAGGTCCTTGCTTACATGCCCATAGTTGCTTCTCAGGTGAACGTCGCTTATATAAGCTCGTCCCTTGCTTCTCCAGCAGTGCCCGGCATGTCTAGTCCCGTCTTACTCGGTGTGTTTGTGAGATGGGGCATGTGACTATACAGCTGCTTCCTTGGGGCTGTTTCACGACTTGTTCAAGACGGCACGCAGCATTCTTGTGCAGCTCCCATCTAGCTTATTCTAGAGGCGCCTCGTTAGGGTCCAGTGGTGCAGCCATACAGCAGCACTGATTATACCACCAGCCTGGAAGAATTGTCGCTTTAGCTTGTCAGTGAGATCTGATTCCATATTACTGGTAATTTGTTGTGGTAGCCATTCCTTCCTATTCGTGTATTAAAATCCTTCCTGATGAGATGTTACACTAAGGTATGTGAATTGTGTCTCTCGGCTAAGAGACTTACCTTAATGTGAGAGATGTCTCCTTCTTTTTGAAAATTCATGAACTCAGTTTTACCAGAGTTCACATAGAGGCCGATGTCTTGCAGCTCCTCCAAGCTATGTAGTAGTGACTCAGCCTGTGCCGGTGTATCTGCAAGAAGTGCGAGGTCATCAAGCATAGTCTGCATCTGTGACCGTTTGCGCGGGGTATGCCCTGCTTCTTGCCTTTCTTTGTGTGAAACCTTTCTTTTATGGTATCTATTGATGTTCGGAGTACATAGTCTAGGCATATTATGTATTAGATGCTAATGTATCTCCTGTAGATCCAGCGGCGAATCAAAGAAATCTGTGTCGCCATCAGGTGAGCGTTCCATTGCCTTATGTCTTTGTAGAGCATCATTATAGCGGCAACCGTTTCTTTGGGAACACAATATGCTAGTAGTATTTTTCCAATTTCCTCTGTGTATGGAATCTAAATGCCTTGGAAAAATCTACGAACAGTAGCGTTGCTTCTAGATTCTTTGCCCGAACCCCTCTATGATCGTCGTATAGTCAAGATCTGAGAGGTTGTGGATCAATTTCTGCGGAAATCCGTTTTGGTTTTCCTAAAGATTTTCCCGATTTCGGGTCGGATGCAATAAAGAAGAAGGGCATTATATATCTTAGCTACAATAGCAGTAAGAGTAAAAACAGAATAGTATATAAATATGATAGACAAGTAAAATAAAAAGATTTTAAATTTAGACATTAGAGTATAATGATATATAAAAGAAAATACTAGTTAAGATATAAATAAAATAAATTTAATAGAAGATAATATAAATTAATTTATTATATGGATTACTGTATTGAGTTCTTCCTTTATTGATAAATATTGCTCTGTATATAATCTAAAAGGTAATTTTACATTGAGCTCTCTCTAGTGATTTAATGATTCACTGTATTTATACATACTGGATCATCAATATTAGTACAGTGGATCTTGAAATCACATACAGAATCATCCCTTACTACCAAGTTTTGGATAAATCCTTTATATATATATAAATTAATTAATAATAATAGTATTATATGGGAGAATAAGAGGAATTAATTCCGACAGTAAGCTTCACCATATATATATAATATTATATATATTATATATATATATTATATGGAATAGTAATAATACGTCGGATTAATTCCTCTTATTTCTCCATATATATATATAATAATAATGGTAGTAATTATATAATTATATATATTATATTTATATATATAATTTGGAGAAATAAGAGGGATTAATCCGACAGTATACCTTCTCACCCATACTAAAATATATATATATTATAATACTATTTAAAATATAATAAATCTGTATATCTGTCTATATGTATGTTTGTTTGTCAACGACGGGGCACGACTTTTTAAAAAAGTGTGTGATGCTCACAAAACCAAAGTCAATAAAATCTCACACCTATTTTACCTCCTCATTTTTTCATAAGAAAAGCAATAAATATAAAGTGGTATACAAGCAATAACATTTTTTTTTAATATTTCAAAAGGGATAGAAAATAAAACAAATTAAAAGACCTTCTTCCACCTCCTTCTGCGATACATATAGCCACTCTTATCGATGTCTTAGGGTGTAAAGCTTGTGCATCTGTCATTAATTTTCGTGTCTTGGGGTCAATCTGCCTTGAAGTTTCTCTTTTGTCCATTTTAAGCATGGTCAATATTTTATAATGGCGTCGGAACCAACCCATATATTTATTTCCTTTGAGAGATTTGCGCAGAGAATGTGGTTTCTAGAGTTTTCTTGTTCCCCGAGTGTATCTTCCTTTTTAAAAAAAAAACTTTCCCTATCTTCTCTGTTTGCCTTTGTTAAAATTCCTCAGTACATAACTTTCTTTTTCTCCAAGTAATTTTATATTGTCCGATTTGGTAGTTGTATCGTCCATTAATTTTCTTCCCCTTTTTCATCATTAGCATGGTACCTTTTGCAATTTCGAATTCTATTCATATATCCTGTTTGTATATTTTAAGTGTGTTTGTACCAGGATTCTATGTTGTTTTTCATTCTGTGCAAAAATCTTTATATCATCCTATATCTAATGGTGGTTTACTTTTTCCCAGTGAGCTAGTGAATTTGTAGCCCGCTGTACTTTTCTAAGTATATGGTTGTGGTATAATTGTTTATTATAAACAGTAGTGGTTATAATTATTATAAATTGTTTACTTCTGTGTGTTTTTGATAATTTATTAATACCCCGTGACTAAATAAAGGGTTAGGTTCAAAGTTCCGTGATGGCTCCCGATTACGGACAAGAAAGTTTCCGAGTTCGAAAGAAGGGTTCCCGATCCGAGAAGGTTCCCGAGTCCGAACAGAAATACCTAAGAAAAGCCGGAGGGCATATCGGCGCCGAAAGTTGTACAAATAACAAAGAAGATGGGACAATAGTCCGAATAACGCAGACAATACTAATCTTCAAAGCCTCCTCTCAAACATTGCAAGAAATTATTAATTCCACTGCAACGGAAAGGTTAAAGAAAAGATCCGGCATGTCCGATTGTCTGTCTGCATGTATGTTTATTTGTACAACGATCGAGCATATTAATGGGTAGTTGGAATCAGGTGAAATATACTATACTATTTTTCGACCAGAGATAGGGCAAAAATCCTCAAAGCTTCTAATTTTATTCAATCTCATTTATTAACAATAAACAAGATAATAACATGATTGACATCTAAAGAAAAATTACAAGAGAATTTATCAATTCTGAATGGTTCAATATCGAATGTTCCATTATTTACTGAGTAGATGACACTCATAAGAAATTGAATTCGGCGGATAAGCAACATATATAATCAGGATTATATTTTTTTTGCATTTCATTTTGGACTATTGACGGTCTGATGTTAACAGTCGAACAAATTAGGAACCCAAATATTAATATATAGATCTGAGTCCTATACAGTGTAAGTGTTACTAATTTCCATTCAGTTCTCGTGAAGATTTTCTTCTTCTTAATAAACGGGAAACAATTTGGGACATAACTTCTGTTGAGTTTGGTTAAAAATATTTTGAGTGTCTGTTTACGGAGATTTCTGTTCTCTTAACATAAATATACCTTAATATATCTTAATACAAGTACGTATTGAGCATTTATAAATAGTTGTACCCAATTTGTCGAAAAATCCGTGTTTATACAAAACGAAAAGCACCCACCCACCCACTCCGTTTGAAAAAATTACCAAAAATCAGGGAATTATCCGATTTTAATGAAATTTATCAATGTATCAATGAAATATATCCGAAATCGTAAAAATAAATGAAAATAAAACTAAAAAATAATTTTTGGAATCTATTTTACTCATATCGATAATTATTTTAATTGGCTTATTATCTTATAAAAAACAAATTAATCAACATTTTCTTGTATAAAGGGGGCGTAAAATTTTCTATAGAGTTGTTCGATAAAAATAATTATGTAGAGATTGAATACTAAAGTAAAGTGTTATTAAAAAATATGTTTTTAGAATCTAATAATATGACATTTAAACTTAACATCATGATACTCATATTAAAATGAGTTTTAATATATTAATTTTATCATAGCAGAAATACTCTAATTTAATCAGAAAGTTTTGAAATAAATTTACTGAGTGCATTATACATTCATTCAGTGATAATCAATACTGAAATTTCATTAAAATCGAGAATTCCCTAATTTTCGGTAAATCTTTATCAAAGCGAGAGTGTTAAATTAATTTTTAAACACAGATTTTACAGCAACTACAGCGGCCATCTTAAATATATATGACCGAAAAATTCGTTTTAATGTTATAAAAATGAATTGACATGTGTAAGTTATTTTGCTTTTTTACTGGTGCCCATTATGTTTACTACTTTTTTTTCACTTAAACAAAAATTTGACCTTAAATAATCGATTTGATTAATTTTGATTGTTTTTTTTTTTAATAAAAAGCAAGACGAAAAAAATGGGTATCCCTAATATATAAATATTTGTTTTTATTGCGACTCATTTGTGTCTTTTTATTTTTCCGACGAAGTCAGTATGTGACTCGCTTCTTTTTTGTTTTTTTTTCTTTCTTCGATGAATCACTTCTTTAGTTAGGGTAGGAAGACATGAAGTCAACGAACTTGGTAACGGACAGTTAAAGTTTTTTGCGATTTTCAATGAATTGGCACTTTGGTCTGAAAATTGCATACTGTAAAATCACGTTGGAAACATAGGTTCCTACTAGATCACGAAAATAAACAGTGGATAAGTCTGTTTAATACTTGATAGGTGTATGGAGTACCCTTCATTGCCATACTCCCATCTTTACTCTATAGAATACAATTCTATATTTTTAAAATAAATAAACGTACACATTTTCTCTTTCCAACTTAAGGAAAAGAAATTAAATAAACATACAACACCATCCTTTTCTTCCAAAACTTAGATGGGAAAAGTAATTAAACCAAACACACGAACACAAAGCCTTTTCCAAAGATTTAAGGAAAAGTGATTAAACAATTGGTTTCACAATTGGTTTTCTACTACGTCCGCGCTGTTTGCGCCAAAAGTTAATTTTTTGATCCTATCTCCTGATTATAAAAAATGGAGAAGAAGTCAACAAAACATACAGAACCCATTCCGCATCCTAAGACGCCAGAATTCATTTATCGCTAGCAAGAACGAGACAGCTTCACCTCACACTTCAAACCGGACATACCCGACCACAAACAAACATACAGATATCGTCTTCGCTGCCAATAGAACAACGACCAAGAAACAGGTGTTCGAACAACGATTCCCCTGCTAACACTCATTATCTACTCACTAGTATTCTTACCAACTTTCGTTCTACCTACATTCAAGAATCCGTTTCAACAGGTCAGATACACAAACTTATTTCTCATTTCTGTCCACATCAAAACGAACTTTTCAAACTTAACATACAAACTTTTTACATTTACATATATCATATCATCTACATCATTCTTTTGAACATTTACATAGTTGGTTGAATACTTGCAAATTTATTCTCTGAATAAATTTATTGTATTTTATAATCATATGCATTTGTTTTATTATTCTTCTCGTATTTCTACCTAAACTGTGTCATATTTAATTGTCAGCTCTAATATAATTGGACACACATACTTCATAATCACACTACACTCTGTCCTAGTAAGTGGTAGTAGCCTGTTACGATCCCATATATTGGTTAAATAGATTAAAAATGAGTTTAAAAAAGAGTTTAAAAGAAAAAAATAACAACTCAAATAATTTTAAAATTCAGTTTTTGTTGTTGTTGCTGATTTAGATAATAAATGGTAACTTAATTAATTGGTCCTTTTTAGAATATAAATCTTTTTCCTTAAGGGAACACTACGTTTTCAGCATACATGTCCTCTACCTAAACTTTGACCCCCTAGTCAAGGTCGTAGTATATAATTTGATACGCCCAACTCCATGCGTACGTGACATAAAATGAATGAAATGGCATTGGAATATTAAACGTTCTGTGTTCTGCATGACTTATTGTATTCATTAGGTTGTTAGCGGTGATAGGTAAAAAAAACAAACCCACCTATGAATGAAAGTCCCTAGCTGAAGCGGTGCCTGCTGTATATGAAAAAATAATTTGTCGATTGAATTTTTGAAAATATTAAAATGAAAAAAATAGCGCTTTAGGCGTTTTTATTATTGTGATTTTTTAACAATCTAACCCAAGCTCAATGGGTGACCAACGTGTCACATCTTTTCTAGTATATATATATATATATATATATATATATATATATATATATATATATATATATGGATTGTCCCGAGTTGTATTTTCAACCCGTTCACACGATCAGATTGGACACATGGTCAATTTTTAATCGGAGTTTAACAGGTTATAATTCAACGTTTTCCTTCTCCAGGATTAGTTGCCGTACCAAGGTTAAATATTACAGCCTGGCCTATTATTTACTCACAGTTGGTGGGAGAATAGTTGGATTTCATACCTTTCCCAAAGTATTAGTGCTATGTGAAAGTGACCATCTGCGTCCAGGATTTGAACTAGTGTCAACTTGTCTATTCGTACGACGATAGCCATTACACCACGTGCACCTCCAGTGTATTCTACAAAACTACAACCTGGTGGTGAGGCTTCATTTGTGGAGCTCTGAGGAGTCTTAACCCTTCATTGCCATTACTCTCAGGTCCAATTTGATCTGAAGTGGTAGTACCTGTTAGGGTCACATCTAGGATTCAAATAGATCTGTTTAAAAATGATTTGATATTGAATCAGAATACTTTAAACCCTAATTGTGTATAAATCATTAGTATTAGATGAATAAGTTTTGGCGAAAATAATATTATATATGAATGAGTTTTGCCGAAATATTATGATACAAATTTTTTCCTAAAAAAATTATGATATCATAAAAAGAAGTATCTAAAGGGCGGTGTGGGGGTGGTGGGGTCATTCCGAAAATGAGGTAATCAAGTGAGTACCTGGTACAATTAGTATTTTGTAATTTAAACCATTGTAGTTCTTATAGACAATAACAAAAATAATTGAAATATTATAATTAATTATTATTGTGATAACTCCATTGCAATCTATTAGATTTTCATATGCCACAATTGAATAAATAATGGATATTAAGTGTCTTTCTGTCTGTAATGAAAACTATGTAAACAGCTTACGTCACATCTTATTTCCAAAGATTGCGTAAATCTATTAATGATTATCTAATTTATATTTAAAAATCGTTAATACATAGAATAAAGAACAATCCTGTGTATATACACTCAAACTTTGAGTAAGCAAATTTTAAAAAATTGGTCGAAAGTAACTCGACCGTTTTTAATAACAAAAGTTAACTAATAAATAAATACCGACGATTTTTTGTAAAATCTTTATGCAAAATATTGAAAATAATTATTTAATTAATAATTGATAGATGCACGCAAGATTTTATTTGAGGGGGACAGAACTAAATTCCATTTCAAATTGTTTTATTTCTTTTTTACTCCTTTCATAAATTTGATAATTTTATCTCCGTATGACACAAACCCTCTGATATGATTTTTTAATTCCTACCCACCTCGGGGAATATCTTTCAAAAATAAAATATTACACCGCCCGGATGGTGTTTTTTTTCGTTTTTTTTTTTTTTTTTTTTTGCTAATCTTCTTATATAATGGAGATTATGTGTTTTTCTGTCTGTAACCAAAACTATATTACTATTCAAGTCACAATTCCCTTAGTTATTTTCGTCATATTCTCCATGATTTTATTTTTATTTAAACATCAATTATTAATAAAAATTGTTTTATATTATTAATACTGTTGGCCATATCTGCTTACTAATAACATACATTGTATTTATACAACAGAATAGCGGTTTACAGTGTGAACGGAAGGCTAATTTGCATATTGTAATAAAAAATTGATTTTTAATGAATATTTGCTTAGTAATATTGATTTCTAATTGTTTGGTTTTATTTTTATAAATATGAGCAAAAATTTCGGGGATAAATCTTAAAAGAAATCCATTATCAAGAAGATATAACTGCAATTTTATTCTTTACTTTCTATTTTTAACTAAGTAGTTAAATTGGGAGATGAATGATGGAAGAGTTAGTTTCAAAGTTGTTCTACTTTTCGATTATACCCCCCTTTCTTTTAAATCATTTTATCTGCATTCTTATTTAGTTTCATTAGTCTTTCTAATTTAACATATTTCATTACATTAAAACTTAAATACGTGCGCCCGGAGGGTGCATATATTTGCAAGTTTAGATAATAAATGGTAAGCTTAATTAATTGGTCCTTTTTAGAATATAAATCTTTTTCCTTAAGGGACACCTACGTTTTCAGCATACATGTCCTCTACCTAAACTTTGACCCCCTAGTCAAGGTCGTAGTATAATTTGATACGCCCAACTGCATGCGTACGGGACATAAAATGAATAAAATGGCATTAGAATATTAAACGTTCTGTGTTCTGCATGACTTATTGTATTCATTATAACATTCTGACAGGTGGTTCACGTCGCTTAAATACCCGAAGATATTCACAGGTCCTGCTAGTATAGATAATCATAATAGTTATCTGTGGTGTGTGTGTGTGTGTGTGTGTGTGTGTGTGTGTGTGTGTGTGTGTATTTGGTTCTGCATATTGAAAAAATTTACGACGATTGCTTAAAGATCGCTAAAGAGTCACTTATTCTAGGGAACCAAAGTAGATTGTGGAGTCACATATTCAGTAAACACTAGGTATAAGTTTTCGGTTTATCCAATGGTTTTCTAATCCAATCAGACTTAGATCAATCTAATTCTGCTATTTTCGACACATGTATTTTGTTCACTGATAGTTGCAGATTAGTTCTTTTCGTATGGTTTTCGAACCAAATTGAAATCCATTGACATAGTCGACTCACATCTATCGGTGAATCTTCCACATGCATATTGAAGATTAGCTTTCAACAGATGAACATAGTCGACTAAAGTTAATATTGTTGGTTGGTTGGCTGGTTTGTTGGATTTTACGGCATGTCAAACCTTGTTGGGTTATTTTATGCCGACGACGTTTTGTTTTATTCATTCTTGGTGAGTACTCAATTAAAAAAAAAACAACATTTTTCCAACTCATTTTTTCTATTCAACACATACATTGAACCCTAATACGTAACTACTACTCCGGGTCAGAGTGGACCTGGGAGTAATGGTGATGAAGGGGTACTCCACATTCACCAGAGTTTCTGAAATGGAACTTCACCATCAGATAGATTTTAATATAATACCCAGGATATTAAGACCCTCATCAACCGCTTTCTAGCACATATATGATAAAAAGAGATGGGGAATACCATAACGGCAATAGGGTCTTTCCACAACTATATGTATGTATTTATTTAGATATTTCTTTATCATTCTTTACTGTTTGACAAAAAAGAATTTCGTAAATAACTTATGAAATTCACACAAACACTGTTTACTTATTTAAAATAAGTAAACAAACAGTGTTTGTGTGAATTTCGTAATTTTGAAGATGATATTAAACTTTATTCAAGTTTCATTGTGTTAAATATCCCCCCCCCCTTTTTAAGCGCTAATAATTTGCGATTTTTTTTTGTTTGTTTGTTTACAACATTGAGAATAATATTCTAACTTTTTCGTATGTAAGACAATGTTAAATTCAGTTTTTAATTGCTTGTTTGAGTTAGAAATAAAATGTAACATTGTAATTTATTTATTTATTTGAGCAACAAAATAAGAAAGACAACTAAATATTATATTGCGCGTTTGAATTTCGTTATTCTTCTTTCAAAAACGTTTTGAGTTTCACTGGATATATTTAATCATATTATATTCTAAGAAATATGAAAATAATAGTATGTGGGTAACCACTTTTATTTATATCCCCTCTTTTTAATCTCTTGAAGGATTTTTTTCAAAAACTTTTTCGTGCGTAAGATAATTTTAAATTCAGTTTTTGTTGTTGTTGCTGATTTAGATAATAAATGGTAAGCTTAATTAATTGGTTTTTTTTAGAATATAAATCTTTTTCCTTAAGGGACACCTACGTTTTCAGCATACATGTCCTCTACCTAAACTTTGACCCCCTAGTCAAGGTCGTAGTATAATTTGATACGCCCAACTGCATGCGTACGGGACATAAAATGAATAAAATGGCATTGGAATATTAAACGTTCTGTGTTCTGCATGACTTATTGTATTCATTATAACATTCTGACAGGTGGTTCACGTCGCTTAAATACCCGAAGATATTCACAGGTCCTGCTAGTATAGATAATCATAATAGTTATCTGTGGTGTGTGTGTGTGTGTGTGTGTGTATTTGGTTCTGCATATTGAAAAAATTTACGACGATTGCTTAAAGATCGCTAAAGAGTCACTTATTCTAGGGGAACCAAAGTAGAATGTGGAGTCACATATTCAGTAAACACTAGGGTATAAGTTTTCGGTTTATCCAATGGTTTTCTAATCCAATCAGACTTAGATCAATCTAATTCTGCTATTTTCGACACATGTATTTTGTTCACTGATAGTTGCAGATTAGTTCTTTTCGTATGGTTTTCGAACCAAATTGAAATCCATTGACATAGTCGACTCACATCTATCGGTGAATCTTCCACATGCATATTGAAGATTAGCTTTCAACAGATGAACATAGTCGACTAAAGGTTAATATTTGTTGGTTGGTTGGCTGGTTTGTTGGATTTTACGGCATGTCAAACCTTGTTGGGTTATTTTATGCCGACGACGTTTTGTTTTATTCATTCTTGGTGAGTACTCAATTAAAAAAAAAACAACATTTTTCCAACTCATTTTTTCTATTCAGCACATACATTGAACCCTAATACATAATACTACTCCGGGTCAGAGTGGACCTGGGAGTAATGGTGATGAAGGGGTACTCCACATTCACCAGAGTTTCTGAAATGGAACTTCACCATCAGATAGATTTTAATATAATACCCAGGATATTAAGACCCTCATCAACCGCTTTCTAGCACATATATGATAAAAAGAGATGGGGAATACCATAACGGCAATAGGGTCTTTCCACAACTATATGTATGTATTTATTTAGATATTTCTTTATCATTCTTTTACTGTTTGACAAAAAAGAATTTCGTAAATAACTTATGAAATTCACACAAACACTGTTTACTTATTTAAAATAAGTAAACAAACAGTGTTTGTGTGAATTTCGTAATTTTGAAGATGATATTAAACTTTATTCAAGTTTCATTGTGTTAAATATCCCCCCCCTTTTTTAAGCGCTAATAATTTGCGATTTTTTTTTTTTGTTTGTTTGTTTACAACATTGAGAATAATATTCTAACTTTTTCGTATGTAAGACAATGTTAAATTCAGTTTTTAATTGCTTGTTTGAGTTAGAAATAAAATGTAACATTGTAATTTATTTATTTATTTGAGCAAAAAATAAGAAAGACAACTAAATATTATATTGCGCGTTTGAATTTCGTTATTCTTCTTTCAAAAACGTTTTGAGTTTCACTGGATATATTTAATCATATTATATTCTAAGAAATATGAAAATAATAGTATGTGGGTAACCACTTTTATTTATATCCCCTCTTTTTAATCTCTTGAAGGATTTTTTTCAAAAACTTTTTCGTGCGTAAGATAATTTTAAATTCAGTTTTTGTTGTTGTTGCTGATTTAGATAATAAATGGTAAGCTTAATTAATTGGTCCTTTTTAGAATATAAATCTTTTTCCTTAAGGGACACCTACGTTTTCAGCATACATGTCCTCTACCTAAACTTTGACCCCCTAGTCAAGGTCGTAGTATAATTTGATACGCCCAACTGCATGCGTACGGGACATAAAATGAATAAAATGGCATTGGAATATTAAACGTTCTGTGTTCTGCATGACTTATTGTATTCATTATAACATTCTGACAGGTGGTTCACGTCGCTTAAATACCCGAAGATATTCACAGGTCCTGCTAGTATAGATAATCATAATAGTTATCTGTGTGTGTGTGTGTGTGTGTGTGTGTGTGTGTGTGTATTTGGTTCTGCATATTGAAAAAATTTACGACGATTGCTTAAAGATCGCTAAAGAGTCACTTATTCTAGGGAACCAAAGTAGAATGTGGAGTCACATATTCAGTAAACACTAGGGTATAAGTTTTCGGTTTATCCAATGGTTTTCTAATCCAATCAGACTTAGATCAATCTAATTCTGCTATTTTCGACACATGTATTTTGTTCACTGATAGTTGCAGATTAGTTCTTTTCGTATGGTTTTCGAACCAAATCCATTGACATAGTCGACTCACATCTATCGGTGAATCTTCCACATGCATATTGAAGATTAGCTTTCAACAGATGAACATAGTCGACTAAAGGTTAATATTTGTTGGTTGGTTGGCTGGTTTGTTGGATTTTACGGCATGTCAAACCTTGTTGGGTTATTTTATGCCGACGACGTTTTGTTTTATTCATTCTTGGTGAGTACTCAATTAAAAAAAAAACAACATTTTTCCAACTCATTTTTTCTATTCACACATACATTGAACCCTAATACGTACTACTACTCCGGGTCAGAGTGGACCTGGGAGTAATGGTGATGAAGGGGTACTCCACATTCACCAGAGTTTCTGAAATGGAACTTCACCATCAGATAGATTTTAATATAATACCCAGGATATTAAGACCCTCATCAACCGCTTTCTAGCACATATATGATAAAAAGAGATGGGGAATACCATAACGGCAATAGGGTCTTTCCACAACTATATGTATGTATTTATTTAGATATTTCTTTATCATTCTTTTACTGTTTGACAAAAAAGAATTTCGTAAATAACTTATGAAATTCACACAAACACTGTTTACTTATTTAAAATAAGTAAACAAACAGTGTTTGTGTGAATTTCGTAATTTTGAAGATGATATTAAACTTTATTCAAGTTTCATTGTGTTAAATATCCCCCCCCTTTTTTTAAGCGCTAATAATTTGCGATTTTTTTTTTGTTTGTTTGTTTACAACATTGAGAATAATATTCTAACTTTTTCGTATGTAAGACAATGTTAAATTCAGTTTTTAATTGCTTGTTTGAGTTAGAAATAAAATGTAACATTGTAATTTATTTATTTATTTGAGCAACAAAATAAGAAAGACAACTAAATATTATATTGCGCGTTTGAATTTCGTTATTCTTCTTTCAAAAACTTTTTGAGTTTCACTGGATATATTTAATCATATTATATTCTAAGAAATATGAAAATAATAGTATGTGGGTAACCACTTTTATTTATATCCCCTCTTTTTAATCTCTTGAAGGATTTTTTCAAAAACTTTTTCGTGCGTAAGATAATTTTAAATTCAATTTTTGTTGTTGTTGCTGATTTAGATAATAAATGGTAAGCTTAATTAATTGGTCCTTTTTAGAATATAAATCTTTTTCCTTAAGGGACACCTACGTTTTCAGCATACATGTCCTCTACCTAAACTTTGACCCCCTAGTCAAGGTCGTAGTATAATTTGATACGCCCAACTGCATGCGTACGGGACATAAAATGAATAAAATGGCATTGGAATATTAAACGTTCTGTGTTCTGCATGACTTATTGTATTCATTATAACATTCTGACAGGTGGTTCACGTCGCTTAAATACCCGAAGATATTCACAGGTCCTGCTAGTATAGATAATCATAATAGTTATCTGTGGTGTGTGTGTGTGTGTGTGTGTGTGTGTGTATGTGTGTGTGTGTGTATTTGGTTCTGCATATTGAAAAAATTTACGACGATTGCTTAAAGATCGCTAAAGAGTCACTTATTCTAGGGGAACCAAAGTAGAATGTGGAGTCACATATTCAGTAAACACTAGGGTATAAGTTTTCGGTTTATCCAATGGTTTTCTAATCCAATCAGACTTAGATCAATCTAATTCTGCTATTTTCGACACATGTATTTTGTTCACTGATAGTTGCAGATTAGTTCTTTTCGTATGGTTTTCGAACCAAATCCATTGACATAGTCGACTCACATCTATCGGTGAATCTTCCACATGCATATTGAAGATTAGCTTTCAACAGATGAACATAGTCGACTAAAGGTTAATATTTGTTGGTTGGTTGGCTGGTTTGTTGGATTTTACGGCATGTCAAACCTTGTTGGGTTATTTTATGCCGACGACGTTTTGTTTTATTCATTCTTGGTGAGTACTCAATTAAAAAAAAAACAACATTTTTCCAACTCATTTTTTCTATTCAACACATACATTGAACCCTAATACGTACTACTACTCCGGGTCAGAGTGGACCTGGGAGTAATGGTGATGAAGGGGTACTCCACATTCACCAGAGTTTCTGAAATGGAACTTCACCATCAGATAGATTTTAATATAATACCCAGGATATTAAGACCCTCATCAACCGCTTTCTAGCACATATATGATAAAAAGAGATGGGGAATACCATAACGGCAATAGGGTCTTTCCACAACTATATGTATGTATTTATTTAGATATTTCTTTATCATTCTTTTACTGTTTGACAAAAAAGAATTTCGTAAATAACTTATGAAATTCACACAAACACTGTTTACTTATTTAAAATAAGTAAACAAACAGTGTTTGTGTGAATTTCGTAATTTTGAAGATGATATTAAACTTTATTCAAGTTTCATTGTGTTAAATATCCCCCCCCCCCTTTTTTTAAGCGCTAATAATTTGCGATTTTTTTTTTTGTTTGTTTGTTTACAACATTGAGAATAATATTCTAACTTTTTTCGTATGTAAGACAATGTTAAATTCAGTTTTTAATTGCTTGTTTGAGTTAGAAATAAAATGTAACATTGTAATTTATTTATTTATTTGAGCAACAAAATAAGAAAGACAACTAAATATTATATTGCGCGTTTGAATTTCGTTATTCTTCTTTCAAAAACGTTTTGAGTTTCACTGGATATATTTAATCATATTATATTCTAAGAAATATGAAAATAATAGTATGTGGGTAACCACTTTTATTTATATCCCCTCTTTTTAATCTCTTGAAGGATTTTTTTCAAAAACTTTTTCGTGCGTAAGATAATTTTAAATTCAGTTTTTGTTGTTGTTGCTGATTTAGATAATAAATGGTAAGCTTAATTAATTGGTCCTTTTTAGAATATAAATCTTTTTCCTTAAGGGACACCTACGTTTTCAGCATACATGTCCTCTACCTAAACTTTGACCCCCTAGTCAAGGTCGTAGTATAATTTGATACGCCCAACTGCATGCGTACGGGACATAAAATGAATAAAATGGCATTGGAATATTAAACGTTCTGTGTTCTGCATGACTTATTGTATTCATTATAACATTCTGACAGGTGGTTCACGTCGCTTAAATACCCGAAGATATTCACAGGTCCTGCTAGTATAGATAATCATAATAGTTATCTGTGGTGTGTGTGTGTGTGTGTGTGTGTGTGTGTGTGTGTGTGAAAAAGAAAATGTGTATGTATGCCCGGTTGTTTAAACAATATATTTTTAGAAGCTTTACCACATTATCATCATCATCATCATCATGTCGTGCAAGCAGCACGGATATCCATGACAATCTCTCACCAACCTTCCCTATCATTCAATGCCTCTGGGAGCTTCTCTGCAAAGCAACTAGCATCCTCGCATAGTTGGTCAATGTAGGTCCTTGCTTATCATGCCCATGAGTTGGCTTCTACAGGTGAACGTCGCTTATAAGCTCGTCCTTGCTTCTCCAGCAGTGCCCCGCATGTCTAGTCCGTCTTACTCGGGTGGTTTGTGAGATGGGGGCATGTGACTATACAGCTGCTTCCTTGGGGGCTGTTTCCACGACTTGTTCAAGACCGCACGCAGCATTCTTGTGCAGCTCCCATCTAGCTTATTCTAGAGGCGCCTCGTTAGGGTCCAGGTGGTGCAGCCATACAGCAGCACTGATATAACCACAGCCTGGAAGAATTGTCGCTTTAGCTTGTCAGTGAGATCTGATTTCCATATTACTGGTAATTTGTTTGTGGTTAGCCATGCCTTTCCTATTCGTGTATTAATATCGTTCTCTGTGGATGAGATGTTACTACCTAGGTATGTGAATTGTTCTACTGGCTTAAGAGACTTACCTTTAAGTGTGGAGATGTCTCCTTTCTTTTTGAAATTCATGAACTCAGTTTTACCAGAGTTCACATAGAGGCCGATGTTCTTTGCAGCCTCCTCCAAGCTATGTAGTAGTGACTCAGCCTGTGCCGGTGTATCTGCAAGAAGTGCGAGGTCATCAGCATAGTCTGCATCTGTGACCGTTTGCGCGGGGTATCGCCTGCTTCTTGCCTTTCTTTGTGTGAAACCTTTTTCTTTTATGGTATCTATTGATGTTCGGAGTACATAGTCTAGGCATATTATGTATTAGATGCTAATGTATCTCCTTGTAGGACTCCAGCGGCGATATCAAAGAAATCTGTGTCGCCATCAGGTGAGCGTTCCATTGCCTTAGTGTCTTTGTAGAGCATCATTATAGCGGCAACCGTTTCTTTGGGAACACCATATGCTAGTAGTATTTGTTCCATTTTTCCTCTGTGTATGGAATCAAATGCCTTGGAAAAATCTACGAACAGTAGCGTTGCTTCTAGATTCTTTGCCCGAACCCCTTCTATGATTCGTCGTATAGTCAAGATCTGAGAGGTTGTGGATCAATTTCTGCGGAATCCGTTTTGGTTTTTCCTAAAGATTTTCCCGATTTCGGGTCGGATGCAATTAAGAAGAAGGGCATTATATATCTTAGCTACAATAGCAGTAAGAGTAAAAAACAGAATAGTATATTAAAATATGAATAGACAAGTAAAATAAAAAGATTTTAAATTTAGACATTAGAGTATAATGATATATAAAAGAAAATACTAGTTAAGATATAAATAATAAAATAAATTAATAGAAGATAATAAAATTAAATTTATTATGGGATTACTGTATTGAGTTCTTCCTTTATTGATAAATATTGCTCTGTATATAATCTAAAAGGTAATTTTACATTGAGCTCTCTCTAGTGATTTAATGATTCACTGTATTTATACATACTGGATCATCAATATTAGTACAGTGGATCTTGAAATCACATACAGAATCATCCCTTACTACCAAGTTTTGGATAAATCTCTTATATATATATATATATATATATATATATATATATATATGGGAGAAATAAGGGAATTAATCCGACAGTATACCTTTCACCATATATATATATATATATATATATATATATATATATATTATATATATATATAATAAAAATTATGTATGTCTGTCTATATGTATGTTTGTTTGTCAAACGACGGGGCACACGACTTTTTTTTAAAAGTTGGTGGATGCTCACAAAAACCAAAGTTCAATAAAATCCACACCCTATTTTACCTCCTCATTTTTCATAAGAAAAGCTGAATAAAAATATAAAGTGGTATAAAGCAATAACATTTTTTTAAATATTTTCAAAAGGGATTAGAAAATAAAACAAATTAAAGACCTCTTCCACCTTCCTTTCTCGATACATATAGCCTATCTCTATCGTCTCTAGGGTGTAAAGCCTTGTGCATTGTCATTATTTTTCTAGTCTTTGGGTCAATCTGCCTGAGTTTCTCTTTTGTCCATTTTAAGAATGGCTCAGAGTATTTTATAATGGCGTCGGAACGACCCATATATTTATTCCTTTGATGAGATTTCGGCCGCAGAGATTGGTTTCTAGGAGTTTTCTTGTTCTCCAGAGGTATTCTTTTTTTTAAAAAAAAACTTTTCCCTATCTTCTCTGTTTGCTTTTAAAATTCCTCAGTATTTATAACTTTCTTTTTCTCCAAGTAATTTTATATTGTCCTGATTTGGTAGTTGTATTCGTCATTAATTTTCTTTTCCCCTTTTTCATCATTAGCATGGTACCTTTTTGCAATTTCGAATTCTATTCATATATCCTGTTTGTATATTTTAATGGTTTTGTACCAGGGATTCTAGTTGTTTTTCATTCTGTGCAAAAATCTTTATATCATCCATATATCTAATGGTGGTTTACTTTTTTCCAGTGAGCTAGTGAATTTGTAGCCCGCTGTACATTTTCTAAGTATATGGTTTAGTGTATAATTGTTATTATAAACAGTAGTGGTTATAATTATTATTAATATTGTTACTCTGTGTGTTTTTGATAATTTATTAATACCCCGTGGACTAAATAAAGGGTTAGGTTCAAAGTTCCGTGATGGCTCCGATTACGACAAGAAAGTTCCGAGTTCGAAAAGAAGGTTCCCGAGTCCGAGAAGGTTCCCGAGTCCGACAAGAAATACCTGAAGAAGGCCGGAGGCATATCGGCCGAAACGTTGTACAAATAACAAAGAAGATGGGGACAATAGTCCGAATAACGCAGATAATACTAATCTTCAAGCCTCCTCTCAAACATTCAGAGAAATATTATTAATTCCACTGCAACGGAAAGGTTAAAGAAAGATCCGGCATGTCTGATTGTCTGTCTGCATGTATGTTTATTTGTACAACGATCGAGCATATTAATGGGAGTTGGAATCAGAGTGAAATATACTATACTATTTTCGACCAGAGATAGGGCAAAAATCTCAAAGCTTCTAATTTTATTCAATTCCTCATTTATTAACATTTTTTCGTCTTGCTTTTTATTAAAAAAAAAACAATCAAAATTAATCAAATCGATTATTTAAGGTCAAATTAATGGGTATCCCTAATATATAAATATTTGTTTTTATTGCGACTCATTTGGTGTCTTTTTATTTTTCCGACGAAGTCAGTATTGTGACTCGCTCTTTTTTTTTGTTTTTTTTTTCTTTCTTCGATGAATCACTTCCTTTAGTTAGGGTAGCGAAGACATGAAGTCAACGGCACTTGGTAACGGACAGTTACAAGTTTTTGCGATTTTCAATGAAAGTGCACTTGGTCTGAAAATTGCATACTGTCAAATCACGTTGGAAACATAGGTTCCTACTAGATCACAGAAATTAAACAGTGATAAGTCTGTTTAATACTTAGATAGGTGTATGGAGTACCCCTTCATTGCCATTACTCCCATCTTTACTCTTATAGAATACAATTCTATATTTTTAAAATAAATAAACGTACACATTTCTCTTTCCAAACTTAAGGAAAAGAAATTAAAATAAACATACAACACCATCCTTTTTCCAAACTTATGGAAAAGTAATTAAACCAAACACACGAACACAAATCCTTTTCCAAAGATTTAAGGAAAAGTGATTAAACCAATTGTTTACACAATTGGTTTTCTACTACGTCCGCGCGTTTGCGCCAAAAGTTAATTACTTTTTGATCCTATCTCCTGATTATAAAACATGGAGAAGAAATCAACAAACATACAGAACCCATTCCGCTATCCTAGAAGGCAGAATTCATTTCGCTAGCAGACGAGACAGACTTCACCTCACACTCAAACCGGACATACCCGACCACAAACAAACATACAGATATCGTCTCGCTGCCAGATAGAACAACGACCAAGAAACAGGTGTTCGAACAACGATTCCCCTGCCTAAACACAATTACTACTACTACCAGTATTCTTACCACTTCGTTCTACCTACATCAAGAATCCGTTTCAACAGGTCAGATACACAAACATTCAATGTTATATGCATGGCTAAGTAAATGAAGAAAATTTTAGATTTCTCTCTGTATTCTGTGACTCGTTAGAATCTTGGAATAGCATTTCTGGAAAAAATGGCAAATTAACAAAAGAAACCTTCACTGCTTTGCATCATACAACCTATGCATTTCTAGAACTGACTAAGTATTGCATGGAAGAATTGAAAATGCTATACATATTACCTGGCAAATTTCAGGTTTTATAATCTCCTATCATATCTATTTTCACATCCCTACAAAATACATGAACTGCAAAATTAGACTCGATTAAAAGAGACAAATTTATTTTTGGATATGGGGTTTTTATGATACTGCATATGATAACTGTTTCTTGCTGCCTAATAACATTCCAGTAATCTCTATCAAGAAAATTTAATTTTCCTACCAGATCATTAATATCATAAAATTTGTTTTGTTTTGTATATGCCAACGCATCCTTAACACTTTCATTTAAAGCACTTTTAAGTGCAGAATTGTCCAGTCGAATTCTTCTAGAATCTGGTGACTCTCTAGAGGTGATTGATGATGATAGATATGAGGGACAGTTTGGGAGAATTCTAGGAATTGCGCCATCACAAAGAGATTTTTTTTTAAGTTTAACTTCAATTGCTGCCCCTGTTTTTTCATCAAATGCTGATGCTTCTCTTCTTATGTCCTCTGGTCGAAAATGTAGTTCACATACCTAAAAATATTGTAAAAATCAAAACCTATTTTAAATCCTTGTAAAAATCTTAAAAGTTTGTCAGCAAAAAATCTACAATATGAAGCATTTTTCTTATAATTCTAGGAAAAAATGAAGAGTGTTCTGATATCTTTAAGGAACATAATTTACCAATTCAACAAAAAATTATTAGTGACAAATCTATGTACAAATAAAGAGAGAATTTTTAACATTTATATATTTTTTGAATTAGAATAATGAATAATTATTTTTTGGATAAAATGATTTTGAAAATTTTGATAGATTTTAATCCTTTTTAATCCTTTAATTTTAATCCTTTAATTTTAATCCTTTAATTTTAATCCTAAATTTCAATTGAATTACAATTGTGAATTACAAAGACATGAGATTAATTTAATTACTATTAGAATTATTTTATTATCAATAATTTTGTTATTATTATTATTATTATTATTATTATTATTATTATTATTATTATTTTTTTACTCCTTTTGAGTTTTCACATCAGCATTAGCTGATGGTCTTTCACTGGAGTCTGAGTGATAGCAAGTCTCCTCAGGCGAGGCCACCGAAAGAAAAGGCCAGACGGATCGAGTCTGACGTCACTGTGACATCATCATATCTAGTCCCAATTTTGTTTTCACCCAAACCGAGACCACACGCGTCTAACACCTCGAAGTTTTTTGCAAATAGTCAACGACTTTTTCTTGTAATTATTCAGTCAATTAATTTTATTTTATTTCAATTTATAAACAAAAATGCCTTTTAAGTGTGTTGTGCCTTTTTGTAATGGAAACTATAGAAATGGACCAAAAGTTAGTGTTTTTTCTTCCCTTATGATAAAATTTTGTGCGACAAATGGATTTACGCTATCAGACGAGAAAATTTTTTACCTACAAAGAATTCCAAAGTGAGTAATTTTTTTGTATTAAAACTAAATAATTTTAATTTAAACTTCAATAATTGAAGTATTTTAAAGTCTTTGTAATTCACAAAATCAAGTTTAAGACATTAAAAGCACTGTCTTAAGTTAACAAATTTTTTCACTTTTTTCTTTCGGTGGCCTCGCTCGGATAGAGCCAACACGAGAGTGGCATGGCTGATACATTCTTGATTAAAAATAGCAACCAACAATAAATTATATTGGCCCAGATACGTGGCGAATCGATGCTTGGTAGGTTAAAACCAGTCTAGGGTTATATTATGATTAGAGGTTAGGAAATTGCGTTCATTGTACATTCATAATTACTTTTTTTTTCTTTTACAATTATATCAAGTATTCCTAACGAATATTAATAAATTTATAATCTCAATTATTTATATCTAATAATCATTATTTGCTTGTTTATGGTTACAAGTAGTTAATAATAATAACCCTGAGTAAACATTTATAGGTAACTACATGTGGCCTGAAAACCCGCGAATCCATACCACATATTTACCTCTGAATGTGATAAAATATATACAATTGTTGAAAAGACCGATTGTCTGTCTCCAACCACAATACAGTCAACAATCACCCCTATCTCACTTTCTTCTCTCTCTTTCCATGCATTCTTCCTCATTTTATTTTCTGTCCTTCCACGCATCCTTCATCACTTGCATCTTTCCTTCCATGCATTCTTACCCGCTTCTTCCGCCCGTTATTCTCGTTTCTTCCACATCATCATCAATCATTCCTCACTTATTTCTTTCCTTCCACGCACCATCAAATGTGAACGGATTGCGCAAATATTTTTCCCTAACGCATGAACATATTTCTCTAAATACTTTCTATTAATGTAATCATATGTAGTAGCAAAAAAAAAAAAAAAAAAACCACCTTCCGAGTGGTGTAAAGGAAAAGAAAAGAAATTTTGAAAAGATTGTCGGAGGGGGGGGGGTAAGTAAGTAAGTAGTAGTAAAGTCGTTGAGGTGGCCTAATGTCGGTATCAGCCAATCAGCGAGGGAGTATATCCCCTTTTCACAAGCGTTAGACCAAGGAGATTGTTTTTGCATCTGAGGTGGAGCGCCACACCCACCATCAGTTCCTTACGTTACCGCACAGATCCCTGTGCTACTGATACGCTGAGTTGGCGAGGGCCAGTATCGAACTAAGAACCTTGCGGTTTCTAGCCGAACACTCTACCGACTGAGCTAACAAAATCTTCAAATCTATTAAAGGAAAAAAAATAAAATAAAACAATTTGAAATAAAAACTTAGTTCTGTCCCCTCAAATAAAATGTAGCGTGGATCTATTAGTTATTAAATGATTTTTTAAAAATGTAGCGAAATTGAAGGGCAGAACTGTGGACGAGCGGATTTCCAGCCCCCACAAACAAAGTGCGTCCGGATATGTTTGGCCTGTGCGAGGAGGGGGGGGGGTGGCGAGTGGCCACGGATATTTGAACTCGCTACCTCCTCGTCGCTTAAATGCTGTTGTTAGAGACCCGGATGAGACGAGTCGGAATTTGCATAAAGGGTAGCCGAGCGATGATAAAAACGGACAGTGGCTGATACTGTCAGTCAGCAAAAAAGCAAGTGTCTGGACCAAAAGTGAAATTCGACGACTACTGTGTTTGGGTGTCAGGAAGTGAGAGTAACATTCTCAGTTGGTAGAGACTGCTGACGAAGGAATTACTGTGTTCAATTGAACAGACTCCAGTTGGGAGAACGATAGTAGGAGTTTTGCAGTTAAGAGTAGAGTAGAACTTTTGTGAGAGATTGTTGCAGACTGAGGACTTTATCAGTTGGGAGAATATTTACGTTGGACTTGACTGTGCCCCCCACCGAGTTTACTTTCATCATTACATTTCGTTTGCTCGAATTTTGCGCCTAAATTGTACACAAAATTGTAGTGTACACTGCGTTTCAAATTATTAAAGAAGTGATACTTTTCTCTCCTATCCACAAACTACTGATTGGAATTTAACGAAATTATCAGAGAATAATAACAACCTGTATATACACCTACTCCGTAAAAATTATAAGGTTCTAAAAAAAGGAACAGAAGTTACGGTCATTTAATTTACTTAAATTATTCTTGTGTCAAATTATTAGCGAGGTATAATAAAAACCCCGGTAAAAAAGAAAATAATACTTTTATTGTTTCATTTATAGATTTTATGGATACATACAGTTACTAAGATAAAATTAAATTAAAATAAAAAAATTAAAAAGAATTAAAAAATGATAGTGAAGTTAGTTAATGAGATATGTGATCCTTTTTTAAAAATGACTTGGGAAAGACGCTGGTCCATCGAACATGTCAATTTCTGGATCTCCTCTGATGTAATTTCACGTGACACGTTGACTATTTCCTGCCACATGTCATCTTTACTTCTAAATTGGCGTCCATTCTCATAAACACGTCACTTCAGAATGCTCCACAAGTTTTCAATTGGGTTTAAGTCTGGAGAATTAGCCGGCCAGTTCATCTTCTGAGGTCCACAGAAGCCTAATTTTTGCAGGTACTCCGTAGTTTTATATGCTTAATGCGAAGGAGCATTATCTTGCATAAATATGATGGCTCTCCTGAAGGTGATTCTCTGCCTTTTTAGCCAAGTTTCCAGGTGCTCCTTGAGGAAGGCTATATAAGCATCTGCGGTTATTCTCGTACCGCCAGGCACTCTGCACGGGACAACCATGATACCGCCAATAATACAAGCCCAAATCATAATACCTCCCCCTCCTTGTTGGCGTCTAAAGCGGTGATGAGGATCTCTTCCTTTCACTATCCAACCTTTGCTCCAACCATCAGGGCCATCAAGTGTTGCACCAGTTTCATTTGTGAACAGTACTTTTGAGAAATCGACCTTCATGTTCTCTTTTTCCCATTTCAAACGTATTTGCATGTGTATTTTTGTCAATCGAGGCTTTATCAATGGTCTCACTGATGTCCCGACCTTTTTTAGAAGACAACAGCGAGTACTTCTGGGCACTGTTGCTTCTCCAATGCTTCTGAAAAGTGCTCCACTCGTCAGGCCTGGGTTATTTACAGCTTCACGTTTCATTCGTGACAAAGAATGTCGAGAAACAACCCTCGAGTGACCCTTATCGGCCCTCTTATGTACCTTCGTAGGAGCTGCAACAAATCTTTTCACAGTTTGGTGATATCTTCCAATTATTTTGGATATTTCTAATGTAGACTTGCCTTTGGAAAGTTCAGATGTTATGATATCTGTCTCAAAAGGGGTCAAGTCACATTTTCAACCCATAATTTCACGAGTATAATGACACTTGTTTAATGTCTGGGACACTTCTATATCGTGTTGATTTTGCAAATGGCCACTGTTTGTTTCTTGTTGCGCAGAACAATAAAGTTTTTATACAGGCTACGCATACACCTATTTCTATTATACTGTGACTTTTTTGTTAAATTCCAATCTGTATTTTTTGTACAAAATGAAAAAATGTCACCTCGTTAATAATTTGAAACGCAGTGTATAAAGAGTTGTTCTTTGTTCTATGTATTAACGATTTTGGGTATTGTAACGTACTTTTGGTTATAGACAGGGAATCTCCATTATTAATAGATTTTTCCATATAGTTTTGAATATGCATCTGTATTGATATTTGTTTTTTTACGCAATGCTTATGCCTTATTGAAATGCTATCTATAATAAATGTAATATATAATGTACATATGTAATATAATACTAAATATGAGAGAATCAATGTTTGTTTTCTAAAGGCTTTTTACTGTTTAATTTAATGACACGAAAGTTACGAAAGTTATACGAAATTATTCTTAAGTTTTAGGATTGAGATATGTTTGAGAAAATTCATTTTAAATGGTTCTAATTAGTCATAATTTGCAATTTAGGCCGAAATGTACATACAGAGATTGATTTTTCTCGATTTGTTTAGCCATACATTTAATAGGTATTCCCGCCTAATTCATTATTAATTAATTAATTTTCAAAATTAGGTCCGACTCCAATTAAGCACTTATTCTCCCAAAAATTATCGGCAAAAAGCCATTCTAAACAAACCTTGTTTACAACTTATCATATCGTCGTGTAATAAAAGTCACTAGAAGAGGAATATTAACCTACTCTAAACAAATCATAAAATCTAAGAGGTCCGTTTAGTGTAGGGGTTATGGGATCGGCCTGTCAGCTTGGCAGTCCGGTTTCAAATCACGCACAGGGCGGTCTTCCGATCTATAGCTCTGCTGATGAGGCCTAATAGGCCGAAATGTACATACAGAGATTGATTTTTCTCGATTTGTTTAGCCATACATTTAATAGGTATTCCCGCCTAATTCATTATTAATTAATTAATTTTCAAAATTAGGTCCGACTCCAATTAAGCACTTATTCTCCCAAAAATTATCGGCAAAAAGCCATTCTAAACAAACCTTGTTTACAATATATATATATATATATATATATATATATATATACACTCGCATGCCCCCAATTGCATTATGCACCCATGCATTGTCATATACCTCCCTTTGCTATTTTTGTCATTTATTACAGAAACAATAACAAAGAAAATACAATAAAGAAAAAATACAAATGACACAATGTATCTCTCCCTGATGCACAACCGCACCGTACAGTGGCTTATCGGGCGCCAGTCCTCAACCAAAGATCTTTCTCCCACACTGGTTGCTTTGCCTGGTCGTTTCCTTTTCCGTTCCTGTGGTCATACCTTCTTGATTCCGTACATGTGGTCATTCCTATCCCACTTTGTGCCTGTGGTCGTTCTTTTCCATCCTGTTTCTGCGGTCATTCCTTCACGGTTCCTTTCTTTCTTGGCCGGATATGCGCACTCACGGCCTTGCGTCCCATCTTTTTTTTCTACCCCTAGGATCTTCGGAGTTGGACCCGGGGGCCCAACAAGTCACCAGCGGGGGCAGAAGCGACACCGAGGAGAGAACAAAGCAAACAAATCAACAACAAAAAGAACATGCATTCATACTATGTTGGTAATAAAGGGTCAGACCAACAACAACAACAACAAAAAATCCAGCTACAATGGTCAACGATGCTTTGGGTGATCCTTATCTGCACCCCTTTCCAACATCACACACAAAAAAATCTTCTGCCAGCTTGGTTCTTCGACCCTGCTTCCTGTAGACAATCTTTTGGGGGAACTTCTTACTTAATCAAACTAGGAGGGCATTTTTCTTAGCTCACCTGCAATATTTCACCCCAACCCCACTGAAACATAGGGATTTTATCCACCCTCTTACATTGCTCAGGTGTTGTACCAGATTGTTCGATGTCGTGCCAGATTTATTGATTGGGAAGCAGTGTTGAGTCTACCTTGTGGCCGGGGGTCTCCATCAACCTCCTGTTCAATAACATCACAATTAAAAAATACCAACAAATACCAAACAGCTGTATCTGGATTGCTGGATTTTCATTGCCCCATTTTGTAACCAACAAAAACAAAACAAAACAAACATGGCACAGTTCAATGGCCAAAGTTGCCCTGGGGTGGGGTTCACCCCCCATGACACACACACCCACAAGAATGTTCACCCTAATGGGAAGGTACAAAATCTTCATGTCTTGTTCCTTCTCCATTTTTTTCTTCTTTTTCCTTGTTTATATATATATTTTTTTCATTTCTTTTTTTTATATTCATATATACATGGGCACATGCCTGGTCACAACACATATAGAACTGTGCACTTTAAAAAAAAGTTTAATTCCCCAATTCAAATCGAATAGGAGAAAAAATAAAATTAAAAATTCCACAGTTAATTGCTGTTATGAAAAAAATCATTTTCCTTTTAATTAGACTATCCTTCAAATTTTCTATAATTACTTCACTATATATTTTTAAAAATTACAGATCCAATAGAAATTTGGGGCTGTGACCTGATTCCTTGTTTGAAATTAAAAAAAGAAAGAAAGAAAAAAAAACGGAAATATAATTAGCCGGGTGACCTCGACCGGAGAATCAAAACAGATGTTAGCTATGAAATGACCATATCGAAAGTGGAATTTCGGGTGGGCAGAGGACCTCCCAGAAGCAAGGATCTTTAAATGGGCGGCGATGGAGACGGTCCTTTGAAGTGACCAGACTACGGGCGCGGAACAGGATATCCAGAGATCAAGGCTGGAGATAGCTCTTTTGATATAACCAGACTGATGTCGCCCGGAAGAAATTGACCATGATTGTCTGGAAGAGAATCTTTTATTGTTTTCCTTCCCACTTAAGAAAGGAGATAAACTCTTGTTGAAAATCGGAATTAAAGAAAATCAAATGTATTTAAAAAAAACACTCAAGTAGCCGGAAGAACTGAAGCCCCTGTCGATTTGGCGGAAGTGAATTCGATTGGCTGGTTGGAACTAGAGGAGGGCGGTTACCCTGCTAAAGTAGGAGGCACAGAGAAAATTCCTTATATCTTCATGTCGGTCGGAAATAAAATTGTTCCGATTGAAATATTATTTAACTCAGACGTTTTTGGTTTGAGAGCAGATGAAGCCAGACCAGGCTGGAGAGCAGATGAAGTTGTGATTGCTTGAGAATCACATGAGCTGAGAAGATTAACGCAAATACTGAGAGCCGAGAGTAACTGACTTCAGCTAAGACCATTTGAAAACTTAGTCAACTTACAAACTGTTTTGCACAATACTTTACAGAAGACCAGAAGTTATTAATTACGAGTCCATCACTCTCACAGTCTTGAGAAATAATTGTTTGTATTCTTTTGTTATTTGAATATAAATTTTGTTAAGTTTGAAGAAAAAGAGTCGTTGTTTTTTATGTGACCACTAGGCTGCCGTTAACCTTGGAAATCGATTCCTATAGCAGATTTCTAGTCGTTTGAGATCTAAACACAGCGTGGGCATTCGGCTAGACTTCCAGCAAAAATAGAGACCCTGCAATCCTTGGTTGATGCAGAAAATCCAATCTTGACGGCCAATTTCAGAAATTCTGTGAGCCCCTTAGCTCAGTAGCGATCGACGGGTTATAGGGCAACAGGAAGAAAGAAAATAAACAGATAAAATAATTACTTAAAATAAATTCTAAATTGGCTGTACAAGACAAAAAAACCCAATTAATCAGCAGGTGTGGGGCGAAGGGCCTCTCTCTCTTTCTCTCTATGCCTCTTCTTAACATTCAATTTTTAAAATTGTAAGGTTCCCAATGTTATTTTTAAAAATAAAGATCATTAATAATCTTATCATAACAAATAAGCAACGTCCATTTAATCAAGCGCTTACTCTAAATAAATTGATAAACAAAAGAACAAAAATGCAAGTCATGTTTTATGCCCCTAGAAGTAAGGTCCATCTTAAGATTTTATCTTACACTTCCTATCTTCCCCTGCCTGCCTTTAAAGGCCTTTCTCTTTCTCCTTTTTCTTTCTTTGTCCCTAAACATTTGTATATCATATCATGTCTTTCTTTCTCTCTTCCTCAACCTTCTTTTCTTTTGGATAAAAAGTTTTTTTAAAAATTTGATAAAATCTAAAAATAAATCTAGCAATTTTTCTCATACAAAACCCATTAAAAAAGACTTTTTTTTCTTTGATCAAGATTTATTTAACCCATTTTTATTCACCGTGCGGGAGAATAAATCTCGCAGTAGCACATCTACTCTGTGTCAATCTGAGGTTGAAACTGATTTTCTATTATGTAATGCGCGAGATTCACGCCTCTAGGGTTCAGATGGGGGTTATAAGCATCCTGGTAATTTTCCATTCCCTGATCTGAAAACCAATGGCCCCTTTGAATTCTCGCTACAGGGTCCGTCAACAATTTATGCTACCACATAATATGTAACAAAGATCTAATCACAGCCTGGAATGTAGAGGACAACCAAAGTTTCTCAGTTTCCCAGAACTGGGTTCTATTGACAGTGTCAAATGCTAGATCAACAAATCCTATAGAGATCTTGTTGTTCAATGGCTTTTTCCTGGAGTTGTCTAGAAACAAACACCATATCTACAGGGATTATTCCTTTTCTAAAGCCACTCTGAGATTGTGGCAGGACATTTTCAGCAATATGGTCAAGGAGTCTGCAGAGTAGAATCCCGGTGATAACCTGTCTCGAGGCTGCAAGGAGGCGGATGCCTTTGCTGTTGCCACACACAGCCCTGTCGCTTTTCCTCTTGAATATGCTAACAATGTCTGTATCTTTTCATTGATGAGGACAGAAACTGGAGGTTCAGACATTCTGGAAAATGTCGAGCAGACAATCTGTGATAGCATTCCTACCATGTTCAAGAAATTCTGCAGGGAAACCATCGGGTCTTGCAGACATTTTGTTTTTAGGCTGATTACTACCATGTGCATTTCACGGCGTGTGGGTATATTGTCCAGTTCTGGTAAGGAGTGAATTTCAGGGAGATTGTCACTTTCATTTAAGTGTTGATAGTGTTCAGCCAAACGATCTATTTCTATTCTTTTCTTGTCGGTGATAATCCTGGATCCATCTGCACTTCTAACGGGGAAAGTTGGATTTCTGTGTAGCACATATGCTCTTATGGTGCTATAGAATTCTTGCTGGTTTCCTGTATTAGAAAATCCTTAGATTTTTCCCCTGCTTGTTTGATCGACCATTCATTTTGCATTGATCTTGTCATGCATTAAACTTGGGACCTAGCTTCTGCAATGGTTGCTCGTTTGTTTGTTTGTTTGTTTTGTTTTACGGCATATCAACCTCAGTGGGTCATTTAATGCCGATAAAGTTTTGAAATAAATCAATTCTTAATGGATAATACAATTTTTTTATAAATACATTTTTCTATTTAACCCATAGAATGGGACCCTAACAGGTACTACCACCCCGGGTCAGAGTGGACCAGGGAGCAATGGTGATGAAGGGGTGCTCCACATTCCCCAAACCTCCAAAACTGGAACCTCACCATCAGATAGAGTTTAACGTAATTCCCAGGACATGTAGACCCGCAGCCACCGCCTTCTAGCACCCATATGATAAAAAGGGGTTGGGACTTGCCATAAGGGCAATAGGGTTGGGAAAATCATATAGGTGCTAGGGCTATGGTTGCTCATGTCATGGTGTTTTGGGTTCAAGCCTTCTTCTTGTCTTCCAGTAATTGATGAATGATTGCTGCCTGTTCATCATACCAGTCTCAGTGTTTCTTCTTAGAGGTGAAGAGGATACTTTTAGCAGTTTCAAAAAGGTATATAGCACACATGGTCCCATTTTTGGTTAAGACCTTCTTATGTTAGAGGAAAATAGTTTGATCAGGGACTGCTAAACGTGTTCCTAGAGTTACTTGGAATAAATTCCGTTTTGCTGGATCATTAAGGGATTTGAGGTTTATCCTGGAATGTGGCTGTTGACGAGATGCTGACGGACGCATACAGAGGTTTAGGGATGTACGGACGAGGCAATGGTTAGTCCATCCCTCAGCACCAGTGCTACATCATAATTGCGTTTTACTCATTATTGTAAGCCTTTCCAGAAGATACACGCATTTCACTTAGTGCTGCAATATCAAATCCATATCTTTTTAGACTGTATGCAAGAATGGCTGTACAACATTGAGACCTTTCATTGTATTTTAGGTTGAGTAGGGTTTGCACATTCCAGGTGCCAACTTACAGTATCTTGAATATGTAACGGGCAGTTACAGGTAGTACTTGTGGGGTAGACAGTACGGACCCTAAAAAGAGCCATCTAGGCACCCTGGGGTGCCAGTTTAGTCACCAATAGATGGACCATGAAAAAAGTACAAGTTTACAGGGTACTAGAAGGTAGTTTATCCACATTGGTCACCGTTTAGAGACCATTCCCTTGTGAGGTGGGCGGTGCCACCCAGTCAACCTGAAAGGACCCATCAGAGGCCGCTCTCCCTGCCTGACTTCTAATGAAGGCATGCCTGATAGCATGCAAGTTTAGTTGCTAGCAAACCAAATATGGAAAAGTTAGTACTTGTCGCAGGGAACTTACGCACATGATTTTTTTTATTCTACATCTTTTATTCCACAATGAGGCCGCAACATTTATCGTTTTCTAGTCTTGTTACTTTCAGACCAAAACAGGCCAGCTTTTATAGACACCCTCACATTTGGGATGGGTTGGGTGAATCTAAAAAAAAAAAGCCGCACAGTCACCCCCATAGGACCATCAGTCATCATGAGAGGCCACTATCCATGCTCTGTCCTTCTGATGACTATCACCCCAGGGCCGCCTCGCAGGTCAGGTACTAAGAACTTCGAGCATCAACCATTACCCTCTGCCAGCGCCATCACCGGAGTGGAATGCCCGAGACTGCCAAGCTGCTGCAGTGGTGTACTGTCGAAAGCCTCCATGAAAGACCCACTGCTTGCACCCAAGTTCCATTTTGGTTTTATGTGAGTAGTGAAAACCCCAATCCTACTACTATTGATGTGGATGGCTGTTGGCTCACCTGGATCTAGTCCGTCCTTTAGCGGCTCTTGTCTTTAGTGATGCTGGGTGTCCACACACCCACCTCACCAGACAAGCCGAGCAGACCGACCATGGAAAAGGTGGTAATAGTTTACACGGTACTAGTAGCAGGTAACTTACCCACATATGCTTTTTATTTGATTCTAAATCTTTAATTCAACAACAAAGCCACATCATTTCCCAACGAGACTCCTTGTTTTCTTCTCCAGTTACTCTCGGACCAAAATACATCTTAAATAACCTTCAAAAAATAAAGAAAACGGAAATCGTTAGATTATATTTAGAGGCCTTAGCTATGTACAAAATTGGCCATTCATTGGAATTGATTCATGATTGGGCCATGGATGCAATCATGTATCCTGTATCGGAGAATATTAACTCTTGGAATAAGTGATATAAAAAGAATTCAAATGTTATATCCACTAGAACATTGAAGAATATAAAAATTCAAGTAAATTAATTGACCCCCTATGGATTTAGGAAGGGGGGGATTTACGAGTAACTATAAGCAGAAAGATAGGTGGTAAGGATCAAAGGACAATCATACGACTGCAATAAATATATATGTATGTATGTATGTATGTACATGTATATAATGCTAATAAAATGATTTTATAAACGTTAAATGTACACAATACATATATACAAATACGTTAGGTTCAAACAACTCCTTTTTGAACTTTACAAAATTCGCGTACTACAATCTCTATTAATTTTAGGATTTATTTTGTTTACATTTAAAATGTTATTTTAAAAATGTAACCTTAAACTTGTGAGTGCTTTGAAACAATTTTTGTGTGTGTTATTTAGATTTTTTTGACTGTTGTACTTATTTTTATATACACAATGTTTCCGTCGATGTGTCCTCCGGCTTTCTTCGGGTGTTTCTTAGCGAACTTTAGAGCTTCGAACCAAACCCTTTATTTAATTCATTGTGGTAGATTATTCTCATTCCTCATTAACTATGAACAGGTACAAGTGTTAAACTATATTAAGTATTTTGTTATTTTCGCCCTCAGTCAGGATTGAAACTGCAACCTACAGATTGTCACTTAGAGCTATATTAATGCTATATAATGCTCGTGTACGTATGAGAAATTTAAATTCAGTTCTTAATTGCTTGTTGAGTTAAAATGATAAATGCATTTTGTTCATTTATTTTCTTTTTCACCCCTTAAAATGTAACAATATAAAGAAACTAAGAATTAAACATGTGTCCTTATTTCTGAGTGGAAAATTCCGCGTATTCTCTCTTACATTTCTCTTCCCCCTTCCCTCCGTCTTTCCATTCCAATGAAACGGGCGATACAGGTTCCTCCCCTCTCTCATTTTATTTCTTATATTTTCAATCTTGATATTTTTATGACACCTTGTAAAATCTATGTATATATTAATACTCTTGTTCCTGAATCTTCCGACCGTTATCTTGCAATATCCTCTGGTTAAAAATGAGACAGTCCAAATTGTCCAAGATGAAATGCAAAACTGTAAATTCCGATCATCTGGTGTTTATTCCCACCATCTTCTAGCACTCGTACGATAAAAAGGGTTGAGGCTTTCCATAAGAGCAATAAGGTTGGGACAATCATATAGGTGCTAGGGCTTGACGTGATCAGCCTATTGATCAGAGGGAGCCTCTCTAGCTGCCCATCTAGTCTAAGTAAGGGTCTAAGTGGAGTTGCATACCAGGGACTGCTCATCCACCAGGATTCCGTCCTTAAACATCACAGGTTGCCACCCATGGCCAACAGGTGGCCCCACTTTACCCCCCCCCCTCGGCAAAGGTGCAGTCTGTGTATTCTACAGCCCTAGCCGACAGGGCTAACATATCAAATGTTGTAATAATTAAATTATCATACTGTATATCCACAGGTCCTGCTAGTAATAAATAAATAAATAAAAAGTAAAATGTTTTTGATAATTTTTTTTATTAAGTGAGTTTTATAATTTTTTTTTTTGGCCATCTTGCAAATGCAAGGAACATTTTGGAATTTTGATAAGGAAAACCTTTTCATAGGAAGATACCGCCACCAGACCATTCCATTCTCTGGAAAAAAAGATAAATGAAATAAAAATTAAAAAAAAGAGCAAAAATATTTGAGAACAGTTTTTCGTTATAGAAGGAAAGGGAGTTTCCTCCCCTTCAGCCTCAAATTAATTTATAATTGATAATATTAAACATTTTAAATAGAAAATTAATGTAGTTAATCACTGTCTTTCTACTTGGATTAATACCAAGTTGTAAACAGGCATAATATCTTAATATTGTTGCAATTAGAGAGCTATGTTATTGCATTCAAAATGGACAAACAAATAATGTTATTACTAAAACTAGCCAAAAAAATGCACCCTCTGGGCACATTAAATATTGAATTAGAAAGACTAATGAAATTAAATAACACAAAAAAGATTACACTTTATTTATTTTTTTTTTTACTTTATTCTAATTGATTTCAATATAAAATTATACATTTGATTGATTTTAATATATTTGAGAATAAAACAATATTAGAAATCAATGACACCAAGTAATTATTTATTAAACACGGTTTTGTTAAAACAGGTGTGCAAATTATTCACACCATATATTATGTAAACATTTATTTCTTAATAATATATAACACACATTGCAGGATTTTAAACACATAAATAATATGAAATATTTTTAGACAAATCTATCTCAGCTAGACCTTTATAGAGACATTGTTAATAAATAATATGCGAATTAAGATTAAATAATGATTATTTAATAACCATTGAGAATATGATGTAAATAACTAAGGGAATTGTGACGTTGGTGGTAAAGTCATTTCGGGTACAGACAGGCACATAATCTCCATTATAATAAGATAGTACCATTAAGTAAATAATTCAATTTTTTTTTTCCTCATTTCCTTCTTTGAAATTTTTGTGTTTCATTGCATTTAATAATCTTATTTCCCTAACTGAGATATACATATGGGTTTGCGGAGTGCATGCAAATTTTTATATTCCCTTTATACTCCTTTGACAAATTCACCTACAATCTCGAATACAACTTCTGCTACGCCTTCCCCAAGAACTGACACGTACACTGTCCCATTGGTGTGAGTGTCAAATTAGCAAGCTGGAATGTTCCGTCACGGAGAATTTCATTATTTCGCATATTGGAATGTCTAAACACTAAAACTTGAAGAAACACAAGCTCTTACGATGCACTCTTCATCAGTATGGCATCAATGTCAGCTTCCTCTCAGAGATATGGTTTCTAGATTAGCAGCTACTGCACCATCAAGATCCCACAGGCTGATGTATTATATCATCTTTATCACAGTGGCCCTACTGACAACTCTGGACGTCATGGTGTAACATTTGCATTCAAGATACAATGAAATTGTGGGGTGGAGCCGGCTCAACTGACCCAGGGTGAATGTCACAGCAGAAACAGTAACAATAAAATTATAGAGCAAATCTAATGCTGATTGATTAATAAGATATCTTATTCATGTAAAAAAATAATTAGTCATACTAAGAATGCAGATAAAAAGATTTGAAGCAGAGGGGGTATATTCGAAAAATTGAACAACTAAAACTTACTCTTCCATCACTCCCATCTTTCATTGCTAAATTTTCCTAATCTAAATTTCTTCTTGTTAATGGATTTCTTTTAAGATTTATCCCGAGATTTTTGCGGATATTCATTAAGATAAAACCAAACAATTAGAAATCAATAATTCTAAGCACATATTTATTAAAATCAAAAATTTTGTTGCATATATAAATACGATTGCATGTTATTAGTATATAGATATGGTCAACAATATTGATAATGTAAACATTTTTTATTAATAATTTGGGTTTAAATAAAAATAAAATCATGGAGAATGTGATGTAAATAACTAAGGGAACTGTGACTTGAGTAGTAATATAGTTTTGGTTACAGACAGAAAATCACACAATCTCCATTATAATAAGATTATCAACTAATAATTTACAATTATTTTTTCATTTACTATTTACTTTTTCAAACAGTCTTTCAGTTATGTTATTTGAACTGTAGAATAAATAACAATTTATTACCAAATGACTTATTATTTAATATTGATTATTATTAGTACTAGTAAAAAAAAGAAAAAAAAAGTGTGAAAATTAATTTTTGCCAAGCTCTTTCATAAAAAAATGTAAACAGATTTTTAAAATCTGATATTTTTTAATATACATAAATTTTATTGTCAAAATGCAAATGTTTTCTAACATTCAAGGTTTTTCTTTTTTTTGGGGGGGGGGGTCAAAACAGTCTGTATTGATTATCTTTTGTCATAAAATAACATTTTCCAATCTGATAATCAAAATAGAACTTTTTTTTTCAATGTATAATAAATTGGGTAATCTGAACATTAGCTACATAAATGAGAGCAATTTCCCCTTGTTTGTTTCACTTTGATGAAGCCGTTATGTTTTGGTCAGCCATTTTCATTTCAACGTAAATCTACACTGAAAATACAAATTTGTTTGAATCAATATAACTGCATGTTTTAACATAAAAATATAATGCGCATGAACAATTAAGAACGCATTTTATGATATTTTTGTGTTAAAACATGCAGTTGTATAAATTCGAACAAATTTGTATTTTCAGTGTAGATTTATGTTGAAATGAAAATGGCTGACCAAAACATAACGGCTTCCTCAAAGTGAAACAAACAAGGGGAGATTTCTCTCATTTATGTAGCTAATGTTCAGATTACCATAAATTGAATGTAGAACATTATATAAGTGTTTCTCATAAAAACTACATACATTAGATAACTTTGAATATATCCTAAAATAAACTATAGATAAATCAATAAAACCGGACATGTATTCATTAAAACTTGTTTTAACAAATTAAAAAACTTGTTTCAACTGTAATGTTGAATACTTAATTTTTAAGTATATATAATACAGGGTTATTCTTCATTCTATGTATTGATGATTTTGACTAAATTAAATACACATTGATAAACTTACTTAATTCCTGAAATTACAATGACATAAGCAGTGACATAGTTTTGGTTACAAACAGATATTGAATCTCCATTATATATAAAATTATAAGGTGACAGTATTTCTCTGAATTCTTTAGATGAGGCTTGATAATTTGTATTATTTGGACTATTGTCCTCATCTTTATTGTTATCTGCACAACGTTTTGGCCTTCTTCAGGTATTTCTTGTCAGACTTAGGAACCTACTCGAACTAAGTGACAGTTATCTCTAGGCTGCAGGTTCAAACCTGGTCAAGGGCCACAGCAACATAGAATATTAACACAGCTGAACACTTGTACCCAGTCATGGTTATCGGAATGAAAACAGTCTACCCTGTAGATTGAATAAAGGGTTAGGTTTGAAGTTTCGTGAAGGCTCCCGATTACGACATGATGAGGACAATAAACCAAATAATACATATGAGGTGACAGTTGAGAAGAAACAATGAAAATGTGAATAAATAATTTTGAAAACTATTGTTCATCATTGTTTATAATGCATCAATTGTTACATAATTATTGGATCACTAATACATTTTTAAGGTATTGTAGAAATCATTATGGCGATCAGTACAGCTGATGGCCTTGAGAGTGGGTGACAGCGTTTGACCTCACTCTGACCTTGCTTCCTGGGGATAGACCGTGAGAACCGGAACCCCCATAGAAAGCCCTCTTCCGGTTTAAGGATACTAAGTAAGTAAGTAAGAGACAGTTAGAACTTAGAAGCCGAGCTAGCAACATGTAAGCCTCATCTGCGCAGATTGTCTGGATGGGGATTTGGAATAAAATAAGATCAAAAGTAAATCGAAGTCTTGTGTTTATTACCAAAAACTAACAATAACACAGGGCTTCTGATAACGAGAGATCCCAACAGAAACCAGACCCGGAATCCTCAATAGAAGACCAGACCAGACCTTAGAAGATATACCAGACCAAGATAGATGATAGACGATCAGAACCAAAGCCGGCCAGAAGAATAGATGACAGAATAAGAAGTAAGAAAGGTATATAACGTTATATAGATTTGGTAACGTGAAAAGACCAGTATATAACACAATCTCTATGGGAGGTGGAGGGGGGGAAGGGATCCAAATAAAAAAAATCTACTTACTTTTTGGGGTTCAACAAAAGCCAACCAATCAGATGGTTGTGTAGGCAATAAACCCATTACTTGACACTTATAGACGGCTAATGCCAAACAGATGACATTGCCGATCAGGTAGACAATTTTCTGCAAAGGACCTTGGTAACCTTCAATCATTTTAAAAGCTGGGAAAAAAAAAAAAAAAAAAAAAAATTGAAATAACTATCATCGATACAAACACAGAAGAAAGCTTGGGTTTTTTTCTTCTAAATATGAACATGTTTTTTCAAATCTACTAGCAAATATATGCACCCTCCGGTTGCAAGTATTCAAGTTTTAATGTAATAAAATATTATATTAAATTAGAAAGACTAATAAAACTAAATAAGAATACAGATGAAAAAATTTGAAACAGAGGGTAGTATAATCGAAAAATAAAACAACTGAAACTTACTCTTCTATCACTCCCGTCTTTCATTGCTAAATTTTAATAATTTAACTATTTAGTTAAAATAGAAAGTAAAGAATAAAATTAGTTATTTTTTCTTGTTAATGGATTTCTTTTAAGATTTATCCAAGATTTTTGCTTATATTCATTAAGTTAAAGCCAAACAATTAGAAATCAATAATACCAAGCACATATTTATTAAAATCAAATTTTTAATATCAATATGCAAATTAGTCTTCCCACTTACACTGTAAACCGCTACTTTATTGCATATATATAAATACAATTGAATGTTATTAATATGTAAATAAGGCCAACAGTATTAATAATGTTAAACAATTTTATTGATAATTGAGGTTTAAATAAAAATAAAATCATGGAGAATTTGACCTAAATAACTAAGGAAATTGTGATTTGAGTAGTAATATAGTTTCAGTTACAGACACACAATCTCCATTATAATAAGATATATTAATATGCTTGTTCCTAAATCTCCATCCAAGTTAATTAAAAGATACATCATCAATATGTACTGACAGCACAGATTCATTTGACCCTCTCTCGCCATACATCCCTATCAGCTATTGTACTGTAGTGATTATCTTCCCTTGTTTGGATGGGGTAGAGATTGGCAAATGGTTATCTTCTCTTGCTGCCAGGGTTTGCCACTAAGGGGTATTGCAACCTGGCTATTAAAAAACAGCCCTGAGAAAACTTTCTCTTTCATCTGGGATCTCCAGATATACACTAGACAAGTTGTGCCTTCATCCTTTTGGACTGGGAGGGGGGGGGCTAGGGCCTGACATGACCAGCTGATTGATTGGAGGGGGCCTCTCCTGACCACCCATCTACCCTTAGCATTACAAGCATTTAGCTGAAAAACGCTGACATTTTCAAATTTGCAACCTTATTTAGTTAAATTTCCAATTTCTTGAGTATTTCTTAAGAATATTTATATAGTTGGAAAGATAATAGAATAATCTTTCTAAATATGTAATTTTTATCGGTTTTCATCAATTGAATTATTTTTTACAGCGAGTTAAAACAGCGCCTTCTAAGATATACACAGGCCTATTCACTGAAGTCCGACTTACGTGTGACGTCAGTATAAGTAGTCCCAAGGAAGAAGGCGCCGGCTGATTCATTACCTTCTAAATGTCCGCGAGTTCACCGAAGTGTTTTTAAATATTCAACGACTTTTTCTTTTAAATATTCAATTAATTAATTTTATTTTATAAACAAAAATGCCTTTTTAAGTATTTGGTCCCTTTTTTAATGGAATTTATATAGATGCCACACAGTTTAGTGTTTGTTTTTTCGTTTACAAAAGAGAAAGAATTATATGAAAAATGGATCTATACTATGAAGACAAAACTTTAAAAAAATAGTAGGTAAGTTATTTTTTTGTATTAAAACTAAGTAAATTTGATTGAAACTTTAATAATTAAAATATTTTCAAGTCTTTGTAATTCACAAAATCGTATTTAAGATAATGAATGCGCTGTCTTATAAAGATAAAATGTTTTTACATTTATAAGACAGCGTGTTTAAAACTTAATTAATATCGAGAATTTCTTTATAGTTTATTAAACTATATATCGAGAATTTCTTTATAGTTTATTAAACTATAAAGAAATTCTCGATATTAATTCATTAAATTCCTAAAGAAATATTTTTTATAAACATAAAAAAATAATTCTGATATTCATAACAATATTTTTGAATAGTTTTATTCATAAATAAATGAGTCTTTAAAATAAAATTGACCCCAATTGTTTTGATTACTCTTAAAAGCGAGAAAATTAATATTTGTCTGATGTCTAATAAGCACAGGTTATTTTTTTTTATTATTTGAATGAATTTATATCGATAAATTCATTCAAATAAGAAAGGGGATATTATTGTTATTGTGCTAAACTTGCAAATTGTCGTCAAAATTAAAACAGAAAATTTTGACGACGATTTGCAACACATCAAACTAAATTTTGAAATTAAAATTAGTTTTAAAAATCCGATTCAAAATACTTGACTTTTTTTTTGGTAATTGTTTTCATTTATTTAACGAATCTTGAAATATTTTCTGAACTAAAATATTTATGTGCAGTTTAGAAAATAAAATAACTACTAACCCCAGAACCTGACTTACCAAAAATAAAGTCAAGTAGGAAAAAAAATAATAACGATGAAATAAAAAAAGTAAATAAATAAATTGAAAAAATAGAAAAGATTTTTTTTATTTATGAATAAAACAATTACTAACCTGACTTACCAAAAAAAAAGTCAAGTATTTTGAATTGGATTTTTTAGATTTTAATTTCAAAATTTAGTTTGATGTGTTGCAAATCGTCCTCAAAATTTTCTGTTTTAATTTTGATGACGATTTGCAAGTTTAGCCTATTATTATCATTATTATTATTACTATTATTATTATTATTATTATTACTATTATTATTATTATTATTACTACTATTATTACTATTATTATTACTATTATTATTATTATTATCGTTTTGTTGTTATTGTTATTGTTAACATTATTATTATTGTTATCTTTATTATCATCATTATTATTATTATAGAATAATTCTGATAATAGTAATAGTAGCAATAATAGTAATAAGATAATTATGATAAAAGTAATATTAAGATTATTATAATAATAGTAGTAATAATAATAATGATTCTAATAATAATTATAATAATAAGGAAATCATTCTAATAATAATAATAATAATAATAATAATAATAATAATAATAATTATAATAATAATAATAATTATAATAATAAGGAAATCATTCTAATAATAATAATAATAATAATTATAATAATAAGGAAATCATTCTAATAGTAATAATAATAATTATAATAATAAGGAAATCATTCTAATAGTAATAATAATAATTATAATAAGGAAATCATTCTAATAGTAATAATAATGATTCTAATAATAATGAAAATGAAAAAATTCTAATTACAATAATAATAATAATGATTCTAATAATAATAATGAAATAATTCTAATAATAATAATAGTAATATAATATAATAATAATGATTCTAATAGCAATAATAATGCTTCTAATAATAATGAAATAATTCTAATAATAATAATAGTAATAATAATGATTCTAATAATAATAATAATAGCAATAATAATGATTCTAATAATAATGAAATTATTCTAATAATGATTCTAATAACAATAAAAATGAAATAAATTCTTATAAAAAAAAAAGCTTTTCATTGTATATCCACACGCATTTGTTATGTCTCAGCCTCTTTTCTTCCTATTCGACTACATATATTAAAATGCATTAAAAACAATTGGCTTAGTCAAAAAGATGCAACTAAATGCATGCTGTTTCCAAAATGTTGTCAAAATGGAAATCATGAATTAAATAGTATCCAAAGTGCCCCATTTTGTTACATTACAGAAACTTCATGCCCTGGAATCTCTGTCAATTTTGAAATATTGTTATAAATTGATCTCAGAAGCTCTTTCTCCTACTAGTCTTGAAAGGCTTGTTAATTTAGTTCTGCAAATTTTCAATGAGTACACTATTCAGGGATGATTGACATTAGGAAAACAGGAATGTTTGCCTAATTTTGCAGAAGTTGCAGAATATATAAACATATTTTATATTTGGTAGACAATAATGAATGTAAAAACACCATATAAAGGTTGACGGCTTAGACATAAATACTGTAATTCACTTAGAGTAAATGAAGAAAGTTTTAGATTTCTCTCTGTATTCTGTGACTGGTTAGAATCTTGGAATAGCATTTCTAGAAAAAATGGCAAATTAACAAGGAAATTTTCACTGCTTTGCATCATACAACCTATGCATTTCTAGAACTGACTAAGTATTGCATGGAAGAATTGGAAATGCTATCCATATTACCTGGCAAATTTCAAACTGATCACATTGAGGCAAGGTTTGGTCAATATTGGCGACTTAGTGGTGATCAGTATAATATCTCAATATGGCAAGTGCTTGAGTGTGAACAAAAAATTAGAATGCTATCAGTTTTAAAATTGAGCTTACCATTTAATCAACAATATTTATTCACCATTTACTTGTAATTTGTTTATCAGTTTATCTAATAATTGATTGTTCTTTTATTCATAATTTAGTTGTTCCTGTAATCACTTGATAATTACAACATTGTAAATTTACAGAATAATCATTAAAATTGAAAAAAAAGCAAATCAAAACAATGCTGATTATAATTTATCTAAACTTTATCAAATTTATATTTAATATATTTATTTACATTTATTGTAATTTGTTTATCTGTTTATCTAATAATTGATTGTTCATTTATTCATAATTCAGTTTACAGTTTTTTTAAATTAAAATAAAAAAAACATGTAAATCAAAACAATGCTGATTATCATTTATAAAAGATTGTTTTCAATTTAAAAAAATAATAATATCAACGAATTTCAGTTATTAAAGTTTAATGTAACGGTATGTGTTTTTTTGTGTACCTCAACGCTGCCTTTACAGGTTTTTTAAAATTAAAATAAAAAGCATGCAAATCAAAACAATGTTTGTTATAATTTATAAAAATTGTTTTCAAATTTGAAATAAATAAAATTATGAACGAATTTCAGTTATTAAAGTTTAATGAAATGTAACATATTGTTTTGTTTATTTACTGTCTTTACGAGTTTGACAACGATATCTATTTCGAAGGCTCGAAGAAGGCCTACTTTTGTGACGTCACACATCCAATGAACAGGCCTTCTGATATCTTAGAGGGCCTTGGTTAAAACCGTATTTCCGGTCAAACAGCTGAAAACAAAAATGACCGTTTTTTTTAAGGATAAATTTTACATGCTGTTTTGTTTTTCAAAATCAAAGTGGCTAATCTTTATCAATATTCTTGAAATTTTGCACTCAATTAGAAGACACCTGGAAGTACAAACGGGGTCTTTTTTCTTTGTTTCTAGGACCCGTGGAAATAAAAATATGATAGGACAGGTTCAAGGCTATTTGTTTAAAAAATATAAGAGAAGCAAAAAAAAAAAAAAGCACTATGTCCGTGATATTAGAAAGTTTCAGAATTATTTTGATATATAATTTGTGAAATGTAAAGATTGTTAAACAGTTCGGGATTTGCACGGAAAGTTTGGATTTTGAAGAAAAAACTCGAATTTACATGACTTTCGGATGTAAAAACACCCTGTCAATTGATGTCACAAATCGGACCTTATTGATTTAAAAAAAAAAAAAAAAAAATCATAATTTCTCGTATATCTATGGTTCAATCTTAAAAAATATTTATAGGGTTGGAAAGAGAAAATATTCTCGCTAAATATGTAATTTGTATGTGTTTTTATTAATTGAATAATTTTTTACAGCGAGTTAAAAACGTATTTTGCTTCAAACAACCGAAAATGTGTGAAGGGAATTTTTTTCCGAGAATACATTTTACACTCTACATTTCTTTGGAAAATCTAAGTGGCTAATCTTTATCAATATTCTTGAAATTTTGCACTCAATTAGAAGACACCTGGAATTACAAACTGGGTATTTTTTTGTTTCTAGGACACGTGGAAATAAAAATATAAGAGGGCAAAGTTCAAGGCTATTTGTTTTAAAAAATATAAGAGAAGCAAAAAAAAAAAAAAAAAAAAAAAAAAAAAAAGCACTATGTCCGTGATATTAGAAAGTTTCAGAATTATTTTGATATACAATTTGTAAAAATTGCTAAACATTTTGGGATTTGCTTAGAAAGTTTGTATTTTGAAAAAAAAATAAATAAAAAAAAAATCAAATTTATTTGTTTGACAGGCGTACCGCCGTAACGTAAACTATCAGCTAGCATTGTTTATGCACACAATAAAGTTTAAATTCATCGCTTATTTCTCGTCGAATTTAAAGATATTTATATCGTTGAAAATAGAATAACAATCTTTCTAAATATTCAACTTTTATGTGTTTTTAACAATTGAATTATTTTTTACGTCCGTTTAAATTTTGGAAAAAGAATAACTTGAAATTACGAGAGATGTAAACAAAACACAGCCCACACTGACTGGGTTTGTGTGAAAACATATGTAAATAGGTAATCTATTTCTTTTATGTAATTCAACATAAGCATTTAAAATGTATTTTTAAATTCAAAGTGATGTTATATATTTAAATTAATATTATACATGTGTATACATGCAGTATAAAAATGAAAATGTTGAATAATCTTGTGGTAAACTTAAAAAAAAAATCTTGTGGTAAACTTAAAAAAAAAAAAAAATCTTGATATCCCTACTTTTTATTCCCCAAATAATGGATTCTAGCATGGAGATACATAAAATCTAAGACCAGAATCAGAAAGAACATAGAATTTTACATAAGACTGCAAAGTTTTATCAAAATTGCTTAAAAAATAAAGAAATGGTGAAGAAATTACTGAATTTCTTGTTCTGAAATGGTCCATGAGTTGACAGATTTTTTAATCAAAATCATGTCCACTTTTTTACCCCAATTTCGGGGCTTTAAATTCTCATAACTTTTGAACTACTGGGGATATTTGTATAATTCAAACAGTTTTGAACTCTATTTACAAAGCTCTATATAACCAATGTGATTAAATAACAATAACCTCAAATAAAAAAATCAACTGGCAATGCTACTACTCTAAATAAGGGCCTAAGTGGAGTGTTGTATCATCAAAACATGAATAGAAAATAAAACAAATAAAAGCAATAAGAATTGGTGGAAGTTTTGAAATGGAAGACAGAAAGCATAAGACAAGTCAGAGAATGGAACAGAGTCGGGCAGTGAGAGTTGGTGCATATATGTGTGTGTGGGGGTGGGTGGGTGTTGAGGAACATGGGTAGGGTAGAAAATAGAGGGGATGCCAAGTAATAGTAGAGAAAAATAAGTGTGATATGTGTACTCACTGTTTTGTATACTGATGAGAGCCTGGATGGGTCGAAAGAACATCATCCCTACCATCATGATGGGGAAAATAGAAATGGAATTGCCAGCCATCCACATGATTATTATATTCATGGGGACTTGCTTTACTGGACCAAGAGCAACGTCCCATGAGCGCTGAAATACAAAATAGGAAAATAATACAAGGCCTCAATTTTTATAACCAAAAAAGTATGTTATTTTATGTGAAGTCATTTGCAATACATTTCTCTTTTAAATTATCAATAATCAGAAAAAATGCTAGTATAGTTTGGTTTGTGGAATTTTACAGCATGTCAATCCATGCTGGGTTATTTTATGCTGAAGACGATTAGTTCTATTCATGTTTAATGGATATCTAATTTTTTTTAAAAACAATTTTTTGAACACATTTTTAAAAACTCATTGTTTCTTATTTAACCTATAGAAGGGACCTTAACTGGTAATACCTCTCCGGATCAGAGTAGACCTGGGAGTAATGGAAATGAAGGGGTACGTCTCAAAGCTCCAGAATTGGAACTTGACCATTAGATGTAGTTTAATGTCATGCCCAGGACAATAAGACGCTCAAACCACAAGCTTCTAGCACCCATATGATAAAAAGAGTTGGAGCTTGGTATAAGGACAATAGGGTTAGAACAATCATATAGGTGTTAGGGCTTGACATGGCCAACCGATTGATTGGAGAGGGCTTCTCTGACTGCCCATCTAGCCTAAGTAAGGGTCAAAGTGGAATGTTGCACATCATGGACTGCTCAGCCACCAAGATTCTGTCCTTAGCATCACGAGTCACCACTCCCAATGGCCTTGTTGGGTGGGTGGGTGTTTCTTACTCCTATGCAGAGGTTCAGTTAGTATATTCTAAAGCCCCAGCTGACAGGGCTTATGTACAATAGCATTAAAGGGGTTGCTAAACAGGTTGGGGTGGAAAAATTTTAAAAGCTAAATAATAAAATAGAAGGATTTCTGAAAGGAAAGGAATTCTTTGTTTTGAATGTCTTTAATAAACAAAAGTCTATGTCATTAGTACAGACAGAATGTCATTTTTTGTCTTTAGTACTGGATGGGAGAACCTGGGAAAATCTAGTGTTACATAAAACTGGGAAACACAATTTTGGTTGAGTTGGATCTGACACTTGTTTATAACTATTTTTTTCTTTTTTTTACCTCTGAATGACCCCAGTTTTTCTATATCACATCAACTTTTTGAGCTATGGGATCCCCTCGATTTTTCTCAAAAACCATAGAAATACAGCATCTAACAAATTTGTCCTTATCTTATGGCATGTTTGAAATATTTATATATAATGAGAAATAATAAAACCTTACACTGGGCATCACAAATTTTGTTGAGTTAGATCTGACTCTTGTTTTTGACTAAATTTTGGACTCTATCCAAAAATTACCCAAGTTTTTTCTCTATGACATGAACATTTTAAGTAACAGGATACCCTTGCTTGGTCACAAAAACCAAAATACTGCATGTAAAAAAATTTGAGCTTATTTTATAGAAGGTTTTAAAAATTTGCAATAGAAAATAATACAAAAATTGCTAAACTATAATGTATAAACAAATTCATCTCATTAAAACAAAGGATACTGTTCCTGTAAGTTAAATTGTGTGCAAGTAGTTAAGGTAAAAAATTACACAATTTTTTCTAGTGTTCAATCTGACCATTTCACTTTATGCTCCATAGTCAGCCATCATATTTACATACCATATAACTTGATACCATTCCTCCATGAATTTCAAATCTTTGTGGAATCATTCATCTTGCTCATTGCTGCCCCCATCAAGGTTTTCCAAGAAATTAGCAAGACAGCTATGCAGAAAATGGAACTTGATGCTAATATTGCAATCGAGCATTTTGTAGCTAATTTCAATGTAATTCTTTACTCCTGCATTTCCAAGAAAGTTCTTGACAAGGTAAAGACCTTGTCAAGAACCAAGCATTCTTTTTGAGTTCTGACATTATCCTTCATCTTTGATAACTAGCCAAATCTGTAGGCTATCAAACACACCAGCCTTGATTTTTTTCAATTGACAGGACAGGAAATGCCAAACTGCGATACATTAGTTAGCAATGCTTTAATGAATTGCATCAAGAGACCTAGTATCATGTGCGAGGTGGGAATATAATATTCTTTTATTCTGTTTATTCTCAACAAATGGCTCATGTAGAATGTTGGGATCAACAGGTTTGAGGTCAGATCTTGGAGACTGATTCCTCTCCACCCAATGCTTCTCTCAAGCTCTACTATCCCGCACTGGGATCTCAGTTGATTGGTTTGTTTTACGGCATATCAACCTCAGTGGGTCATTTAAAGTCGATTAAGTTTTGAAATAAATTCTTGATGGATAATACAATTGTTTATAAACTCATGTTTTTCTATTTAACCTATAGATGGAACCCTAACAGGTACTACCACTCCGGGTCAGAGTGGACCAGGGAGCAATGGTGGTGAAAGGGTGCTCCACATTCTCCAAACCTCCAAAAATAGGAACCTCACCATCAGATAGAGTTTAACGTCATTCCTAGGACATGTAGACTCTCAGCCAGGGCATTCTAGCACCCATATGATAAAAAGGGTTTCAGCTTGCCATAAGGGCAATAGGGTCGGAAAAATTATATAGGTGCTAGGGCTTGATGCGATCAGAGGAAGCCTCTCCGACCGCCTGTCTAGCCCAAGAAAGGGCCAAAGTGGAGTATTGCAAGTCATGGACTGCTCACAACCTCCTGGGTTCTATCCTTAAGCATCACGAGTCACCAGCCACGTGGGGGGGGGGGCAAAAAGAAGCGAGTCCAACACCTTCTCACAGGCTAAACTTTCTTTTTGTAAGCACCGACTTCTTTTCCTTTGTCGTTGTCAAAATCCTCTAGCAGCAACACTCGTTTCTGCACTTCCCGCCTCTGGGTGCCTCCCTCCATTTATCCACAAGCCTATCTCCATCATCCGGGCGTCCGTGCTTCATACATGGGATTCTCGACTTAATACCAGTTGCTGGAATGCCCACAGCTATCATCCGGGCATCTAGTGCCCATATACGGGACAGTGGCATCTCGACTCTGGGGCCCGTCTTTTCGCATTCTGAAGGAATGAACGTCAATTCCTTTTACCTGCACCCGGTACGTTTAGATGGCATTCGTGGGTGCAGTTACCGGGGACACCCTGTCTTTCGGCGTTATATTGTACCAGTATATTGTCTCCGCAATGGTGCACTACTTCCTAGCGGTAATCCTCTTGATACTGCGGTGACTTCTTTCTGCGATACCATTACCTGATGGCACATATGCGCATCGCAGCCGTAGTCAGACCCCCCATTCATGCAGAAACTGCCTTTCTTGCACCTTGTTTGTAAGAGACAGATAATAGCTGTCGAAGAACGTTCGCTGAGTCTTGCCATGCTAGTGGTCGCCAAATCGCAAAATGGGTGGGTCCACAGTCGATGAGGATAAGAAAGTGGTTGCCACAATAAAGGGTGATATACATTCCTACCCTTTGCCACGCATGACTTGTGTCCAGTCATCCTTTTTGCCATCGTGCTGGTGCTTGGTCAATCGACTGGCACACCTCACAGTTTTTGACGATTCGTTTAATCTTTGCCTTGGCTACCGCTGGGTCGATTTGTCTCAAGAAAATACAGCGTCCTCTTGATGCCTGGGTGTCCGCTCTGCATGTGGATTTCTTTTATCTGCTGCTGGTTCATCATGCACCCTGTGGCAGCGCAGGTTTGACCAATGGGCTCGGTACTCATCTTTACAACAATGTACCATTTGTGCAGCACTTGTGTCAACTGGTCGGCAAGTTTGCAGTATGACGCGACCAGTGTTATGCTGTCAGGTTATACTCCGAAACTAAATTTGGTTTGGTTTGTTTTACGGCATATCAACCTCAGTGGGTCATTTAATGCCGATAAAGTTTTGAAATAAATCAATTATTAATAGATAATACAATTTTTTTATAAATACATTTTTCTATTTAACCCATAGATGGGACCCTAACAGGTACTACCACTCCGGGTCAGAGTGGACCAGGGAGCAATGGTGATGAAGGGGTGCTCCACATTCCCCAAACCTCCAAAACTGGAACCTCACCATCAGATAGAGTTTAACGTCATTCCCAGGACATGTAGACCCGCAGCCACCGCCTTCTAGCACCCATATGATAAAAAGGGGTTGGGGCTTGCCATAAGGGTTGGGAAAATCATATAGGTGCTAGGGCTTGACGTGACCAGCCGATTGATCGGAGACGGCCGCTCCGACCGCCCGTCTAGCCCATGATAGGGCCAAAGTGGAGTATTGCATGTCATGAACTGCTCATCCACCTGGGCTCCATCCGTAAGCATCACGAGTCGCCACCCACGGCCAACAGGTGGCTCCATTGGGTGAGTCTTACCCCTCTGCAGAGGTGCAGTCAGTGCATTCTAATGCCACAGCCAACAGGGCGGTCCGAAATTAGGCTCTTTAGGGTGTCTAACCACTGCCTTATCAGCATCTCGCTTACTGCCTTGGTGCGTATTCTTGTTTTTCCAGTCAGAATGTCGGACATCCAATGGTAGACGCAAAGGGAATCAGTGTGCAGGTGCAACCTCTTTGCCTGCCACTGTAGAGCTAGGTTGACGCCTTTCACCACGGCATCATTCATGGGCCGCAACCAACACGGCCCCATCCCTCTCCAAAAGGACTCCCAACGCCAATGAACTGGCATCGACCCATACGTTCATTTCTTCCCTGTTGACGCATCACTCTCCTTGGGCAGGCTCCTCGTGTATTGCTCTCTCGACACTTTCTGCAATCATTTGGGTGAGGAGGGCATCACTTGTTTCATCGTCCCATCCAGAGGTCACCACATTCGCTCTGCGATTTATTACGCCCACTGCTGCACGAGGCCAACCACACACTGGCAGGTGTCACACAAGTTTTCCACACAGAGAAAAAACAGTCCGCCTTGTGAGGACTTCAAGAATGCCTTGAACCACACTTCCCCGTCTCCATCGCAGGATGCCTTCCTACCCCGACATCCAGACCCTGTACGTGCGCTCCTTCTTCAAGCCACTCTGGATCCTTGCAAACCAGGCCAAATTGTGCCAATTTCACTCGGACGTTCGACGCTTGCTTCACATCTTCATTGATATAAATGTCATCGAGGTATGTCGACGTCTCCTTCTCGATAGTTTCATCTTCATGATCTTCATGATTTGTGGCACCACATTCAAGCCAAAGCCCAGCGTGGTCAGGCAGTACCTTTTGCAATGAAACACCACCGTCTGAAATGGCCATAAAGTTTCATTGACCCACACCTGCAGATAGGCCTTTCTCAGATCCAGCAACGACACGTTTAATCCTTTCTGACACCACTCCCACAACTTGCTTGCACATAGCCTTTCCTTGCGGCAAGGCAATGGTGGTTTTATAAGACTTTTCCTTGTCCTAGACGAGTTGCCGGCCAAGCCTAAAGAGTCCTATATATAAACATATACAAATTACATATTTAGAAAGATTATTTCAGTTTCTTTCCAACCATATAAATAGTTTAAAAATTGGACCTGAAATACGCTAGTAATTACTTTTTTTAAGCTGATAAGGCCAGATTTACAAGAGATTGTTTACATTTGAAAATAGAGTAAATTTGACGGTTTTCTTTTCAAAATTAAAACTTTGAGCAAAATCCCTGACGGTATACAATCGTTTTTATTTCACACATTATATATGGAAATAATTCTGAGTGTCTTCTATTACTGGTATAGTGCTTTTTTTTTTTTTTTTTTTTGCTTCTCTTATATTTTTGAAGAAAATGCCTTCAAATTTACTCTATTGTATTTTCACTTCCATGGGGCCTAGAAAAAAAAAAAAAAAAAAAAAAGGCCCTGTTTGTACTTCCAGGTGTCTTCTACTTGAGCGTAAAATTTCAAGAATATTGATAAAGATTAGCCACTATGATTTTGAAAAACAAAGTAGCATGTAAAAAAAAAAAAAAAGTCATTTTATGTTTTCGTTTTTTCAAAGCAAAATATCATTTTAACTCGCTGTAAAAATTATTTTCTTATTTTCTGATTATTTTTTCTTTCCAACCATATAAATATTTTTAAGTTTGGATCAGAAATACCAGAGGAATTGTGATTTGAACCAATTAAGGTGAAAAATTGTTTATGTCCAACAACTGATGAAACGAGCTGTTAATGATAGGTCTAGCAATAGTGAAAAGGGGATTGACTCCCTCGCTGTCTTGCTGATACTGACTTTAGGCCACCCCAATGACTCTACTTACTTTTTTTTACTTATTAAGACTTGCAGTCACTTGATCCCCAATGAAAGTGAACAGATTTTTTTTTTTTATCGACTTGAAAATAATTGTTTTTGTTTAATCACCAGGGTGACATGTTGATATTTGGTTACTTAGTAATATATCAAACCAAAATAACATTGAGTGACACATTGATATCAGAGTACTTAGGTGCTTATCAGACCAAAACAAAAAAAATCTGTTACTAGTTTTAAAAAATGATAAGATTACACTTAACGATAATTCAATGATATATGGGAATTTTCTTTTATCTATTTTAAGTAAGAAAATAATATCTAAAAGGAAGCTAAATAATTAAGAATCTGCTCATGCATACATAGCTATATGTCATGTTTGGTTTAGTTTCAATTCTTAGAAAAACACATGACTCACCTTTACAATTAGATCTGGATCAATATCTTTGATTCGATCAGAAACACTAGCGGTTTCACTGTAACCAATAGGTGGTCGAAGATCTGTCACTAAACAGATTTGTCGATCCACTTTAGACCTGAAATGAAAAGAAGAGTGCTAAGTGCGTTGCAGAAAATGCAGACAACTACATTGGTTATGGATTCAGCTTTAACATTGCAAACGTAAGTGAATATTTATCCACTTTGGAATGAAGTAGAAAAACAAATTAAATGATATAACCTAGAAAAGTTTTGGATGACACATAGTAATAACAACACCACAAACATTTCTTAATGACTCTAATGTATGCAAAACTTTCACTAATTCTCCTTATAATGGTCAAAGAGCACATCTTCAAGAGAGAAGAAAATGGAAAAAGTGCACTATTCTACAATTTTAAAAATTGTAAAATAAAAATTTCTTTATTTCAGCAAAAATTATGTTCAATTTCATTCATTTTTTTCTTAGTTTTGCTGAATCTTAATATGTCTGGGGTATTTGGGGTTGAGATTGCTTTTAATTCCAAAAATTATTAAAATCCGATAATTAGCTGATTTGGGGGAATTAAAAGAAAATATCTACATTGATTTGCTGATAAAGATCTGTGGGAAGGCATTTAAAATATCTACATTAATTTGCTGACAAAAAGGTGACAAAAACATGTCTTGGAAAATATCTAAGTTGGGCCAGAAATTTGCCTGTTGCTTGCCCACTAAAACATAGCATAAATTAAGGCAGGAAGCCAGGACAACATAAGATCAAAATTACCAAAACATATTCTGTAATTCACAATTTTAATATTACAAATAAAACAAACATGTAACTTTTTTCTTTTCAATTCATTTTAATTTTATATTGGGCATTTAAGTGACACAAGATAATTTGGAAAGTTTCATTTTTTAAATTGGGTGACATAAAATGGAACAAATAAGAAATCTGCAATTAAACGACACCAGATAATCTGGATTTATATTTTTGCATTGTACCTTGAACAATTTGGACGGTGTCATTTTTAACCAGAGGGTGTTGCAAGATGATAACAGTCGTACAATTAAGAAATGCGAGTATTAATAAATAGATAATTAATATCATTTAAGTAATGCAAGTCAGAAATCAAAAATGTAACCATATTGGTTAATATAATTTTTGTATAAAAGATTTTTAAAAATCACATTAAAAAGGGAGTTAACCTCTTTAAACCTTATTTGAACTCATCCAAAATCAAACTAGCAGGACCTGTGGATATACCACAGTTTGATAATTTAACCAAGGATGATATTTAGGAACACATTAATATATAGATTAAATTTTTTTTTTTTTTTCATGAAATGTTGATATCTAACTTCTTTTGTAAAAGTTTGATTAAAAAAAGAAAAAAATGGTGGACAAATGATTATTTATGAACATAATGTACTTCAGAGTAAATTTGTTGATTGGATTTTATGACATGTTAACCCTTGTTAGGTTATTTTATGCCAAAGACATTCTGTTTTATTCATTCTTGATAGGTATTCAACATTTCTTTTAAACTCATTTTTTTTCTATTTAACCCATGGATGGGACCCTAACGGGTACTACCACGCCTGGGTCAGAGTAGACCTGGGAGTAATGGTGATAAAGGGGTACTCCACATTCCCCAGACCTCCAGAATTGGAACTTCACCATCAGATATAGTTTAACGTCATATGCAGACCCTCAGCCACCGCCTTCTAGCACATATATGATAAAAAGAGTTGGGGCTTGCCATAAGGTTGAGACAATCATATAGATGTTAGGGCTTGACATGACCAGCCAATTGAGCCTAAGTAAGGGCCTTATGGTTTTTTTTTTATTGTGGAATTATTAAATGTTACTTCCTTATAAGAATTATTTGTATACATTTAAAGGATTTGCTAGTGAATAGGCGATGATTTTAACCCCCCCCCCCCCATGGGTGACTATTATCAATATACGATGAGAAAAGTTTGGTTTGTATTATTCACTTTAAAAACATAGGTGAGCTTCTTAAAATCTACATTTTCGTTTTGGAAAGTTTTTTTAGTATTCATTGCATATTTCATCGAAGATTATCGAGTTAACATGTCACACATCCGATCCCAATTAAAATATAATCATGGATCTTATTCAACAAATTTTGATGTATTGAACATTGCTAAACAAAATTAATACCAGGGGTCATAAATTAAAATTTCAAAAAAATTTTGCAAAACAAAATTATTTTGGTTATTTCCTATAACTCCAACCTAAAAAAGAGAGAACCACTCTGATTGACTGATAAAAGAAGACGGGCTTAGGGTTAGTTTAATGGGAAAATAATGGGTAGATTAATTAACAGATAAAACTCATTCAGAGTGGTTCCCCTTTTTAAAAAAAAATTATTGTGTACAGGGGTAATACTTTTTTGGTACGGCCAACTGCCTGACGCTCGAGTCCAGCCAATTAGCCCCGCCCACAGATTTTTATAGCCCCGCCTACAAATCTTAATGAAAAGAAAGATCGTACTTTTCAAAAGTACAGTTATTTATTACTTTTAAAACGTAATATTTTTTAGCTTAGAAAATTGAAAGTTTTAATTAAAACAACTTTGAATCATGTAAATTTAGAGTTCTACAAACATTTTTTCTTTAATTATTTGAATATGCACGAATCTTTACATTCCTTTATTTTTTTTTTTACAAATCAAACAATCATTTCATGTTTCCCCTCACGCAATAAATTTTAAGAACATCTTTGAGTTAAAACTTATTAAAACTATTATAATTATTAAACTTATTAAAAAACAAAACAAAAATTAAATAAATTACGTAAATTCTGAAATTTATGAATTGAAAATAATTTTTAAAGTAAAAATGGTACATAATTTGGAATTGTTTTGTTTTTGTGTTTTAATATTAAACGTAATAGCAGCAGTTGCCAGCCTCGTAACGTTTTGATTTGCTTTGGGGGATGGGGACAAACTTGTTTTTCATTTAAATCATTAAATAATTTTGTTTAACTTTTTAGAACTTTAAAATTTTATGTTATTCGATGTTTTCTGGTTTTAAATTAGTAAAATAAAATTAAATTCAAATGAAAAACTAAAATATTTATACACGCTTACAAATCTTAATGAAAAGAAAGATCGTACTTTTCAAAAGTACGGTCCTATTTTACTTTTAAAACGTAATATTTTTTAGCTTAGAAAATTGAAAGTTTTAAATAAAACAACTTTGAATCATGTAAATTTACGGTTCTACAAACATTTTTTCTTTGGTTATTTGAATATGCACGAATCTTTACTTTTTTTGTTTTGTTTTGTTTTTTAGAAATAATCAAACAATCATTTCATGTTTCCCTTCACTCGATAAATTTTAAGATCTTTGAGTTAAAACTTTATTAAAAAACAAAACAAAAAATAAATAAATTACGGAAATTCTGAAATTTATGAATTGAAAATAATTTTTTAAGTAAAAATGGTACACAACTTGGAATTGTTTTGTTTTGGTGTTTTTTTTATTTTTAATATTAAACGTAAAAAGCAGCAGTTGCCAGCCTCGTAATGTTTTCAAAAGTACGACCACGAAATCATGTAAATTTAGGGTTCTACAAACATTTTTTTCTTTAGTTATTTGAACTAGCAAATATATGCACCCTCCGGGTGCAAGTATTTAAGTTTTGATATAATAAAATATCATATTAAATTAGAAAGGTTAATGAAACTTAATAAGAATTCAGATAAAAATATTTGGAACAGAGGGGGTATGATTGAAAAATAGAACAACGTTGAAACTAACTCTTCTACCATTTACCATTACTCCCGCCTTTCATTGGTAAATTTTCCTAAATTAACTATTTAGTTAAAATAAGAAGTAAAGAATAAAATTACAATTATTTCTTCTTGTCAATGGATTGCTTTTAAGATTTATCCCCGAGATTTGTTGCTCATATTCATTAATATAAAACCAAAAAATTAGAAATCAATAATACTAAGCATATATGTATTAAAATCACATTTTTAAGATCGAAATGCAAAGCCTTCCAATTCACACTGTAAACCGCTATTTTGTTGTTTATATAAATACAATTGCATGTTCTTAGTATGAGGTTTAAATAAAAATAAAATCATGGAGAATGTGATGTAAATAACAAAGGGAATTGTGACTTGTATAGTAATATAGTTTCGGTTACAGACATACAAACCCACAATTTCCATTATAATAAGATATGCACGAATCTTTACATTTAAGAAGATCTTTGAGTTAAAACAAAAAATAAATAAATTACGGAAATTTATGAATTGAAAATAATTTTTGAAGTAAAAATGGTAAATAACTTGGAATTGTTTTGTTTTTGTGTTGGTTTTTATTTTTAAATATTAAACGTAAATACCAATTTTTAAAAAAATAATTTTGTTTAACTTTGTAAAACTTTAAAATTTGGTAAAAAAGAACAAGTTCCTCGTATATTCCGACCATAAAATAAAATAAACAACCTTCATTTTATGTCCGTGTTTTTGCTATAAATGTTTTATTTATTTATTTATTTTTTTTTTTCACCCGTTATTTTACAATAATATTTTCTTTCTTTATTCTAATATTCACTTCAATATGTATATTCTAAAAGTTTCTGTTTTGTGAGAATGGTTAGTTTTAAAGTGGGGGTTCGTTTTTACACTTCAACTTTTTACTCGTAAATTCCTACCATAAAATGCCCAAGCCTAATTCTATGGTAGGAATTTACGAGTAAAAAGTTGAAGATTAACTTGTTATTTCTTTTATTTTTGGCTTTCGTACTCTAAAATAAAGACGTTAGATTTTAATCCTCGTCGACGAAAAAACAAAATTACGGTCATAAAAGGAGGATCCAATTTATAGCTAAATTGTAAAACGAGCCCCTCGTTTTACAATTTAGCTATAAATTGGATCCTCCTTTTATGACCGTAATTTTGTTTTTTCGTCGACGAGGATTAAAATCTAACGTCTTTATTTTAGAGTACGAAAGCCAAAAATAAAAGAAATAACAAGTTAATCTTCAACTTTTTACTCGTAAATTCCTACCATAGAATTAGGCTTGGGCATTTTATGGTAGGAATTTACGAGTAAAAAGTTGAAGTGTAAAAACGAACCCCACTTTAAAACTAACCATTCTCACAAAACAGAAACTTTTAGAATATACATATTGAAGTGAATATTAGAATAAAGAAAGAAAATATTATTGTAAAATAACGGGTGAAAAAAAAAAATAAATAAATAAATAAAACATTTATAGCAAAAACACGGACATAAAATGAAGGTTGTTTATTTTATTTTATGGTCGGAATATACGAGGAACTTGTTCTTTTTTACCAAATTTTAAAGTTTTACAAAGTTAAACAAAATTATTTTTTAAAAATTGGTATTTACGTTTAATATTTAAAAATAAAAACCAACACAAAAACAAAACAATTCCAAGTTATTTACCATTTTTACTTCAAAAATTATTTTCAATTCATAAATTTCCGTAATTTATTTATTTTTTGTTTTAACTCAAAGATCTTCTTAAATGTAAAGATTCGTGCATATCTTATTATAATGGAAATTGTGGGTTTGTATGTCTGTAACCGAAACTATATTACTATACAAGTCACAATTCCCTTTGTTATTTACATCACATTCTCCATGATTTTATTTTTATTTAAACCTCATACTAAGAACATGCAATTGTATTTATATAAACAACAAAATAGCGGTTTACAGTGTGAATTGGAAGGCTTTGCATTTCGATCTTAAAAATGTGATTTTAATACATATATGCTTAGTATTATTGATTTCTAATTTTTTGGTTTTATATTAATGAATATGAGCAACAAATCTCGGGGATAAATCTTAAAAGCAATCCATTGACAAGAAGAAATAATTGTAATTTTATTCTTTACTTCTTATTTTAACTAAATAGTTAATTTAGGAAAATTTACCAATGAAAGGCGGGAGTAATGGTAAATGGTAGAAGAGTTAGTTTCAACGTTGTTCTATTTTTCAATCATACCCCCTCTGTTCCAAATATTTTTATCTGAATTCTTATTAAGTTTCATTAACCTTTCTAATTTAATATGATATTTTATTATATCAAAACTTAAATACTTGCACCCGGAGGGTGCATATATTTGCTAGTTCAAATAACTAAAGAAAAAAATGTTTGTAGAACCCTAAATTTACATGATTTCGTGGTCGTACTTTTGAAAACATTACGAGGCTGGCAACTGCTGCTTTTTACGTTTAATATTAAAATAAAAAAAAACACCAAAACAAAACAATTCCAAGTTGTGTACCATTTTTACTTAAAAAATTATTTTCAATTCATAAATTTCAGAATTTCCGTAATTTATTTATTTTTTGTTTTGTTTTTTAATAAAGTTTTAACTCAAAGATCTTAAAATTTATCGAGTGAAGGGAAACATGAAATGATTGTTTGATTATTTCTAAAAAACAAAACAAAACAAAAAAAGTAAAGATTCGTGCATATTCAAATAACCAAAGAAAAAATGTTTGTAGAACCGTAAATTTACATGATTCAAAGTTGTTTTATTTAAAACTTTCAATTTTCTAAGCTAAAAAATATTACGTTTTAAAAGTAAAATAGGACCGTACTTTTGAAAAGTACGATCTTTCTTTTCATTAAGATTTGTAAGCGTGTATAAATATTTTAGTTTTTCATTTGAATTTAATTTTATTTTACTAATTTAAAACCAGAAAACATCGAATAACATAAAATTTTAAAGTTCTAAAAAGTTAAACAAAATTATTTAATGATTTAAATGAAAAACAAGTTTGTCCCCATCCCCCAAAGCAAATCAAAACGTTACGAGGCTGGCAACTGCTGCTATTACGTTTAATATTAAAACACAAAAACAAAACAATTCCAAATTATGTACCATTTTTACTTTAAAAATTATTTTCAATTCATAAATTTCAGAATTTACGTAATTTATTTATTTTTTGTTTTGTTTTTTAATAAGTTTAATAATTATAATAGTTTTAATAAGTTTTAACTCAAAGATGTTCTTAAAATTTATTGCGTGAGGGGAAACATGAAATGATTGTTTGATTTGTAAAAAAAAAAAATAAAGGAATGTAAAGATTCGTGCATATTCAAATAATTAAAGAAAAAATGTTTGTAGAACTCTAAATTTACATGATTCAAAGTTGTTTTAATTAAAACTTTCAATTTTCTAAGCTAAAAAATATTACGTTTTAAAAGTAATAAATAACTGTACTTTTGAAAAGTACGATCTTTCTTTTCATTAAGATTTGTAGGCGGGGCTATAAAAATCTGTGGGCGGGCTAATTGGCTGGACTCGAGCGTCAGGCAGTTGGCCGTACCAAAAAAGTATTACCGTTGTGTACAGTGCCAATCAAAGTGTCATGTCTAGTACACAGAATAATGTATTAGAGTCAGGAACATGAACAGTGTACAGTAATAATATACACGTGGATATGCGTGTGGAGAGGGATATCAGGTATAGTGTTGGCGGACTCCAGGAAGCATGGAGGCTTTGAAAGATGCAGTACTTCGGCAGCCCACAACGGACGCAGGCAGCTTATTCCATGCCTCAGCAATTCTGAGCATGAAAAAATGTTTCCGAAAGTCATGTGAGCAATGCTGTTTTCTGACTTTGTAGGCATGCCCACGTGTGTTAGACACATGGAGATAAAAAAATGTTGCTGTTGTTAAGATGATTAATGACCTTATGAGCGTTTACCAGGTCAGTTGCCAGACACTGGAGTTTCAACGAATCCATTTCCAGGGCAGCAAGACGTTCAGAATATGCCTGATGGAGGGTATTCGTTTGGTTGCACGTCTCTGTACAGTTTCTAGGAGGTTAATGTTTTGAGTGAGTAGACTATGATAAAAATTTAAGCTCCTGAATGTTCAGTCTACCTAAACTACCATCATCAGCAGTGAATGTCCCATCTCTGAATTCTTTTAAGGCAAAGTTGGATGAATTGTGGAAAGAATATAAATATTCAGTGGAAATGAGATAAATGTTTTAAACATAAGGAACAGCTGACAGTTACTCAGGCCTAATATACTAGTTGAAAAGAGATTATAAAACAGGGTAGGTTTTTCAAGATAACACGAAAAATAGATGAAAATGAAAATAAAATAAAACATAAGTACCACCAATTCTGACGTCATAGACGTATTTTACAAAATCAATTTAACCCCACTGATTGAAAAAAAAGAAAAGAAAAAGGAATTGTCCGATTTTAATGAAATTTTCAGCGTGGATTTATCAATGAATGAATTTTATAATGCATCAGTTATTTTATTTCAAAATTGTCACTTAACTTTGATCCCTCCTTTATCTTTTTGGGGCGCAAAATATCGGTGGGGTTATAAATAAAAAGACAAAGGACCAAAGGTGTGAATAGAAAAATAAATAAATAAATAAATAAAAAGGATCTTGGTAGAAAATAAGTACCTAAAATGTGAAAATTAAATATTAAAAAAAAAAAAAAAAAAAATTTTTTAAATGATTTTTGGAGATTTGTTTTTGTTTTTGTTTTTCGATAAAAAAAAGTGGACACCATAAAGCAGGCTTTTCTTCTGTACAGTTTATGATGGTGTCATATGATAAAACACAATGCTATATCCGAATTTCCATGTAGATTACCATATTTTTCTGCATGTGTACGGTATTTTTTTCTTTTTGTCTTCAGTACAACTTACAATAAAGTAATTGAATCACAAAACACTAATACATAGATTAATTTTGTTGTTGTTGTTGTTACAGCTGATTTGAATTTGTGAATTAATTCTTCTGGGTTTGAATTTGTGAATTAATTCTTCTGGGTTTTTTTTTTTTTTTTTTAATTTAAAAAATTTTTTATTTTATTTTAGTTACTCGAGAGATTATCGGTCAGATTATCCAATCGGATAAAAAGAAAAAAATAATCCAAAAATGTTTTAAATTAATCTTGACAGAAAATTGTACTGATATTGTTTTATGTTATTTTCCTAGTTAAGTTACAATAGTCAAAATTAATAAATAGATTATTACTTTAGATTTTTATAACATGTTTAATAAAAATGCAATTAAGAAAAATATTAAAGATTTTTAAAAATAATGATAATTTTAATGGTTTTTTTTACGATGTCAATGGTGTCCTGTCTTTTAGGGTTTGTTTTCACACTATAAATCATTTGAAAAATAATCAATAAATAGGTATATATACAAAATGGGGAATTTACATATAATAATTATAATCATTTTAAAAAAAATGTCATAATTTGAACAAACCTTCCAGAGAAGTCTATAGCCCATTTATGTCGACGAGTTCTGGACGCCATTATTATTGATTAATGAACTCTTTTGCAGAAGAGTGAGTTGAATTATTTCCCTTTATACAGAAGAGTGAGTTGAATTATCTCCCTTTAAGCAATCGTAATTTACTAGAACACCCTAGCTCCTAGTATAGGTAATATGCATGGTGTAAAGGTAGATATGTCCAATTTTACTAAAGGGAGGTAATAAATTAAATAAAAAATATCTAATTTTAAAACAATTACCAAAAATCAGGGACTTTTCCAATTATGATAAGATTTTCAGCGCTTTATTCATTAAGGAATTAATTGGACCATATGACCTTTAGGCACTCCTTTTGCGATCTTGTTTCATAAGGACATTTTTTTCATTTATACCGTCAAAATCCGGTTGTTTGTTAGGGGTTAGGGTTAGGGTTAGAGTTAGGGTTAGGGTTAGGGGTTAGTTTTATAATTAAAAAAAAGGCTCTAAAAATTGTCTGTTAACAAACAACCGGATTTTGGCGATGTAAATGATAAAAAAATGTCCTTATGAAACGAGATCACAAAAGGGGTGCCTAAAAGTCATATGGTCCAATTAATTTAAATGAATAGCTTTTTTTTTTTAATTAAAAAAAAAAGGTTTTGTATCAATTGTATGATCAAAGTTGCAAAGGGGGAAGGGGGTAATAAAAATTAAAACAATTTTTAAAATTTTTCACACTATTACTAAAAATCAAGGAATTGTCCGATCTTAATGAAATCTTCACCAAATTATTCATTAATGACTTAATTTTTATAATGAATAGCTTATTTTATATATATAAAAAAACTTTAATAAAAAATATTTTTTTTATCAATTCAGTATGTAGAGGCGTTTTGATCTTTAGTCATTTAAAGAAAAAAATTCCAGTCCCGAATTTTTACATTTCTAAAAAGATCAAATCCAGAAAACCACATTAAAAAGTAAATAATAATAATAATAATAATAATAATAATAATAATAATAGTGAAAGTTATACCAATTGTAGTTGGTGCACTTGGAACAGTCCCAAAAGGATTAGAAAAGGGTTTGGAAAGTTTGGATATCAGAGGAAGGATTGAAACCATTCAGAACACTGCACTGCTGCAATCTGCCAGAATACTCAGAAGAGTCCTGGAGACCTGAGGAGACTTGCTGTCACTCAGACTCCAGTGAAAGACCATCAGCTAACACTGATGTGAAAACTCAAAAGGAGTAAATAATAATAATAATGGATGACATAAAAAAAATTGCAAAAAATGAAAAAAAATTAGAAACCCTAGTACAAACTATTAGAATATATAGCCAAGATATAGGAATGGAATTTGGAGTTGAAAAATGTGCTATGCTAGTAATAAAACGGAGTGAAAAAAAATTAATGGACGGAATACAATTGCCAAATCAGGACTATAAAATCCCTTGATGAAAATGAAAGTTACAAATACTTAGGAATTTTAGAAGCAGACAATATCAAGCAAGCAGAAATGAAAGGAAAAGTTAAAAAAAGAATATCTCAGGAGAACTAGAAAACTTCTAGAAACCAAACTTAACAGCAGAAATCTGATCAAAGGAATCAATACCTGGGCTGTCCCCATTATAAGATACTCAGGACCATTCTTAAAATGGACAGAAGAAGAACTCAGACAGATTGACCAAAGGACGAGAAAATTAATGACCATGCACAAGGCTCTCCACTCTAGAGACGATAGAGATAGATTATATGTGTCAAGAAAAGAAGGGGGAAGAGGTCTTGCCAACATAGAGGACTGCGTAGAAACCACAATCCAACAACTCGAAGACTACACAAAAAAGAGCAAAGACAGATTACTTATGTCGGCCAACAATAGTAGATGTGACATATGGACAAACAGAAGAACAACAAAGACTAGAAAACAAAAATGGGAAGAAAAACAATTATATGGACACTTCAAACGACAAATTGGAGGGGTTGCACATGAAAAAACCTGGACGTGGTTAAGAAAAGGAAACCTTAAAAGAGCAACTGAATCACTAATAATTGCTGCACAGAATAATGCCATAAGGACAAACTATATTAAAGCAAAAATTGATAAGACCCAACAAATAGTAAATGTAGACTATGCGGTAATAGAGGAGACCGTAAACCATGTACTATGCGAATGTAGCAAACTAGCACAACGGGAGTACAAAACTAGACATGACTGGGTTGGGAAGGTGATCCATTGGGAATTATGCAAGAAATTAAATTTTGACCATTCAACAAAATGGTATATGCATAAACCAGAATCTGTTCTTGAGAACGAAACGCATAAAATTCTCTGGAACTTTGAAATAAAATGGATAACCTTATCCCAGCAAGAAGACCAGACCTAGTGTTGATAAACAAAAAAGAAAGAACTTGTCAACTGGTGGATTTTGCAGTTCCAGCAGATCACAGGGTGAAGCTAAAGGAAAATTAAAAAAATGGACAAATATCTGGACCTTGCCAGAGAACTGAAAAAGTTATGGAATATGAAAGTGATACCAATTGTGGTTGGTGCACTTGGAACGGTCCCAAAAGGATTGGAAAAGGGTTTGGAAAGTTTGGAAATCAGAAAAAGGATTTATACCATTCAGAACTCTGCACTGCTGCAATCTGCCAGAATACTCAGAAGAGTCCTGGAGACCTGAGGAGACTTGCTGTCACTCAGACTCCATTGAAAGACCATCAGTTAACGCTGATGTGAAAACTCAAAAGGAGTAAATAATGATAATAATAATAAAATTTCAACACCCAAAAAAGTTATTGGAAAATTTAAGTTTGTTTTTTTTAAATTAAATTTTGTTTTTTTTTTTAATTTTTTGTAGCGTGTTTTCTCTTTTCGTATTTTTAAAAACAATATTTTTCTTTGAATTGATGCCAAAAAGTATTTTCTCTGATTCAATTGACTTTGATTTTTATTCACTTGAAAATTTAGTAGTGAATTTTAAACGTCTGGAAGGTAGGAAGTTGTAAACGATATTTTTGTCATGAATAGATATTTATTTAATCTAAAATGTATGTTTAAAATGCTCAATTTTGTGCAACATATTTTCCGAAATTTTTTATGTATCATAAGCTTATTACTAGGTATGTTAAAAAAGTCGGTTGTAAGGGAGATAAATGTATGAAAATTACCCTCTACATTCTAAATTGAATAAAGAACAACTTTTTTAATTTTTTAAAATAGAATAAGCTATTAATTATAAAATTAAGTCATTAATGAATAAAGCGGTGGAAATTTCATTAAAATTGGACATTTCCCTGAATTTCTGGTAATAGTTTGAAACTTTAAAACTTAATTTTAATTTTTCAATCAGCTCCCTTTGCGATCTCTGGACATCTATATATTAATACTCTTGTTCCTTAATCTCCCGTCTGTTATCATCTTACATCATCCTCTGGTTAAAATGAGACCGTCCAAATCGTCCAAGATGAAATGCAAAAATGTAAACCCTGATTATCTGATGCTGCTTATCCACTGAATTCTTATTTCTTATGAGTGCTGTCACCTTAGCTAATCATGTAATGGTTGAAGCAATGCTTTTTTCCTGCTCTTCAATACTTCTCATGGACTCTATCATTGTCACTCTATACAAGAATAAAGGAGACCGGGGCGACTGCTACAATTATCATTGGAAAAATTTTACTCGCGTTTCACTGGCTCGCCTACAGACTCTTGCCTCTTGCATCTACCCAGAGTCCCAGTGTGGTTTCCGTTCTAACCGGTCAACAGTGGACATGATCTCAATGCCCTCTAAGATACAACAGGCCTATCCACTGAACTCCAACACACGTGTGACATCAGTATAAGTAGTCCCAAGGAAGAAGGCGCCGGCCGATTCATTACCTTCTAAATGTCCGCGAGTTCACCGAAGTGTTTTTAAATATTCAACGACTTTTTCTTTTAAATATTCAATTAATTAATTTTATTTTATAAACAAAAATGCCTTTTTAAGTATTTGGTCCCTTTTTTAATGGAATTTATATAGATGCCACACAGTTTAGTGTTTGTTTTTTCGTTTACAAAAGAGAAAGAATTATATGAAAAATGGATCTATACTATGAAGACAAAACTTTAAAAAAAATAGTAGGTAAGTTATTTTTTTGTATTAAAACTAAGTAAATTTGATTGAAACTTTAATAATTAAAATATTTTCAAGTCTTTGTAATTCACAAAATCGTGTTTAAGATAATGAACGCGCTGTCTTATAAAGATAAAATGTTTTTACATTTATAAGACAGCGTGTTTTATTATTAAACTATAAAGAAATTCTCGATATTAATTCATTAAATTCCTAAAGAAATATTTTTTATAAACATAAAAAAATAATTCTGATATTCATAACAATATTTTTGAATAGTTTTATTCATAAATAAATGAGTCTTTAAAATAAAATTGACCCCAATTGTTTTGATTACTCTTAAAAGCGAGAAAATTAATATTTGTCTGATGTCTAATAAGCACAGGTTATTTTTTTTATTATTTGAATGAATTTATATCGATAAATTCATTCAAATAAGGGATATTATTGTTATTGTGCAAAACTTGCAAATTGTCGTCAAAATTAAAACAGAAAATTTTGACGACGATTTGCAACACATCAAACTAAATTTTGAAATTAAAATTAGTTTAAAAAATCCGATTCAAAATACTTGACTTTTTTTTTTTGTAATTGTTTTCATTTATTTAACGAATCTTGAAATATTTTCTGAACTAAAATATTTATGTGCAGTTTAGAAAATAAAATAACTACTAACCCCAGAACCTGACTTACCAAAAATAAAGTCAAGTAGGAAAAAAAAAATAATAACGATGAAATAAAAAAAGTAAATAAATAAATTGAAAAAATAGAAAAGATTTTTTTTTATTTATGAATAAAACAATTACTAACCTGACTTACCAAAAAAAAAGTCAAGTATTTTGAATTGGATTTTTTAGATTTTAATTTCAAAATTTAGTTTGATTTGTTGCAAATCGCCCTCAAAATTTTCTGTTTTAATTTTGACGACGATTTGCAAGTATGCCTATTATCGGTAATACTTTTTTGGTACGGTCAACTGCCTGACGCTCGAGTCCAGCCAATTAGCCCCGCCCACAGATTTTTATAGCCCCGCCCACAGATTTTTATAGCCCCGCCTACAAATCTTAATGAAAAGAAAGATCGTACTTTTCAAAAGTACAGTTATTTATTACTTTTAAAACGTAATATTTTTTAGCTTAGAAAATTGAAAGTTTTAATTAAAACAACTTTGAATCATGTAAATTTAGAGTTCTACAAACATTTTTTCTTTAATTATTTGAATATGCACGAATCTTTACATTCCTTTTTTTTTTTTTTACAAATCAAACAATCATTTCATGTTTCCCCTCACGCAATAAATTTTAAGAACATCTTTGAGTTAAAACTTATTAAAACTATTATAATTATTAAACTTATTAAAAAACAAAACAAAAAATAAATAAATTACGTAAATTCTGAAATTTATGAATTGAAAATAATTTTTGAAGTAAAAATGGTACATAATTTGGAATTGTTTTGTTTTTGTGTTTTAATATTAAACGTAATAGCAGCAGGTGCCAGCCTCGTAACGTTTTGATTTGCTTTGGGGAATGGGGACAAACTTGTTTTTCATTTAAATCATTAAATAATTTTGTTTAACTTTTTAAAACTTTAAAATTTTATGTTATTCGATGTTTTCTGGTTTTAAATTAGTAAAAAAAAATTAAATTCAAATGAAAAACTAAAATATTTATACACGCTTACAAATCTTAAAAGAAAGATCGTACTTTTCAAAAGTACGATCCTATTTTACTTTTAAAACGTAATATTTTTTAGCTTAGAAATTTGAAAGTTTTAAATAAAACAACTTTGAATCATGTAAATTTACGGTTCTACAAACATTTTTTCTTTGGTTATTTGAATATGCACGAATCTTTACTTTTTTTGTTTTGTTTTGTTTTTTAGAAATAATCAAACAATCATTTCATGTTTCCCCTCACTCGATAAATTTTAAGATCTTTGAGTTAAAACTTTATTAAAAAACAAAACAAAAAATAAATAAATTACGGAAATTCTGAAATTTATGAATTGAAAATAATTTTTTAAGTAAAAATGGTACACAACTTGGAATTGTTTTGTTTTGGTGTTTTTTTTATTTTTAATATTAAACGTAAAAAGCAGCAGGTGCCAGCCTCGTAATGTTTTCAAAAGTACGACCACGAAATCATGTAAATTTAGGGTTCTACAAACATTTTTTTCTTTAGTTATTTGAACTAGCAAATATATGCACCCTCCGGGTGCAAGTATTTAAGTTTTGATATAATAAAATATCATATTAAATTAGAAAGGTTAATGAAACTTAATAAGAATTCAGATAAAAATATTTGGAACAGAGGGGGTATGATTGAAAAATAGAACAACGTTGAAACTAACTCTTCTACCATTTACCATTACTCCCGCCTTTCATTGGTAAATTTTCCTAAATTAACTATTTAGTTAAAATAAGAAGTAAAGAATAAAATTACAATTATTTCTTCTTGTCAATGGATTGCTTTTAAGATTTATCCCCGAGATTTGTTGCTCATATTCATTAATATAAAACCAAAAAATTAGAAATCAATAATACTAAGCATATATGTATTAAAATCACATTTTTAAGATCGAAATGCAAAGCCTTCCAATTCACACTGTAAACCGCTTTTGTTGTGTATATAAATACAATTGCATGTTCTTAGTATGAGGTTTAAATAAAAATAAAATCATGGAGAATGTGATGTAAATAACAAAGGGAATTGTGACTTGTATAGTAATATAGTTTCGGTTACAGACATACAAACCCACAATTTCCATTATAATAAGATATGCACGAATCTTTACATTTAAGAAGATCTTTGAGTTAAAACAAAAAATAAATAAATTACGGAAATTTATGAATTGAAAATAATTTTTGAAGTAAAAATGGTACATAACTTGGAATTGTTTTGTTTTTGTGTTGTTTTTTTTTTTTTAATATTAAACGTAAATAGCAGCAGGTGCCAGCCTTGTAACGTTTTGATTTTTGCTTGGGGCGGGGGGGACTTGTTCTCGTATTTCCTCGTATATTCCTACCATAAAATACTCAAGCCTAATTCTATGGTAGGAATTTATGAGTAAACGATCCCCCTCTTTAAAACTGTTTAACCTTACAATAAATGAAAATGAATAAAGAATTCAAATGAAAAACGAGTTTATTTTCCTAAGAAAAGAAAAAGCTGAAAAATTCGGGTGAACATAGAGATTGAAAATAACCCTTTCTACTCCACATGCACCTTTGATAACTAAACATTTTATTTAATGCTTACAAATTTTTATTTGGAAACTTTTTGAACATTTACAGGGCACAACATATACCACACCTTCACAGCTTTTTTTTCTTCCCCCTTTTTTTCAGGAAAATAAACTTGTTTTTCATTTGAATTCTTTATTCATTTTCATTTATCGTAAGGTTTTTTAAAAAATCATTTTCATAAAAGATGGCTTTAATTTCTTTTTTTTTCTGAAAAAAATTGAAGAATTTTTTTTTTTACTAATTTAAAACCAGAAAACATTGAATAACATAAAATTTTAAAGTTTTACAAAGTTAAACAAAATTATTTAAGGATTTACGTTTAATATTAAAACACAAAAATAAAACAATTACAAGTTATGTACCATTTTTACTTTAAGGATTTAAATAAAAAAACAAGTTTGTCCCACCCAAAGCAAATCAAAACTTTATGAGGCTGGCACCTGCTGCTATTTACGTTTAATATTAAAACACAAAAACAAAACAATTCCAAGTTATGTACCATTTTTACTTCAAAAATTATTTTCAATTCATAAATTTCCGTAATTTATTTATTTATTGTTTTAACTCAAAGATCTTCTTCCCTTTGTTATTTACATCACATTCTCCATGATTTTATTTTTATTTAAACCTCATACTAAGAACATGCAATTGTATTTATATACACAACAAAATAGCGGTTTACAGTGTGAATTGGAAGGCTTTGCATTTCGATCTTAAAAATGTGATTTTAATACATATATGCTTAGTATTATTGATTTCTAATTTTTTGGTTTTATATTAATGAATATGAGCAACAAATCTCGGGGATAAATCTTAAAAGCAATCCATTGACAAGAAGAAATAATTGTAATTTTATTCTTTACTTCTTATTTTAACTAAATAGTTAATTTAGGAAAATTTACCAATGAAAGGCGGGAGTAATGGTAAATGGTAGAAGAGTTAGTTTCAACGTTGTTCTATTTTTCAATCATACCCCCTCTGTTCCAAATATTTTTATCTGAATTCTTATTAAGTTTCATTAACCTTTCTAATTTAATATGATATTTTATTATATCAAAACTTAAATACTTGCACCCGGAGGGTGCATATATTTGCTAGTTCAAATAACTAAAGAAAAAAATGTTTGTAGAACCCTAAATTTACATGATTTCGTGGTCGTACTTTTGAAACCATTACGAGGCTGGCACCTGCTGCTTTTTACGTTTAATATTAAAAATTAAAAAAAACACCAAAACAAAACAATTCCAAGTTGTGTACCATTTTTACTTAAAAAATTATTTTCAATTCATAAATTTCAGAATTTCCGTAATTTATTTATTTTTTGTTTTGTTTTTTAATAAAGTTTTAACTCAAAGATCTTAAAATTTATCGAGTGAGGGGAAACATGAAATGATTGTTTGATTATTTCTACAAAACAAAACAAAACAAAAAAAGTAAAGATTCGTGCATATTCAAATAACCAAAGAAAAAATGTTTGTAGAACCGTAAATTTACATGATTCAAAGTTGTTTTATTTAAAACTTTCAATTTTCTAAGCTAAAAAATATTACGTTTTAAAAGTAAAATAGGACCGTACTTTTGAAAAGTACGATCTTTCTTTTCATTAAGATTTGTAAGCGTGTATAAATATTTTAGTTTTTCATTTGAATTTAATTTTTTTTTACTAATTTAAAACCAGAAAACATCGAATAACATAAAATTTTAAAGTTTTAAAAAGTTAAACAAAATTATTTAATGATTTAAATGAAAAACAAGTTTGTCCCCATCCCCCAAAGCAAATCAAAACGTTACGAGGCTGGCACCTGCTGCTATTACGTTTAATATTAAAACACAAAAACAAAACAATTCCAAATTATGTACCATTTTTACTTCAAAAATTATTTTCAATTCATAAATTTCAGAATTTACGTAATTTATTTATTTTTTGTTTTGTTTTTTAATAAGTTTAATAATTATAATAGTTTTAATAAGTTTTAACTCAAAGATGTTCTTAAAATTTATTGCGTGAGGGGAAACATGAAATGATTGTTTGATTTGTAAAAAAAAAAAAAAGAATGTAAAGATTCGTGCATATTCAAATAATTAAAGAAAAAATGTTTGTAGAACTCTAAATTTACATGATTCAAAGTTGTTTTAATTAAAACTTTCAATTTTCTAAGCTAAAAAATATTACGTTTTAAAAGTAATAAATAACTGTACTTTTGAAAAGTACGATCTTTCTTTTCATTAAGATTTGTAGGCGGGGCTATAAAAATATGTGGGCGGGGCTATAAAAATCTACGGGCGGGGCTAATTGGCTGGACTCGAGCGTCAGGCAGTTGGCCATACCAAAAAAGTATTACCCTGCCTATTATTATTATTATTATCATCATCATCATTATTATTATTACTATTATTACTATTATTATTACTATTATTATTATTACTATTACTATTATTATTATTATCGTTTTGTTGTTGTTATTATTATTGTTATTGTTAACATTATTATTATTGTTATCTTTATTATCATCATTATTATTATTATAGAATAATTCTGATAATAGTAATAGTAGCAATAATAGTAATAAGATAATTATAATAAAAGTAATATTAAGATTATTATAATAATAGTAGTAATAATAATAATGATTCTAATAATAATAATAATAATAATAATAATTATAATAATAATAATAATGATTCTAATAATAATAATAATTATAATAATAAGGAATCATTCTAATAGTAATAACAATGATTCTAATAATAATGAAAATGAAAAAATTCTAATTACAATAATAATAATAATGATTCTAATAATAATAATAGTAATAATAATGATTCTAATAGTAATAATAATGATTCTAATAATAATAATAATAGTAATAATAATGATTCTAATAGCAATAATAATGCTTCTAATAATAATGAAATTATTCTAATAATAATAGTAATAATAATGATTCTAATAACAATAAAAATGAAATAAATTCTTATAAAAAAAAAGCTTTTCATTGTATATCCACACGCATTTGTTATGTCTGAGCCTCTTTTCTTCCTATTCGACTACATATATTAAAATACATTAAAAACAATTGGCTTAGTCAAAAAGATGCAACTAAATGCATGCTGTTTCCAAAATGTTGTCAAAATGGAAATCATGAATTAAATAGTATCCAAAGTGCCCCATTTTGTTACATTACAGAAACTTCATGCCCTGGAATCTCTGTCAATTTTGAAATATTGTTATAAATTGATCTCGGAAGCTCTTTCTCCTACTAGTCTTGAAAGGCTTGTTAATTTAGTTCTGCAAATTTTCAATGAGTACACTATTCAGGGATGATTGACATTAGGAAAACAGGAATGTTTGCCTAATTTTGCAGAAGTTGCAGAATATATAAACATATTTTATATTTGGTAGACAATAATGAATGTAAAACCACCATATAAAGGTTGTCGGCTTAGACATAAATACTGTAATTCACTTAGAGTAAATGAAGAAAGTTTTAGATTTCTCTCTGTATTCTGTGACTGGTTAGAATCTTGGAATAGCATTTCTAGAAAAAATGGCAAATTAACAAGGAAATTTTCACTGCTTTGCATCATACAACCTATGCATTTCTAGAACTGACTAAGTATTGCATGGAAGAATTGGAAATGCTATCCATATTACCTGGCAAATTTCAAACTGATCACATTGAGGCAAGGTTTGGTCAATATTGGCGACTTAGTGGTGATCAGTATAATATCTCAATATGGCAAGTGCTTGAGTGTGAACAAAAAATTAGAATGCTATCAGTTTTAAAATTGAGCTTACCATTTAATCAACAATATTTATTCACCATTTACTTGTAATTTGTTTATCAGTTTATCTAATAATTGATTGTTCTTTTATTCATAATTTAGTTGTTCCTGTAATCACTTGATAATTACAACATTGTAAATTTACAGAATAATCATTAAAATTGAAAAAAAAGCAAATCAAAACAATGCTGATTATAATTTATCTAAACTTTATCAAATTTATATTTAATATATTTATTTACATTTATTGTAATTTGTTTATCTGTTTATCTAATAATTGATTGTTCATTTATTCATAATTCAGTTTAGTTTTTTAAAATTAAAATAAAAAAAACATGTAAATCAAAACAATGCTGATTATCATTTATAAAAGATTGTTTTCAATTTAAAAAAAATAATAATATCAACGAATTTCAGTTATTAAAGTTTAATGTAACGGTATGTGTTTTTTGTGTACCTCAACGCTGCCTTTACAGGTTTTTTAAAATTAAAATAAAAAGCATGCAAATCAAAACAATGTTTGTTATAATTTATAAAAATTGTTTTCAAATTTGAAATAAATAAAATTATGAACGAATTTCAGTTATTAAAGTTTAATGAAACGTAACATATTGTTTTGTTTATTTACTGTCTTTACAAGTTTGACAACGATATCTATTTCGAAGGCTCGAAGAAGGCCTACTTTTGTGACGTCACACATCCAATGAACAGGCCTTCTGATATCTTAGAGGGCCTTGATTCAATACACGCTTTCACGCCCACAACAGCCGTTACAAACTATGACAGGTAAACCATTAGACATTACCTTCGTCCCTAGCGCGACGCTGACAGCAATCCATACACCGATACCAGTCCCTCACCATTGAAGAATAGGGTGAAACAAGGCCTCGACAGAGACATTGAGACGATAGATGCGGCACCCGATTGCACTTCCCAATATCCAGCAGGTCCCCCATCAGAGAACTCCAGGGAACACGTCGGCGCGCCATCAACACAGGTGAAACAAATATGGATGCAAACACCCCTCGAGACGAGTACGGGTTACCCAGCCAACATGATCGACAATGGGGTCAAAGCAGCTTTTTCATCACGTTGAAGGATATTATAAGGGAGAGAATCGTCGCCACGGTGGCCACAGATGAAAAATACCGGGTCTTAATAGACCTAGTGCAAAATGGCTTCTCCAAGTCCCATCCATAGCTCGTGTTTTCTGGTGCATACGCGAGGAGATATACTGCCTGGAAGGCGTAATAATTAAAGGCAACAAAATCCTCATACCCCGACAACTTCGTACGAAGGTATTCGAGTCACCCCATTCCACGCATAAAGGCGTTAATGGTATGCTGACAAACGTAAGACAACGATTGTCCTGGCTCAGGCTGGATGCTAGCGTCAGGCAGACCAGAGCCCAGAGCCGTACTTGCAACATGACTGTGCCATCATAGTCTAGGGAGTCCTTGGTGTCAGAATTTCCGTTTCAGCAAGCTGTGGTGGACTTTGTTTACATACACGGCAAAAATTACCTCATATATACTGATCGATATACTGGATGGGTGTTGGTGGGCCTAATCTAATCGGCAAAGACCAAAAACTGTATGACACTACAAGAACTTAGTTCTGCACCTATGGTATTCGATAGAGAATTATCTTTCCTGCCGCTAGAGGGTGGATAGCCAACATACTGTTGCATGAGGAACTAAATCATGGCTGTCACCGTTTTACGGTGACATTCGCTGGTTTCTGTTTCGCCCTGTAGTAGTAGTATATAAACATGAGGTGAACAGAACCAATTGAGTTACTGTTGATCGAATGGTCAGACAGGAACGACACATGGTGGCAGCGGTGGGATTGCGAATAGGAGCCATCACGTCCGAAATGTGTGGTAGGAATTTTGCCAAATAGTTCACGAACCCACCCAAGCGTTGTACTCCCTTCACATCCGTTGGCGATGGCATCCCTTTTATGGCCTTGATCTTCTCCGGATCAGGGCGCAAACCCTCACTGGTCACCACATGGCCCATGAATGATAGAGAAGTTCGTCTTAAATCCATTTTTTCAGCATTCAGCCGCATCCCACGCTCACGACATCTGTGTAACAGGTTTCTAAGATTTTTCTCGTGATCCCTCATAGCTTCCTCCATGGTTTTGCCTTTGCCCACCACCAAAAGATCATCTGCTTTGTTGACCACTCCTGCCAAGTCAGAAACATTGTTATAAATATGGATACATAGACACCGTCACAACAAGGGAGAGAGTTAATGGGGTCCAGCAGAATATGATAAAAGCAGAAATGATGGTAGGAGGAAAACTCGATCCGGAAGGATAGTCAAGACTCCAGTGAAATTGAGGGACTACACCAAATAAATTGAGTCCAGAGTGAAAGGGCACACTGGGATGCAGGCCTAGATCATGAAGACATAGTTGTCTACTAGTCGTTTAGAGACAGTTAAAATAGGAAGAAAAAAATCCATTTGGAATTGCTCCAGCCCCAGAAATATTACAGAAGGTCATACTGGAAGGATGGCCAGATGACAAATTACACCTGGACCCAGATGTGAGACCATATTTCAACATTCGAGATGAAATGACCGTACAGGATGGATTAATTTTTAGAGGAAACCGTGTGATAGTTCCGACAAGCCAGCGGGCCGTCTTGAAAGAAAAATTGCATTCCACACATTTGGGAGTAGAAGGATATTGCAGAAGAGCTAGAGAATGCTTGTACTGGCCAAATATGAACAGTGATATCAGGAACTATGTGGCAAAGTGTCCAATATGTAGAAAATATGAAGTTGCTAACCCGGCAGAACCTTTAATGGTCCATGAGATTCCGGAGAGACCGTGGGCAAAAATTGGAGTGGATCTGTTCATGTTTGCAGATAGGGACTATCCATGCACCGTAGATTATATGAGTAATTTCTGGGAGATTGATCATCTCCCAAATATACAAGCAAAGACTGTGATCACCAAGCTGAAACATCATTTTGCACGATACGGGATTCCAGATCAGGTTGTCACTGACAATGGAACACAGTTTAGTGGACAGGAATTTGCTACCTTTGCGCAAAGATGGTGTTTTACGCATACACCTGTCAGTCCTTACAACAGCAAAGCCAATGGAAAAGTGGAATCTGCAGTAAAAATGGCAAAAATCCTATTCAGGAAGGCAACGAGAGGATAAAGAACGTCCCAAAGGAAAAAAAAAGAAAAAGAAAAGAAAGAACAGCACGAAGTTTAAAGTTTTCACGTCAGTTTTGTTGTTTATTTTCAACCACGTGTGCCGGAAAAAATGGCGGAGCAGGATAGCCAAGAGTTTTGCAAGCCGGTGACCGGAATTAAATCACTACAACCTCTTTGTATGGATGGAAATCTAGCAAAAAATTGGAAGCTTTTTAAGCTGAAATGGCACAACTATGCTATCGTCGCATATTTAGCTCGGCAGCCGGTATATTACCAAACGGCGTTACTACTTCACACGCTCGGAGATGAAGCATTACAAGTTTACTACGGCTTTCATTTTTCAACTCTGGACGACGAAAGAACCCCTGAAGAGATAATTCAAGCGTTTGATGAATATGCTATAGGCGAGACTAACGAAATTTATGAACATTTCGTTTTTCATACGAGAAAACAAAGCGAAGGGGAAAGTGTGGAAGCATTTATTTCGGCACTCCGGACATTGTGCAAAACTTGTAATTTTTGTGATAATTGTGTGACGTCAGTACTTCGGGACCGGATAGTTCTGGGGATATACAACCCCCAAACACAGGCTGAGTTGCTGAAGGTGAGAAATTTAGACTTACAGAGGTGTATAGATATTTGTAAGCTAACAGAAAATGCTGCACAACAATCTCTCGCCTTAAGACCCGAGGCGGTGAACAGAGTGGATTTTAAACGGAGGGAACAGGTATCTACGCGGAAGTGGAAGGAATGCACTGCGTGTGCGACGAAACATAGGCCGAGTAGAGAGCAGTGCCCGGCATTTGGGAAGACATGCTTTAAATGCCAAGGGAAACATCACTTTGCCATTAAGTGTAAATCCACAAGGAGGAAAAATGTGCGGACAGTTGAGGCCCATCTAAGTGATAGTGACAGTAGTAGCAGTAGTTATAAATATGGATACATAGACACCGTCACAACAAGGGAGAGAGTTAATGGGGTCCAGCAGAATATGATAAAAGCAGAAATGATGGTAGGAGGAAAACTCGATCCGGAAGGATAGTCAAGACTCCAGTGAAATTGAGGGACTACACCAAATAAATTGAGTCCAGAGTGAAAGGGCACACTGGGATGCAGGCCTAGATCATGAAGACATAGTTGTCTACTAGTCGTTTAGAGACAGTTAAAATAGGAAGAAAAAAATCCCTTCTTTTTCAGAAGAAGGAAGATGTTGCATGAGGAACTAAATCATGGCTGTCACCGTTTTACGGTGACATTCGCTGGTTTCTGTTTCGCCCTGTAGTAGTAGTATATAAACACGAGGTGAACAGAACCAATTGAGTTACTGTTGATCGAATGGTCAGACAGGAACGACACACATACGATGTTGGTGCCAGAATCAAAACCTTCACTTATCAGGGAGCAGTTACTGAGGAGAGACGCTAAAATAAGCGCTCCCACCACCTTGCCATAAAACCAGCAAACTTTCTAAGGCATTTAGGCTACAGTCCCAGACGTCAAAAAGGGCTTAGTTTTCGAATTACGTTGCTCAACAATTAGCGGTATTAATTTTAGCGTAATTATTAATTAAAAATCAAAAAAGGCTAATAAAACGTTTTCGCAATCGGTGGCATATCTTGATATTATTCGAAAAGTAAAATTTAAACGGACTACTTTGTAAAAAAATACGAAGCAAAATGGAGTAGCTCCGAAAACGGAATAAGCGAATGAAAATCGTGTGTTCGAAATATGAATAAGTAAAAATGGCCACCTCCAGCGAAGAAGAAGCAACAGTTGTTAGCGACAAAAAATGTTTTATGTGCATTTTACCTTCCAAAAAGCATAAAATTTTCTAAGAAAACGTGGACTCATCATGTGACAACAAATCACGTAAATAAAATGAGTAATAAGCGAATTTGCTTTTTAGAAAAAATAAAAAAATAATAGTATTTCGCATCATGTGACAAGTCACGTAAATAAAATGAGTAATAAGCGAATTTACTTTTTAGAAAAAATAAAAAAAATAATAGTATTTCGCATCATGTGACAACAAGTCACGTAAATAAAATGAGTAATAAGCGAATTTGCTTTTTAGAAAAAAGAAAAAAATAATAGTATTTCGCATATCGCGTAAATTTTTGTTGTTTCTATTATAAGTTCGGTCTTTTATCTCTTTATTTATACTGTAATTAGTATCGAAAATGACCAAAACAATTTACGCCCCCAACATAAGGTGGGGTCAAAATTAAGTGACCTGAAAAAAATGAGAAAGTTTTGAAATAAAATAAATAATGCATTATAAAGATCGTTCATTGATAAATAAACACTGAAAGTTTCATTAAAATCCGATAATTCCCTGATTTTTGGTAAATTATTTTCTGTAGGGGGGCTAAAGTCATACGCATTTTAGGTTCATTAAAAAAAAAAATTTTTTTCTAAAAAGCCAGTTCTTTAATTGAAAATTATATTTTGAAATTTTTCCTGAAGAAAAAAAAATTGTTTACTTTAGTTACTAAAGCATTATTATTGTTTGCTTTAGTTACTAAAGCATATTATTAGGAATTTTTTGGGGGTGTTTTGAGGGTCATTCTAAATTAATATTTTTTTATTTCATAAACACAGAACACCAGCTGATGTTTACATTCCAGATAAAATCTGTAATCTCATTGGCTAATTGAATTCGGAGCTATTTTCGTTCTATACGTATTTTAATCACTTAAAACTTATTTTATTAATTCTTGCGGCAATAAACTTATGCGCGAAAAAAAATTGGAATTTTGGGGTGATATCATTTTAATAAAAAAGGACAATTTATTCGGCCACTTTTTACATCCGACACAACTGAACGATAATCGGCTTGGGACTGTAGCCTAATTGTGACAGCAAACTTTCTAAGGCTGTCACAATAGCACACTATTCCCATTAAAAGGGCACAAACGACCAGACAAAGCGTTTTAAGAGCATTCCAAAACCAGCGAGTAGTACACCTGTCTAGCGCACTTCACCAAGAACTTTTTATTGCACTCTCAGATGTCTTGTAGCAAACGCCATTAAAATTTGCAACAATTTCTGTACTTTTTGGTAATACATGTGTCTGTAATTTATATTCGTGTTTGTTTCCTTCTTTCGTCCGAACAATAACCACTACCGGAGAATAAGGGCTCCAACGAAACCCCGTCAATACTCTTAATGGCGTGCCAGAAGAACTCTCCTCGGGCGGAGTACCACTATTTGAGTCCCAGGAATTTGTTTCTGGGAAACTGGGGTATACGGAAATGTACATCGTCAACCTACAACCCCGCCTCTAAGCTATGATCGTGTAGAACTAAGGACATTACGGACAACTGCGGTCGCCTATGCCATGATTGTACTTTGCTATCCCATCGCAACACCACTGTTCATGTCCTCAGCTATAATGCTGTATGGACGGATTATCAAGGACCACCTTCTGGTCTTACGGGACAGGTACCAAACACGAAAGCAATGGAATGAAATAGGTGAACTAAGAGAGGTTGAAATGGCTAAGAGACACATGCGGAACGAACAGTTCTATAATAGGCACTGTCGTCCACTTTGTGAACTACAAATCGATGACTTCGTCCAGATCCAAAACCAGGATGTTCACAATCCCCGTCGATGGGCAAAACTGAGGATCGTGGAAACGCGTGGTAACCGACAGTACTAGGTGCGGGTGGATAGTTGCAATCGGATAATGCTAGGTAACCGTCGCTTTCTCCGTAAAATATATCCAGTGGTTGACGGCCCCCATTGTTCCACACTGGAAACTTTGCACCCTCTCGTGGATTCTGGGCCCCGGTAACAACGACCCCCTGATGATGCCATAGACACCAATGAAAACCTGCAGCAGGAGCCCTGGGAGGAAATGGAAGTTGACAACGACACAATTGCAACAGAGAGTGATGTAAGAGTGTGCTTACACCCAATTGATCCTCTGCCGTTGAAACAACGCTCGTGTTGCAGAGTACGAGCACCAAGAACCTTGTCCCCACAAATGCACGGACAATCACAGGAATACTCAGGCGAATATAGGCTAAAATGACTTCTATGGTTCATCTCGCGGTTACAGGGAGAAGAGCTGTATAAGTAGAATAGAGTGATCTGCCCCTGCGTCTAGGCTGAACAGGGTTGTCTGCCCTTGGATATGTCACTATAAATATAGAGACGGATCAGCCATTTGCATTTTACTTTTGACGTCCGAAAGAAACGGTAGCCACGTCTTTCCTATTTTATAAAAGGCAATAGGCTTGGGACAATCATATAGGTGCTAGGGCTTGACAGGGCAGTGTTAAACTGGAAATACAAGTTCTTTGGGAATAAGCGCGTGTAGGCGAGAATGTATTTGCAAAGAAAAAACATTTGTTGAAGGATTATTTTGTATGCTTGGGAATATTTTTGTATATAAAGTGTGCTGAAATCCACCACTTAAACTTATAGACTCCGCGTGGACGCGTGGATTAAAGCCAGTCAATCAACAGCTCGAATAATTGGTTAGTTTACTATTTAATCGCCGATCTTTAAAGCGGTTCATTTGCACGTATTCGCCTCGGACGAACGGACCTAAACCAAGGACTCTGCTCAACCAAAGGATTCTACCCAACACTAAGAGACACCGAGGAAGCACCAAAAGATTCTACCCAACACTAAAAGACACCGAGGAAGAACCAAAAGATTCTACCCAACACTAAGAGACACCGAGGAAGCATCAAAAGATTCTACCCAACACTAAGGGATACCGAGGGATTGCCAAAGGTTTCTTCACTAAGGATCAGATTCTGCTTAACAAAAGGGATCTCCACTGTAAAGTGTTCTAACTTGAAGCCTAAAATGGTCACAAAAATCGTAACAGTATGTAAGCCTGCGATGTGTTTTGTTGGCGATATAGAGTTGTTTGCCGTCCAGCGAATGTGGGTATTTTGGTCAGTTTAACGACGGAAGTGGGAGAACAAAGTCTGTGAGGCGAACTTGACCTTGCTTGGAACTTGGCCGGCTACTGACCGCGAGCGTGACCCAGTTAAGTTGGAAGTCTGAGAGAGGAAGGAGGCGAGTAAGGAAGCGAGTAATTTGGAGCGTAGTAGTGGACGCGACAAGGCTCCCCTCCAAGATAATTGATCGTATCAATTAGTAGTCGAAGAGTGCAGAATGTTGCAGGCAAGGTGTCCAGAATAAAGGTGTTGGCTGGAAGGATTTCCGTTGTGTTTATGTGCATCATCTCCGGTCCCACTCCAAATACCTAGCTGTGCCAATTCAATCATGTCGGGGTCACCACTTGTCGCGGAGGTCAAAGTCTTTGGGGGCGAACTTGACCTTGCTTGGAACTTGGCCGGCTGCTGACCGCGAGCGTGACCCAGTTAAGTTGGAAGTCTGAGAGAGGAAGGAGGCGAGTAAGGAAGCGAGTAATTTGGAGCGTAGTAGTGGACGCGACATACCCATCAAAAATGTATAAAAAAACGTATTCGGCATAAAATGACCCAACATGTTGTAAAATTCAACCAACCACAAACAAAAATGCAGAGGTCCGTAACATTTGAGCTTCCACACATCGGTGAGTATAAATACCTGGATTATGTATCAGCAGGTATATTTATCGTCTAACAAAAATACTTTCTTAACAATTTAGATCATATCATATCTCAATTTGTGCGGATGTGAAATAGACCGAAACGACAATCCGAGAAATTCAGTTATTTGTTTACCTCTTTTTTTTTTGTCTGTTTTTATTTTAACAACAGAGATACGTTTTCTGTCCTGCCACTTTCCAGAAAAGCCATTATGAATTTGCTCAATCTCAGGTAAGCCTTTTTCCGTTTTTGTACCTCTTTCACAGATTGCTTGTTCATAGAACAACATGTGTATATTTTGTCTGTTGGAACACGTTTGTGCATTCTTGTAAAAACTTCTTGTTGATATATCCTGTATATGTTAAATGTTTCTGTATGTATAAACGAACTTATCTTGCTTTTCTTCCGTTTATTCAGTGTTAGTATATCACGGCCCGTTTAGCTCACTCAGTAGAGCATCCTCTTAGGATTCGCAAGGTTCTGGGTTCGATACTGGTCCCCTCCAACTCAGCGTATGAATAACACAGGTCGGGTAATATGATCTGTGCGGTAAAGTGGGGAACTGACGATAGGTGTGGTGGACCACGTCAGCAAAAAACAATCCATGGGAAGATATTTTTAATATGAACGTTAGTTATAATTTCGTCATTTAATTTAATTTTGATAAAATAAAATGACAACTTTCCCTGGTTTAAATACTGAAATTGTTAGATTTTCTGATAAATGTTTTGGTTAAATTTTGGTGCCTCATGTAATTTGATGTTAAAAAAAAGGAAAAAAATCGACATATATATATATATATATATAAATAATATATATGTGTGTGTGTGTGTGTGTGTGTGAGGGGCAGTATTCTTTCATTAGAACACAAACACATCACCCCTGATGATGGCACTTCAAAGTGCCGAAAGTACTTGAGATAAAACAAACTTCGGTGGACCAATCCACGGATTCCATCCAAATGTAAAAAAAGTTGGTCAGAAAGCTTGAAAAGATTGTTAATAAAATTGTTAAACAGGAGACGTGCATTTTGTTTAATTCCACACACACACACACACACACACACACACACACACACACACATATATATATATATTATATATATATATATATATATATATTATACATTTTGCCCACATTTTTTCACTTTTTCAAAATCTTTTACTGCTTGAAGATTGCTCTGTTTAAACGAGCAAGCTTAAACGAGCATAAAACCAATATGGTAGCAGATAAGTTTCCATGCAATTAAATAGATACAAAAACTAACAAATATTTATTCATCATTAATATTGCTCTATCACAGATGTTGAACACTTTCCTAATAATACTGTATATATTGCCTTACTATTGTCACATCAAGTGAGATAGTGTTAATCATACACTGTGGTTATACATATATATATATATGAATATATATATATATATATATATATATATATATATATATATATAATATGAATTTAACATTTTGAAAAAAATCAGTAATTATAATTTTTTTATAATTAGTAATTATAATTTTTTAAATAATGTTTTTTTCCAATTAGTAATTATAATTTTTTTAATTATTAATTTAATTTTTTTTTAATTCTGTCGGATTAACTTCCATTTATTTACATATATACATTATTTACATTATATATATATATATATATATATATATATATATTACAATTTTATAATGGGCTCTCTTGTCGATTTTATAAGATCAGTGTTCAAAACATTTATAAATTCCAGTTTGGAAGTGCACTGGAGAAAATCAAACTTAGTGCTTGTGCCTGTTGTGTGAATCTAGGCCAACTATAGATTTACAAACTTAGGCCTCACGCGTCGCATGCAAACGAACTTTATGGTGGTTGAACTTTCGTTTGCTTTCTATTTGTTTTTTGACTTCCAAAGTTTCTATCCTGCTTTCTTCAATTTACTTCAACCCAAGGAAACCTATATATATATATATATATATATATATATATATATATATATATATAATAAATAGATTTTCTATGAATCAGATCGACCTGTTTTCAAACATTAGTCTAGTTTGAACACCTACACTAACATATTCATGCTTCAAAAAAAACCCAGTATCTGTTTTTTTTAATTTTAAATTTTTCATTAATATATATATATATATATAAGAGATTTATCCAAAACTTGGTAGTAAGGGATGATTCTATATGTGATTTCTAAGATCCACTGTACTAATATTGATGATCCAGTATGTATAAATACAGCGAATCATAAAATCACTAAAGAGAGCTCAATGTAAAATAACCTTTTAGATTATATACAGAGCAATATTTATCAATAAAGGAAGGAAGAACTCAATACAGTAATCCCATAATAAATTTATTTCGACGAAAATTGGGGCCCATATAAATCTAAGTTGATTTAAACCGGCTCCCCAAATTTTCGTCTCATCAGATGGGTCTCAATTCACTTATGGACAAGCATATCACAAAAAACCCCAAAGAGCTGAATATATATAAATTCAAAAAAAAAAAAAAATAATTAAAAAAAAAAAATTATATATATTTTTAACAGTGTGGGATTGTAACCATAGAAACAGGAAGTGAATGAAAAAAAGAGATACATCTCAAAGTTGATTTCTAGGGTGTCCAGACAGACAAAAAAGTGACAGGACAGAAAAAACAGAGTAGTATATTAAAATATAAATAGACAAGTAAAATAAAAAGATTTTAAATTTAAACATTAGAGTATAATGATGTATAAAAGAAAATACTAGTTAAGATATAAATAATAAAATAAATTAATAGAAGATAATAAAATTAAAAAATAATAAATAATAGAAAATAAAAATCAATTAAAAATAATAATACTAATAAAAAAATAATACTCAGAAGAGTCCTGGAGACCTGAGGAGACTTGCTGTCACTCGGACTCCAGTGAAAGACCATCAGCTAACACTGATGTGAAAACTCAAAAGGGGTAATAATAATTAAAAAAAGTGAAATAATTTGAAAAAATATATAAATTAAAAATAATCATAATAATGATAAAATAAATTAAAAATAATAATAATAATAATAATAATATAATAATATTAAGATAACGTAAAGATAATAATAATAAAAATAATAATAATAGTAATAATAATAGGATAAATTAATTAAAATAATAATATAATAATTTGAAAAAATATATAAATTACAAATAATCATAATAATAATAAAATAAATTAAAATTAATAATAATAATAATAATAATAATATTAAGATAAAGTAAAGATAATAATAATAATAAAATAATAATAATAGTAATAATAATAGGATAAATTAATTAAAATAATAATAATAATATTAAAAATATTATTAATAATAATAATAATAAAATGAGATAAGGTAAATAATAATAATAATAATATTAAAAATAAGAAAAAGTAAATAATGATAATAATAATATTAAGGTAAAGTAAATAATAATAGTAATAATAATGAAAAAAATAAGATAGGATAAAAAATGATAAATTATAATAAAAATAATAAGATAGGGTAAAAAATAATAAATTATAATAATAATAAGAAAAATAAATAAATTGAAAATAATAATAATAATAATAATAATAATAATAATATTAAGATAAAGTAAAGAAAATAATAATAATAAAAATAATAATAATAGTAATAATAATAGGATAAATTAATTAAAATAATAATAATAATATTAAAAATATTATTAATAATAATAATAATAAAATGAGATAAGGTAACTAATAATAATAATAATATTAAAAATAAGAAAAAGTAAATAATGATAATAATAATATTAAGGTAAAGTAAATAATAATAGTAATAATAATGAAAAAATAAGATAGGGTAAAAAATAATAAATTATAATAAAAATAATAAGATAGGGTAAAAAATAATAAATTATAATAATAATAAGAAAAATAAATAAATTGAAAATAATAATAATAATAATAATAATAATAATAATAAAAAAAGTAAATTAAAAATAAAAATCACAATAATAATAAAATTAAAAATAGAAATAGAATAATTTAAAATAAATTAATAATAATAGAATGAGATAGATTAAAGATAATAATAATAATAATAAAAATAATAATAAATAATAATAATATAAAATTAAAGAATATATATGATATTAATAATAAAATAAAATAAATTAAAGATAATAAAATAATAATCATGATAATTAGATGAATTAAATTACCGATAATAATAATACTAATAACAATAATAATACTGATAATACACAGTAACAGGTTACAAATAATACATTTTGAACAAGAAACCATTCCTCAGAACACCACAACTCTAATCATTAACTTCCAGTCCTATAGGATTATACTAATTTGAATTTGTTTTTATGTCTACATTTAAAAATCAATTGGTTTCTTTTATTGAGTAGTTGGCCAGTGGGTCTATATTTCAGGATACATATCTTCTCATCCAGACAGAGGTTACACCTACCTTTAAATCCATTTGGGGTGGAAGATTGTTTAATAAATTCCCATTTTATGGAAGGGGTTAAGCCTCTGTCTTTCAGATTCCAATAGTAGCTTGATAGTGCAATAGTAGCTTGATAGTGCAATCTGATTTTTGATTTTGTGGTTAGAGAAAGAATGTTTATGGGTATAAAATTCCCAGCGGAATACCTATATAAGCCTTAACATTAGTTTTGTTTTCAATAGTTGAGATAGTTGCTTTGTATATATATACTAATGAAATATTTAAAATTTTAAAAATACATATACTGGGTTTTTTGAAGCATGAATATGTTAGTGTAGGTGTTCAAACTAGACTAATGTTTGAAAACAGGTCGATCTGATTCATAGAAAATCTATTTTAAAAAGTCGGTTTTTAACGAGAGAGAGAGAGAGAGAGAGAGAGAGAGGGGGGAAGGTGGTGGACAAAGAGAAAGGCTTGACGACTGCCACAACCTTGGCATGTGTCATAAATATCTAATAATGTGTCATGAATTTTGTGAGAAGTCACTTCTCACAAAATTCATGACAAGACAGCGAGGAGATTATTTCGGCGCCTGAGGTAGAGCGCCACACCTACCGTCAGCTCCTCACTTTACCGCACAGATCCCTGTGCTACTCATACGTTAAGTGGGCAAGGGTCGGTATCGAACACGGAACCTTGTGGTTCCTAGTCCGACGCTATACCGACTGATCTAAGGTGAATCACTTGAATTGGGTTTTTTGGGGGGTTTTCTGTTGTAGTTTAGTTTGTCGAGTTGAATTTCTCGTCTATTTCTTTTAAGAGATTTTTCTGTTTTTCATTAGAATTTCCAGGTTAACTCCTAACCAATTGTTTCTTTAAGGAGCGAGTGACGACTAACGTTTCAAGTTAGGGGGAGATAACTCTCAGATTCTCACAGACTGGAGTGGAACCGGATACTGCCTTTTCCTCACAGCTGACTACAAGAGGACGGGTATCCATAACGTGGCAAAAAAGGTGCTTTACTGTCTTAGTCCCATTTCTTGACACTAAAGTTTTTTATTGCCACGTCATCTTGAGTCAATTTTTTGTTTATCTTGAAAGAAATTTTCACATAGCTTTATATCGCATCCAAAAATTTCAACTGCACAACTGACGAAGTTTGTACGTACCTCAGACAAGACTAATTTCCCTACAGCCAACAGTAACATTAACGGTTTATAAAAAATTTAAATTGAAAAGAAAACGGTAATCAAATTTCTGGTTAAAAGGAAAGAGAAACAAATAAGAAAAAAGAAAAGAAAGTTTTTAGCGGACGAAGATTCTAAAAGCACCGGAAGTCCCAAATTGTCCACAGTATAGCGGAAATGAATATGTCCCTTTCCCCACCTCGAAACGACACACGGAAGTAAGGGGACTCGCCCTTTTTCGGTCGTGGGTCTCAGAGGGGAATGGACGTGTGTATTGTGGGCTTCGTTTTGGGGGAGTGTTTAGCAAGTCCCGTAAGATGCGGGATAATGAAGGGAATTTATGGTAGAAAAGATTTACCAATGCTTTCTCTCTTTCACTGAAAAGACCACACTTTGTATCGTTTAACCCACTACATATGTTCAATGACGCTTGTGTCCTGTTAGCTGACCGGCCTATAACTGTAACGTAGCGGCGTCGTCACGGTACTAAATTACAATAGTTTTATCTTCGTTGTAAGGGATGACAATAACACCAAAGTTATCCTCCAGAAGTTTATTGAAATAAATTCAAGCTTCTTAACTTCGAGAGAGAGGGTCAGTTTAATTAATATATTCAGTCTTTAGATTTTCGGTCCTTCGATTAAATTTCTGGGTGACAAGCTTTTTCAGTTGGTAAATATTAAGGCTAGCTTTTCCAACACCAACTACACGAGATCCCGCTCGGCCAACTAACTTGTACCGACTCTCCCGATTACTGACCCCGATCACCTCACTCACTCTCCGGCTGACTGCCTCCTGGGCTGACTGACGACTGACCAGTCTCGAGCCCTCGGTTATTTTATATTCATAGCTACTCCCACGCATTTTTATCTCTTGATCTGATAACGGGCAGTTGTTATATTTCTTTGTTTAATAAAACCGGAAATTCATATTTCCGTTTGTACAATATTTAACATAACAACACTACACAATTTCATTCAAATTAAAAAAAAAACACCACCATCATCATCTCCCACAGCATCACAACAATCAGCAACTCCAAGCAATCACCTACTGTTATGATTCTAGTCGTCATTAACAGAAATAAAGTAAACAAATAGTAACTTTACAAATATGACTGTTGTTATGAAGGAAAGGTACAAGGCAATTATAAGGTTTATATTTGGGTTAACAGTTTAATATGGGATATATTTTTAGGTAACACAAGGAGTTTCAAGTACACTTATCTTAGTTGTATAGGTCTTAGCAATGTCTCTAAGTTGTCCGGTAAAGTCGCTGCGCTTCTGTTGTCCTGCTAGTCGTAGTTGACGTGTTTCTCACGGGTGCCGGCTCTGGTCTTACCCTCGTGCCTGCCGTATCTGTTCTGCTGAATTTTAGGAGTCTGCCCCTGGCCTATTTCCAGGAACTAATAGGGGCAGATAACCCAATTTCCGATATCATTTTAGGTGTTTAGGTCTCATATTGGCAAATCCAAAAGGGTGTAGTCTCAGTAGCAGAAAATCCAGTTGTATTCCTTGAAATCTTAGGTAGAACATGAATGTAGCTCCTTGTAGAAGAGAATCTAGTCGTAGTTCTCCTGCTATTAAGTCTATTTAGCAAAGGATTTCATGAAAATTACCAATGACCTTAAATGAATTCTATGTCGTTTTTCATTGGTTAATGCCTGTTTCCTGATTTTGGTAAAGTCCATAAATATAAGTAGCAATTTCTAATATATCTTATACCTTGAAATAATCTAACACCCACAAAACAACAACATCAAACTACGGATCATCATCCATAGTATAGTCCACATCAACCATAGTACAATACACAGTATACCACGAGATACGGACGAAAGGTTACGTGGTGGAAACATTTCAAGACATTTATACCTTTCAACTAACAATCACGGCGGGGAATTATGGGAGTCAACAGGAAGTTAAGCTTCAAGGCTAAAAGCCATTTGACGATAGTTTATTTGTATGCAAGAGGCTTCACGCACCATTTCTGTCTGAGCTTGGTACATTAATTGTTTTTGTTAAGATTCCTCTGGCCATTTTAGGCTGCAGGTGAGAGCACTTTACAAGCTATTGACCCCTTACTGGTTTTTATAGCCATACTCCTAGATGTTATCTACCTTTTAACTTGGTTAAATTCTAAACAACCGGTCGCCTAGGAGAGAATATTATCATCATTATCTTTTTTAAGTCTCTATCCTATTTTTAATGGTTCATCTGAATTTCTATTGACACAGACCAAAACTTATCATATGTTCACATACTATATATATATATATATATATATATATATATATAGTATCCCTCAATCCTAATACTTCAAACTAACATAAAGATCCCACCCCCACAGCTCACATGCGACAGCGCAAACATTATCTACTATATCTATTGCACGAAGTGCAAAAACAGTGGATATGTAGGGGAAACACAAACACCCTTTAGATTTAGATTAAACAACCATAGGATCTACCATAAAACTTAAATCGGAACAAAGTAGCATTGCACAAAATTTCAACAAACCACTGCACAACCTGGAAAACCTTAATTGATCACGGTTTTTCATCCACACAAACACACAAACATACCGAAATTAAATGGGGAACACACCTACGCAAGCATACACACGGAATGAATACGGATTTAGGATTTCTTAAACCGTACAAATATTTCTCCACAACTACCACCACCACCACCTCAGCGAAAGCCACAAGAAGTGACCAAGACAAACAGCGATGGCAACTAAAAACAACTAGAAACAAACCAATTAATATGGTGACACATAAAACAATCACACGAGTCGCTGTTTGTGACCTCCTTTCCTCTTTGCTGCCGCAGCAAAGAGGAAAGGAAGTCACTAACAGCGACCGGCCACACACCACCCAAGGAGATCACAACAGTTGATACTACCAGCACTAACAACACCAACAAAACTAGCATATAAAAGACGCCAGGTCAACCAAACCGGTCAGTTTACATTCAGATGAAGAGGCACAAGCGGCCCTGAAAATTTAACGAAATAAAACGAATCTTAACATAAAAAAGTTTTTCATATTTCATACCCAATGCTTTATGCTAAATCCCACAGAATATATATATATATATATATATATATATATAAACACACACACTCACACACACACACACACACACACATATATATATATATATATATATATATATATATATATATATATTATAATACTATGCATTGGGCATGCATATGTGGCTGCACAGTTAGTTATATAGATACGTTCTAGGTAGTTATAATTAATAAATAGTAAGTCAAACTACATATATGTATAAATATGTGTGTGTGTTCTAGTGTGGATAATGGGGGTATATATATGTATAGATACATATGTGCGCATGTATACACACATGTGTGTGTGTGTATGCACATATATTGTATGTGTAAGTAAGGCATGTGAATGGTCGGTCAGAGAAACCATAAAAACTAAGAAAAGGATTTAGGCTAGATGAAAAAGGTGATAAAGGCCAGTAGCAGACAAATTTCTGGATTTAGGCAAAAGAAGGATAAGATAGGATCAGTCATAAAAATATATGACCACCAGCGTAGAACTTTTCAAAACACGCGGGTTTTAGACACAAATCTCGCAGACGAGATTTGATATGAGATTTGGGGATTCTAGGAAATTTGAAAACTTTTAGTCGGTTAGTTTCTGGGAGCCGAAGAGAGCAGATGAGCTTTGGACGCTGAAGAAGTTAAGATGTTAGTTGTCCACTAGAGACCAGCCCTAGCAGAGGATCACAAAGAAAGGGGGGGCACCCCCCCCCTCTCGACAGACATAGATAAATTAGAAGCTGATGGAGTGACTGGAGATAGCAGCAGACAAAGTTATATACCTCTCTGACCATTCTAATGTTCACCTGGAATTATCGACTTTCGTCTCTCTTTGTTGTTGTTTTTGTCCTATGACACATGGGTGCATTCCAGACACGGCGTTGGGGTTGACAGACGATAAGACGGCTAGTGACAGAAATGATCCGGACAGGCTGCTATTGATCATCAATATTCTCTTCGGACGTCCTGTAGAGTATCGATCTGGGAGACCGCTATTGGTGGTAATCGATATTCTCCCAGACGATCGGACGAGAATGGTAGAAATGACTAAAAATGAACGACCCGACCCCCCATGTTGTCATAATATGAGAAGTAAACAAACAAACAATGTGTTTGATATGACCTTAGCCGAGAATTCTTGGGAGAATATGTACTTAATTGAAGTCATACCTAATTTTGAAAATTAATTAATTGAACAGATATGCCTGCCTAATTCATTAATTATCAATTAATTAATTTTCAAGATAAGGTATGACTTCAATTAAGCACATATTCTCCCAAATATATATATATATATATATATATATATATATATATATATGTGTGTGTGTGTGTTAGATCCCTTGTGGCATTATATTTGATCCGTGTTGTGTAGTATCCTGTAATTCTTTTCCGTTGGTCCGTGTATCTTGAATCCTATGATTCTTGTGTCCCCCAGTGTTAAGTAGAATCCTTGTTCGTCCGTGTTAAGCCCGAGCAACTGAACGTCTTTCCACCAAGGCCTTTAAATAGTTAACCAACCACTCATTCGTGCGTGTTGGTTGGCCGATTGAATCTACGTGGCCACAAAGAGTCTCTGGATTCCCGCTCAAACTAAAAGACTTTGATTCGGATCCACTTTTGCCCCCATCACAGGGCTGAATAAAGCCTAAATTTATTTATCAAACAGTCTCGACTTTACTTCACCACTGGAGTTACAAGGGGTCACCTCATCCAAACAGCTGATACCTACATACCAAACCTTCCTCTTCTGGCAGCTACTGGATCCCCGGTATGGGTCAGGTATGTAAGTTTTAATGTAATAAAATATATTAAATTAGAAAGACTAACGAAACTAAATAAGAACGAATATAAAACTATCATATTTATTTTAATTGATTTCTATATAAAATTAGATATTAGGATTGCTTTTAATGCATTTAAGAATATCATGATAGTATTAGATATCAGTAAGAGCAAATAATTATCTATTGAACCCAGTTTTGTTAAAATCGTTAAGCAAACTATTATCATCATATACTTTATTTATGTAAATCTTTATTTCTTAGAGACATATAACACATATTCCAGTATTTTAAATGCATTAATAATATGGGCAGTTTTGCAGTAAATCTAACTCAGCTAGACTTTAATAGAGACATCGTTAATAAATAAAATGCTAATTAAGATTAAATAATGACTATTTCATAATTGTTGAAAATATAACGTAAATAATTAAGGAAATCGTGACGTCAGTGGTGACGAAGTTTCGATTACAGGCGGACAGTTACATAATCTCCATTATAACAAGAAGATAAGCAAACATATGTACAAGGGCATTTTAAATTACATAAAAACTTACTCATACGACTCATATACATATACATACGCAATACCTTTACCATGAATTATTGTTCCTTATATATAGAAAGAAAAGGACACTAGCGGCAATACTGCAAGGTTTGTATGGAGTAAACCACGAGTGTGGCAGACAGGTTAAGAGTCAAAGAAGTAAAACTAACAACTAGAATTATGAATAAAGACCGTATTACATATAAAGAAAGGGGTTGCAGACTTGCGTCCGACTCCGATTCTGGTTGTCCGTTGAAGAATAGGAGCGACCCTTTTTTAGGTCGGTCTCCGGTAAGGGTTGAATCAGAAGAGAGGATGAGTTTGCTTATTCGGCTTTGCCACCAAAGTATGCTGGCTCATGATTGGTTGGTTGAAACAGAGGCTCGCAGACAAAGAACGATAACCCCCATATCCCAGAATTCTTAATATTCTCCCGATGAAGGAAAAAACATGCAATGATGAAATTATTGTATGTTTGCATGCATGTGTAATTGATTTAAGAAATATTTTCGGGCTTGACTGCCCTGATATTTCGACATTATTCTGGCTATACTAAAAATTGTTTTGACAATATTTTGTTATTGTAATGGACCCATTTATTAGGGGTATGTAAAATATATAAAAATGGTGGAGATTTCGAGATTGTGTTATCTCAGATACAATTGTTTGTAAGAATGTATTTTTGTTTTAATGGAAATATCTACGAGTTCGAGACTCTGATATTTCGGGCATTATTGTAGCCATACTAGTTGTTTTATAAAATTTTGTAATTGTAATGAACCTGTAGCGTTAGTTTCGTATTTGCCTGGTGGAGTTGTCTGCCCGATTTAGTTTGCTGGTGCCCGCTAGGGTGCTATAGTATTTAAGCGCCGGGTTCAAACCCTTTCGGCCTCTTTTCTGTGCCTGATACTACGAGACACCATGGGTTAGTTGAGCTCTAACCCCGTCTCGTTGGGGCGTTCGCCCCACTTACATTACTGTAAGTTCTTCACAGCATGGACTATCCCTAGTCTCATGTCTGTACTTTTATATGTTATCTTGTACCATTCATGAATGTGTCTTTATCTTTATTTATGTACTCTTTGTTTATGTACCCTTTTACCTATGTACTTCGTATCTCGTCATATCCATGTGCTGTATATATTAAATGTTTTGTCTGTTAACCTTCGTCGGGGTTTTGTGTATTCAAAGCATATAACTTTGGACTATTCTTACAAACCCATTTATTAGGGGTATGTAAATGTATAAAATGATGTATCTTTCGAGATTTTGTTTTCTCAGATCCAATTGTTTGTATGTAATGGACCTATTCTGTGGCCCACAATGGAAGTGTGATCTTTCGAGACTTTGCTATCTCAGATCCAATTGTTTTGTATGTAATGGACCTATTCTGTGGTCCACAATGGAAGTGTGATCTTTCGAGACTTTGCTATCTCAGATCCAATTGTTTTGTATGTAATGGACCTATTCTGTGGTCCACAATGGAAGTGTGATGTAGTATTGTCCAGGATTAATTATTTTTTGCAATAATAAACCTGTATGTAACAGTTTTTGAGTGTGTTGTAGTCTAGGATTAATTATTTTTCTTAATAATTATCCTGCTCTCCCTTTCAAGGAGAAAATCTAAAATGGAGCCCTTGAAGTTTAATTTAATTTCAGAGGGGTCATTCTGCTCCATGACACACATTTTTCTTTTGTGTGTATTAGAACCTATGGTAAGGTCAATAAATAGGTGTAGTTTAAAGTCATGCCCCAGGACTATTTTTGTAATGTTCAATGTCAGGGGCCGTTTTGGAGTTCATCATTATGTAGTGTAGTGGTTGCAGTTTAACGTCATGCCCCAGGACAAGTTATTTTATCCATGTTGGAGGTTGCCATTTATTAATTGGTCCTGCGTTTAAGGGATGTATAACACCAGAGCGGTGTCAAGGAGTGACTGGCGATATCTGATTAGATACTTAAAAATAACAATTGAGTCTAGAGTCGTACAAGCGACTTAGATTAGAGTACAAGTCAGTGGTGGGGTAAAGTCAACACTAGATAAAATTAATTACTCTAACAAAGAAATTCTAATGGCTAAAAGTCGGTTGATGGTTGATATAACACAAATGACTTTTTTTTTTTTTTATACAAATGTTTTCATATAAATATATATTGTCATTCTTGTAACATCAACACAAGATAAGAAATAATTTTGAACAAAACAAATCCTAATGGCAGAAATAGGTTGATGTAAAGCCTGTTTCATACAAATGTTATCATGTTATCATTTACATGAAGACTACAAAAGATAGGAACCAATTTAAAGGCTAAAAATTTGGTTGATATAAAAACAAATGACTGGTTTATATAACTGCTGACATCTTCATGTCTCGAACAAAAACAGTTTAAAGATTAAATCTTTAAAATGTTGATTAGTCAAGAATGACAATTTGGCCGGGCGGTCTTAGGCCAATTTCTGGGAATTATCATAGCAACTGACAAGACCATTTATACAATAATAAAAATATTATCAGGTGCCTCACCAATCAGGAAACTGGGGCGGAGACTTTTTACCCACCTCCGAGATATGTAACCCAATGCCATGATTTTGATTGGCCGTCCAATCAAATGCAACCGCGTGGGTGGGGTTTCGTACACCGCCTGATATTTACACTGTAGGGCCATTGGTCCGGCGTTTCGATTGGCTGGCCAATCAGAGCCCTGGATTCAGGGGTTTGGAATATATTGCATATATTAATGCTTGTTTCTTGAAATGAAGTTGCCAATATTTGTTTTAAATTCGTAAATGGCAGCTTTATTTTATTTTATTTTTTAAAAGTGCTGACGTCAAATTCTTCGCTTTGACTTCTTAACAACTTAGCAGTTGCTGGTTCTGCTTTTTGAAAGAAATGTATTCTTGTGGTCCGTCTTGTAATGTTTATTGGTCGAGCGGTGAATAAGACTTTTTAAAAAGATATTTTTTACATTCAGCAAGTGAGGAATTTCTTTTCTTTTCCAAATTTTTACATTTGCTATGAATGTTTCTCTTTCTCTGTGGGTCTGAAGTATTTACCCTCTTAACGAGAAAGTAGACTTCGTTTTTTAAAAAAATAATTTTCAAGTTAGGAATGTTTGTTTTTTACGAAGTTGACAGGATAACTCAGCGGTGAATTTGTCTAAATTCTATCTGGTTTTCTCTTAATTTTACATTCTTTTTCAACTCCAAAGTCCTATATTTAGTAAATATTAGACTTAAACGTAAAGTTTGCAAAATATAAAGTAAAGGACACTCGCGGCAATACTCCAAGGTTTGTATGGAGTTAACCACGATTATGGCAGACAGGTTAAGAGTCAAAGAAGTAAAACGAACAACTAGAATTGTGAATAAAGACTGTATTACATATAAAGAAAGGGGTTGCAGACTTTAGTTTCGTCCGCGCAAATAATAATATTTGTCACTTAACTGGTTTATCCTGGGATAGGGTATTATCGGGGCCCTTTGCTACGCCTTCTGATAAGTTCGGATATGATGGACTTCTGCTTGCGTCCGACTCCGATTCTGGTTGTCCGTTGAAGAATAGGAACGACCCTTTTTTAGGTCTGTCTAATGATTGGTTGGTTGAAACAGAGGCTCGCAGACAAAGAACGATAACCCCCATATCCCAGAATTCTTAATATATATTCGGACATAAATTATTGTCATTTATTGATATACTAGAAAAAACATGAGCCGTTGGGTCACCTATTGAACTCTGGGGTAGATAATTGTGATCAGAAGAAAGTTAATTTGCAAAACGAATTAAATAAAAAAAAAATAATACGACCGGATAATAATTAAAAAAAAACCCAAAAAAACAAACAAAAAAAAACAACAAAAAACATTAAGATCATTTTGCTAAAATTCATAATTAAGTAAAAAAAAACTGACCTGTTTTATATATAAGGCAGCCGTTAGCTGTTGAAAATTAACATACTATAAAGTACGTAAGACTTTGTAAGTGGTTCAAACGTCGGTCAAACGATTGCCAATGGCCGCCTCTCGGCTCTTTATTTATACCCATTCTTCCAAGGGCAGACCAGTCCATTCAGAAAACACACAGGGGGATATCATTCTACTTATACATGCCCCCCTCCCCCGTGACCACAGGACGAACCGACGTGGTTATCATGGTTTGTATGCGTCTGAGTATTCGTGTAATTGTCCATGCATTCGGTGGGTTGTTGGTACGATGTACCCGTCTGGGTACCCAAGTAGTCTTTGGATCTCTGGTCCGTCCACTCGAGCAAGTTTTAGCTCCAGTGTCTGCAAAGGCATGGACTGCAATGGCTTATTGGGTCCGTCGGTACCAGTCCAAATACGGCATGGGCTCTAGGCATCATTGCTATCTCCACGTTCACCGAAGGGGGTGGCTCGGGAGGGCTTATATGAAATCGTTCCCCGTTCCACACAAGGTGAGGCACAGCAGTTGATTGCATCCTATTATGTTTGTAGGCCGTATACGTGGAGTAGCTTCCGTCCTGGATGCTACGAGCTTCCGACAAACCTTCTTCAAGTGCCCCGTCAATCCACAATTATAGTATACCAGCTTACCAGCTGGACAGTCCTTTCGACTCATTGATCCATTGGGATGTGAAGTCTTTCTACATACCCTGCAAGGCGATGTATATCGTGGGCTTTGAAAATGTCTTGGTTTCCTTTAACCGCTGTTTATGGTCTGACTTTTGTGAATGTCGAGGTCCCACAATAATGCTTAACAACAAGTTTGGCTTTCCGGATTAATTTTCAAAAAGATTGTGCAGCTCCATGCACTCAAAGAACGTACGAGCCACACCATAATTTAAATATCTTCTTTATTTTTCATACGGCGCATGCCGTGAAAACTGTGAATTAAACGAAAAGAATTCGAATAAGTCACAAAATCACACAAAATACAATAAATATACAAAACAATAAAATAGACAAATATTACACAAAAAAGATAAAAGCACAATTACCAAGCAAGGTTTACGTCTTGTAATTTTACCTATAAAAACATTCAAAGCTAAAACTATGAATTACCAATTAAAGAACATACAAAGGGGTTTGGGGTATTTAAACTCATTTACCACAAAAGGCACAAACAGTATTTTAACTGAGGAAAAGGATATTTCTCATTTAGAGAAATTACAAATTAAAACCAAAAATAACACATGTAAAATAATGCAGTTTTAGAGAAGAGAACGGAGAATTTGCCTACCTTTGTTGGCACGTAGGGACTTGGACAAAACGAGACCAAATATCTTAGTAGTTCTTATACTAAGAATTGCAGTTCCAAAATGACCGCCAAAAGGTTGCTCACATGGGAGCCTCAAAACTTGTGACCTGCTCAGATGGTCACTGCAAACGGAAAGAAAGTTTCTTGCCAGGCCTCCCTAGACCTAACAAATTACTACTCGCAATCCAAGACCCTACAAACTTTTATCTTTTATTAAAACCTTTTTCTATTTCACTGCACAACAGCAGTAATTTACTTATAATAACAACACAAAGGCAAAATAAGTACTCCAAACAAACTCAAAAATGCATTTACACATATATTTGGGGTTTCAAAACCCAAGAACTATTTCTTATAAGGGAACCATTTTTACCAGGGGGAATGACCAGGTCACAGGGTACCTTATTCAGGCTAAGAGGAGGAAAAGTGGAAGGGGAAAGTGTAAACCGGACTTGATGATCATGACAAGACAAAATATATACAATTACTACTAATCTGCCTTAAACAGTGGCAGCCACAACTTTTGCACATTGTTGAGTGCAGGGGGTGTATACTGTTATGGAGGTGAGGGGTCGATTTGTCAGTGGTCTCTAGGAAAACTAACCTATTAAACTTCTGCTCTAGAGTGCCGAGGGTAGCAGCCTCCGCCAATATTTTACTCTGATGTTCCGTATTCGCAAGACCCGCTACCATTTGCCCAGCCACCATATCACCGGAATAGTCTACCTGTCGCCCACAGTTCACTTTGTTCGGGCAGGTAACTCTAAATTCACAATATTTCGCTTGGGCACGTAATCGAGCAAGGAAATGTGTGATTGACTCACCCTCTTTCTGCCTCATAGAGTGAAAATGTTGTCTGTGCACTTCTTTGTGCAACCCTTTCACTGCAACGAGTCTTATTTTCTGCAACAGGTGTTCCTCCGTGGCAGAGTTGAGTACCTCGGGTCCTATCAATTCCAATAGCAATCTGTTTGCTTTGTGTGTACAGGCCATTCGTAACTCGTTTCTGATAACTGCTGGGTCTTCTAATCCGCACATGTCCTTGTATCGGGTCCAGTTGTCGATGAAATATACCCAGTCGCCGTCTGTTGCCTCTAGTCCTATCGAGGGTCTATCCGGTTTCCTTACATGGGATGTGTGTATCCGCCCATTTGGATTTTCTTTCCTGAGCGCTATGTTTTCTCATTGTAGTTCAACTAGTTGCCTCATAAGCTCCACATATTAGGTGTCGATGTTCACCTGTGGTGTAGCCATTATCACTTTTGAAATCCAAGTTCAAAAATCCTGTTCGCAGCGCCATATAAAGTACGTAAGACTTTGTAAGTAGTTCAAACGTCGATCGACCAATTGCAAATGGCCGTCTCTCGGCTCTTTATTTATGCCCATTCTTCCAAGGGCAGACCAGTCCATTCAGACAACACACAGGGCATATCACTCTACTTATACACATACGAATAAGTTAATCTACCGCTCACACTCTCCAATCTCTCTCTTTATACTCACAGAGAAAAATTACATATATAAAGATTAGATAGTCAAGATATATAGAGAGAGGGGGAAAGTGACAGACAAAATGTGAAGTAAGAAACGTGTAAGTTTTTGACTTAATTGCAAATTACGACTAATTAGAACCAAATAAAATGGAGTTTTTTTCAAACATAACTTAATCCCAAAACTAAGGATTATTTTGGGATGTATTTTGTGTCATTAAACTAAATCATTTAGCACACAATCATTAGGAAAAAGCATTTAGCACACAATCATTAATTTACTCAGCTTTAGTATAATAATAGATAATAGATATACGTGTCATTTCTACTAACGCAGAATAGTGCGCATGAGATTAGATTAAGTATGATTAGTGGCAGGTTTAGCTCAGTTGGTAGAACACCCACCTTAGAAAAGTGTTAATTGAATATAAAATAATAAAAAAATTAGTATAAAACAAAAAGAATTACGCTGGATACGAACTGTAATTCAAAAAATCTATTTGATTAACAAGAAAAAGGTTACTACTCCCAAATGCGAAAAGTGCAAATCAGCCCAAATAAAATCATATACAATGTTCTGTCACTATTACCGTTCACATCCATATCTTCTATTACAAACACCCCCAACCACACCTACTTTAACACATGTTCATACCGTATACATACACACATACCTACTTATTCTCATACAGGCTATAACCCATTTTTACCGACCCCATTCTTCTAACCCATTTCTGCAAATTATTTCGATGATTGACTTATTTCTGCGACTCGTGTAATTGGGTCAGACACGTGACTATACACATGCACAAATCACGTGAACACTTGGTCCCTTTGCCGCGTCTTTTGGAACAATCTTCAACAATCATCACACAGAAAAGACGCATCCCCGACCTCTGCAGAACTGAACACTTGTTTTTACCCACTCCTCTTTACGGTCTTTTGAGAACTGAACTTTTCCCCTTTGTATCATTTCGTAAACTTGTTCGTTTGTGTTCATCAATATGTATATTAATCGTTCTTATTCGTTCTATTGTCTCCAGTTCTTCCTCCATCGTTGCCTTATTTAATCTTTTACTGTTTTCTAAGACCGTCTTGGTTAAGCTATCTGTTAAGTTACGCAGTCTAACAATACAGAATATACAAATATTCAGCTTTTTTCTTCTTCCTTCTTTGTTGGTCAGTGAATAAGCAAAAGGTCGCATCCTTTCTCTTCCTTTCCTTATCTTCTTCTCCCTCTTCCATCTCTTTTCTTTTTGGGTTTATGACGGTATGTCAGACAAGCCTTTGAAATTGACAGCTCTAAGTCTGGGTAGTGTCTCCTATGGAATGAGTGGGCCGGGTTTCGTCTGGGTCGTGCTTCTCTGTCTCACAAATTATTTAAGGCCAAAATGCCTTTAAATTAAGAAGCTTATCTCCTTTTTCTTTAAATAATGGAAAATTCTGCCCTTCACATTGAAATATTCTTTCTCAATCATGAAATAAACTTCAAAATAACATAAAAATTACAAAATTTTCTTTCTCCTCTGGAGAAAGCTAACTCACTATATTTGGTTTCTCCAATTATTCTTGCAAATTAGGGAAAGGTTATGATAGAACTTTAACTAGTTCAACAAATTCTTTTACCTGTTCCCTTGCAAAAAATTACGTTGATTTTCAAGTCAACGGAGAGAAAACTAAACCCAACCAGCTCTTCCTGGGCTAATTTCTTATCTGAGGAATTTTTGCCGCCAAAATTTTCAAAACAGAAAGTCAGCCTCGTTTTCAAAATCCAAAATTCAGCCAATCAGAGATTGACACAGGAAAATTCAAAAACTCATGGCAGTTGTTAGAAAACAACAGAATTTTTACAAAAAATAAAAAATAAAAATAAAATAAATAAATAATAAAAATAAAATAAATAAATAGATAAATAAAAGATGAAAAATAAATAAAGAATAAATTCGTTTTTTTTTTCAAAGCAATGCCTCTTACAAAAATTAAAATAATCATTGAAATGCTTTCAACATATATTTTAAGTTTAAAAAAATCTCAAAGTAGCACAGACTGGGTAATCTGATCTATGCGGTAAAACTGACGGTAGGTGTGGCGCTCCACTCCAGCAAAATAATCTCCCTGGTTTAGCGCTAGCAAAAAGGTGATAGATTCTATCGATCTCCGGTTGATACCGCCAACTTACTTTTACTTTTTACGTATAAAAAGCATTACATTGAATTACATTTCACGGAAATACCCGAATCCTTTGAGACGCTGGGATTAGGGTAAGGGTTAAGACTAGTTTTACAGATAGGGTTTTTAATTAGGGTCAGTGTTAGAGTAGGTATCCCAAAAATTGACCTAAAATCCGTTTTTGACAAAATAAATTTGCCCCCCTCCCCCATACAGAAAATAATTAACCAAAAATCAGGGAATTATCGGATTTTAATGAAATTTTCAATGTTGATTTACCAATGAATGAACTTTATAATGCATTATTTATGTTGGACCATGCAGGGTACTTATCGGAAAATTTATCGATTGTCATTATGTTACTACTTATCGATTTAGATAAAAGTTTGACCTTAAATAATAGATTTAATTAATTTTAATTTGATTAAAAAAAAACAGTAGCAGACGATTTTTGGGTATTCCTAGGTTAGGGTTATTGTTAGGCTACTTTGGGAGTTTCCGTTATCTAATGCCATTTATACGTAAAATGCGATTCTAATGATATATCTCTTGCGCGCTATTCTATACTTGTACCATGAAATTTTCTAAAAATAGTCAACTTTTTTCCTCTAAAACAAACGAAAGACTTCGTTATGTTCTTAACGGCCCGGAAATGTAATAGAATTGGGATTTTCGATTAGCACCGGGCATGGTCCATTTTACAAGAATGTTTACATATCAAATTGGCAAAAAACAATTAATCAAAATACGGGGATAGTTATTATTAGAAAAATTCTTAGAATAACGAGATCTACCTAAAAGAGAATAACATAATAGTTGGAGATGAAAGGTATTAAAAAAATAGTAAAAATTAACAAATATTCTTTGACATCGTTAATCGGAAACGGTGACCAAGCGCACATAACTCTGTACCACTTCCTGTTTCTTTTTTTAGTAGTCTCAAATTAAACTATGAACTTAAGAAGATTGAGAAAAATGGACAATGAATCATTATTATCACGAATTTGATCAATTGAAGGAATTGACAATACGATATGTAAGTTTTCGTCAATCTTTAAAATATCCCTTTTTTTATTTTCATGGAAAAAAATCTGTGGAGGTTTACAGGTGTTTAACTAACCACACAATATGTGCCTTCTGCCCCCCCTTCTCTCTCTCTCTCTCTCTCTCTCTCTCTCTCTCTCTCTCTTTCTCTAAGGAGTAAAATGGGGAACTCAATCTATCAGAAATGTAGACAAACACAATATTCATCCTTTAAAACATCCTGCATTTGTCTATATTCTTTCACACACACATATTATCTCTCTTTAATTTGTATTGGGGGATGTATCTATATTTATTTCTACTGTGTCTCTAAATTCAAGCATATAAATAAATGAATAAATATCTGTGTAGTGTACAATGTAAACGAATTGGTTATTATTATGAATTATGTTATTCAAATTCATAAGTAAAAATTACAGAAAAATAAATAGATTTTTCGTGGGGTTGCTGTTATGACTTTGATTTATTTCGATATTTCGCACTTTTGTTTTCATCGTTATTGTGTATAAACACAACGTTCATGTTATGGTAACTTCAGACACTGTTCAGGTGTTTTTTTTTTTTTAATTACCTTAAAATAAATTATCTTCAACAGTCCGAAATATCAAAATTATTCATATCAAGCTTCATCTCATAATTATATACAAGTACACTATCTGTTAACCCCCCCCCACACACACACAAGAAAACAAACAAAAAACCCCAAAAAAAACAAAGAAGGAGAATCTATCTAACGGAAGTTCAACAATATACCTAAATAACGGTATATTAGTATATAATATATACTGAAGAAAACAGTAAATAATAATTACAACTCTACACACACCTAGAATAAAATACTTAAATATTACTAAATATGTAAATTTACACAAATCCTGTTAATATATTTCTTCCATAATCTCAAGTATTTTGTATCGCTTTGCTTTCATTGGAGATAGGTTTATTATTATTTAGCTATTTAATTTTTACATTGTTGGCCATCCATAGCAATAAAATGTATCACTGGTGCGCTCCTGTTATGGTAAATTCTTTCGCTTTTGAATTCACGATATACCAAAATTACTATCATTTAGTTTCCAAGAAAACGTATATTATCTCCCCGAAATGAAGAAGAATATCTACATGATTTACAGTGGAAATGTGGGGAATATAAAGGTAATACTTAATAGAAAGACGTAATTATTTGTAATAAAATAATTTAATTGTTGATTTGATTGTTGTTTGATACTTGTGTCAAATTTTGCAGTTTTGGTTTGTTATTTTTTTCTCTTTTAAAACACGTAAAAGTGTTTACAACACAAAGTAAGTAGTATAAAACTTTAAAATTTGCAGAAACGGAAACAGAATTTTTTTTTTTTTACTAAATTGAACTTATTCAGTTAAAAACGTTACACGTTACAAAACTTTAACATTGGGTAAAATCCTTGTATAATCACACGGCCAACAAATTTAAAACTAATTAAAATTGGTGTTCCGATCCATAGTTCTTTATTCATTATAAAATGAAGTCATTAACGAATGATTTGAACATTTCATTAAAATTTCCCTAATTTTTGGTTATAGTTAGAAAATTTAATTTAAAAAAATTACCTCCCTTTGGGATTTCTACCCATGATAATTATTAATTTAATCTAGTGTTCCAGGCACCTGTTTCATTTAACACAAAGTGTAATTTATTTTAAACACTTATTTAATTAGAAATAAGTGAAAAAACAAAACAAAAACTAAACAAAGCTACTCTAATCTGACGTCTGAGAGTTCGTTGCACTAAAAAGACTGTCCATAAAAGCAACAATTCCCCCCCCCCCGTTTGACTACAACAAGTGATACAACAGCAAGCGTGAGAATTTAACAGGCTGTAACTTAATGCACCTGTTTCTTTGTGTGCAATATGGACGTGCAGCCTTGACAAATGAAGAATATATCAACGTAGAGTTGTAATAAAAAAAAAAAACAACAATAATGCTAAGATGGCGTAAAAACAAAATTTACTTTAGGCACTGACAATTTGTTTGCTCATTTTCATTTTAAAAACGAATTAAAATTAATTAAATCGATTATTTAAAGTCAAATTTTTATCTAAGTCGAAAAGTAGTAACATAATGCGCATCAGTAAAAAAAAAAAGAAGTTAAGTGACCTGAAAAAAATCAGAAAAGTTTTGAAATAAAATAACTGATTCATTATAAAATTCATTCATTGATAAATCAACACTGAAAATTTCATTAAAATTGGATAATTGCCTGATTTTTTTTCAATCGGGGGAGTGGGTAAATTTATTATGTAAAATATGCCTATGACAACAAAATTGGCAGACCCTATGTAAAATAATGGTGCTTGTATAGTCTTTTGTTTTAATGTACAAGAATTATATAAAAATGTAATACTTACCTCACCTAAAAGTAAGTTTCAGTCATTTACTTCATTTTATATTTCTGCAAATTTGAATTTATTCAGTTAAAAACAACATGATACACGTTACAAAACTTTAACATTGGGTAAACAGTGATGCTAATAGCTTTTTAATTTAGTGTGTAGGGGTCGGAGTTGCCACTTTGTAGTGACAACAAATTGTATTAATGTGACCGAGAAAGGAAAGGGAGCAAGACATTGTCTTGCCTGCCGGGATCGAACTCGCGCCCTCCCGCATGCAAAAACAAATGCGATTTGGGCACTGGACGGACGCGAGGTTCGACTGATCTGCCCAGATGTTTGGGTAAATATGTCCATAAATGACAAGTGAGTCGAGCGCTGGAGTCAGCAGTCGATGACGAAGTGCTTTGCGAACGACCCAGTAAAGAAATGGATTTTAGTCCAACAGAAACAAAACTAAATAGGAAATGTGATTTTGAACTGCTAAAGATTATTTCGACTACGACGACAGATTTTCCAGCTGCTAGACAAAGACGAAGAATGTGTTGACCAAAAGAAAGTCTGGCTTGTGAAAAGACGGAGAACTCGCTTGTTTTTGGTCCCCCCTCAGCAGGAACTTCTTGATTCGAATATCTACCCCCCCCCATATATTTCCCCCCTTTCTATAATTAAGAATGACTAACCACTTTGTAGAGGGTTATGAGATGTGTTCAATGATATAGGAAATGACAATAAAGTAATAAGACACAGTTTAGGCAGAAAATATGGAGAAATGACAAAAACAAAGCATAAATTTATTCAGAGAATAAATTTGTATAAATAACAAAATATTTGAATGTTCAAAACATTAATTTGAATGCAAAAATGTGTATGTAGAATTTAGAAAAGTTCGTTAAGGAATGTGTAATGTTCAATGTACGTCAAACTTCGAATGGACGTGGACCAGAAATGAAAAATAAAGTTTTGTGATAGGATCTGAGAAATGGAGTTGTGATGTTAATTGCGGTGGCCAATGATGATAGACAGTTGTAAATGCTGACAGTGGTGGAGTTATGTTTTGGTGATGAGAAAATTGAATCATTCACTCGGACATCTGTTTTTTCAATTGAGAAGAACTGGTGGTTGTTTAAAGTTGTCATCGGCCGTGGAGCGTTTTTACTCTCTCGAAGCAGAGTGAAATCTGTGTGAATGTTGATTTTTTTCTCTGTTTAAATAATTCCTAGGCGGATCGAATTTTGATATTTTATTTTTGGCACTAACGCACAGACGTAGTTGAAAACAACCATGATCTGTCCAATCAAACTTTGACTAATGTATAAACATTTGTTTCAATTTCTTTTCCTTAAGTTTGGAAAAAAGGATTGTGTTTGTGTGTTTGTTTTGATCTCTTTTCCTTAAGTTTAGGAAAAGAAATGTGTTTGTGTGTTTATCCTTATTTTGATATAAAATATAGGATTTTATCTTATAACCCCCCCTGCAGATTGATAAATATTGAAAATATTTTTCAATATATAATATATGTTTTGAATTGAGTAGGCCAATGTACTCGTCTACCCGATTTTGTAGTGATGTTTGAGGGTGTGTGTGTTGGTGTGAAAATTTTTGTGTTTGATTATGTATCTGATGCGGTTGTGTTCTGTTGTATTGTTTTTTGTGGATAAATCCAAATACGCCGGCTTTGGTGTGTCTATTTCTCAGTGAAGGTGATATGTATGTAGGGGGACCAATTTTCCGCGATCACGGACGGAATCGTGGAATCGTTAATCTGAAACGGAATCTGAGATTTTTAATTAAATTTTCAATAATAAATAAATTGATTTTTGGGTTTTTAAATTTTTGTTTTAATTCTTTCAAAACTTGACTGTCTCTCCGATTTTTTTGTTAAACGTTTTAATCAATAGAACATAACATAACCTAGTTATTTCCTTTAAAATTGATTTTACAAATATGAGTTATTTTACCTTTTAAGATCTGAAAAAGAATTAAAGGCAAAAGTTTTTACTTAAAAAAAGAAAAGTGGATTGTAGATTTTCTGATGAAATTGATTAGTCTTATATTTTTCTAAGAAACTGTAATGTAAGAGATGAAAGTTGGTCAGTCCTCTAAAGTGTAAATGTGAAGGTAGACATGTAGAAATTGGAAGGGGGAGAACCAAAGATCAAAAAGTTTAACAAATTCATTTCCCTGAGTATATTTACCTCATACCCCACACCCCACTTGTGTGGGTTAGGCACAAGGCCCTATTAACGTGGGACTACCCACAAGCCGAGACGCATGGGTGGCAGGTGGAAAAATTGCTTCGATCCCGTCGGCATTCCCCATTAAGGGGCTGCACCTCAGGCGCTGGGCAATAAACCCAGCCCTGCCCCTTTAAATATTGGGGGCAGGTATTGCCTAGGGGGATAGCCCCCTGGGATCGACATTTATAATTTAACCTCTGGCTGGTCCAGCGGTCAAAACTCACTGGACCCTCGAGTCTCAGTTTGATTTTTTACAAAATTTCCAAGTAAAAGATTCTAAACAACTTGTAACCTTGTTTTATGAATATGACGAAAGAAAAGTAAATACTACTAACATGTGACCATACAATTTAGAAATAAAGAAAAAAACTTTCTCAAATGCCATTTTATGAAACGACTGGCTCGTCTACTCCGAAGTTTACCATTACACAGGGGTTCTCCCGGATTCACAATTGCATCACTTCACCATTGTAAAAAAAATTTAAATTAAATAAAAAATCCTCTAATATCATTAACTATCAATGATTATTTTTTCATATATCATCTATTTTTCAAAACTAGTTGTTTGCCAAGATGGCTGAATGAATATACAATGAATTGCCAAGATGACTGAATCAAATTAATATAGTGAATCACCTTCAACCTCAAAAGTTGGACCTGCTCCTCTAAAAAAAAAAAAAATGAACCCAGTATGTAAAATTTGTGCTAAAGTAGAGCAATTTCCTGATGACTTTTATGCAGAAGAAAATATGTTATTTTGCTAATTATATCTTCATAGTGTTGACTTTTTTAGGGTTGACACAATCAAAGATCATATAAAATCCAAAAATCAATTTGCAAAAAAGTCTTCTCAACTGAAACAGAAGACAATTACAACTTTGTCTAAATGTAAAGAAGTATGGGATGATTTTGTTCTTGATTTAAAAAAAAAAATGTGTAATTTGTCTGACATTCCCCTACACAAAATTGACAAAATGAGGCCATTTCTATTAAAACACTGTAAGGAAGGTGGTGCTATTCCAAGTGTCAATTGTGTTAGGCAACTTCATCTGCCAAAATTGTTTGCTCTTCGTTTTGCTACCCTGAAAACCAAATTTGCTAATCAATCTGTTAGCATCATAACAGATCAAATAACTGACTGTCGTGACCACAGCATTTTGAATTTGATTGCAAGCATTTGTGGGGAGTCATTTCTCATTGATGTTGTAACCTTGGGAGAATGCAATTATCAAACCTTAAGTCAGGCATGCATCTGAGCTGTAACTCACGTGGATATTGCATTTGACGATATTGTTGCATTTGTAACTGATTCTGCAGCTTATTGTAAAAAAGCTCATAGGGAAGTGTTATCAAATGTCTTTTCTAACAGTTACCATGTGTTGTGCTTATCCCATCTCATAAATCCTGGTGAAGTATTTTCACACTGGTCAGCATTTGATAATGTTACCCAGCTCATTACATTCATCAAGTAAGCCTTTTTTAAAAAGGCTAGTCGAAAAAAGTGATACCTTAAATGGCTTGAAGGTTCCTTGCCTAAGGAGCATATGAAATTACCCCCTGTGCCAGTGGCAACCAGATGGAATTCCTGGTTTAATGCAGCCAAATATTACTCATCCTTTGTGCAATTTTATGAAGAGTTCTTTAAACAAGAAAAGAGCCATGGCCTTGCAGTAGATAGGATTCTGGAATTAATGGATGATGATCGACTACATCATGCCTCTTACCATAATTTGCACCTGAATTTGCCTTTTATAAAAGAGAACTGCATCCGTTTAATAACAGTTTTGACAAGCTTAGAAGAAACCAAGTCTCAGCTTGCATGTGTTGTTTATAACATGATGGAGGATGTAAAACAGTATTTGCATACTGGTACATCAAAATCAACATTTGGTGTAGAAACTGACCGTCTTCTGTCTGAACTAGAAAATACAGAGAGGGAGAGAGTTTTCTCAAATTTCCAAGATTTGTTCAGCGTATCTTTTTCAAAACTGAATAAATACCTGGATGCTCACCCTGCATATAACTTTTACAAGGCATTTTGTCTGTTTGATCCTAGACAGCTACCTTGTATAAGCTATGACATTGATAGTTTTTCAGCCATTAAGGACTTGCAAGATCTTTCTACTGATCTTCTTGAAGAATTCCAAATTTATGTGAATTACCAAGATGACTTACCAAATCCTTTTAACATCCCAGCATTTTGGAATGCAAATAAGAGTAGATTTCCCCTTCTGGAACAGATTGCCAATAAGGTCATATGGATGCCTGTTACCAGCGTGGATGTTGAACGTTCATTTTCTCAATATAAACATTTACTAAATAAACAATGTGAAAGTCTTATCCTGAAAACACCAAGCAACTTATAATGTTGTATTACAATGGAGATTTAGAAAAGAGATCTGAAGATTGCTAATTTCTTTATTTGGGAAATATCCAATTTTAAATTTGAGGAATATTTCTACTTGAGATAACTTGTTTAATTTAAATTTTGAATTAATATATAAAATTTGTTTTTTATATTTTGCTACAAAGATTCAATTATTATGGTTTAATTCCTGTTTTGTAAAATTTTTTAGGTCAAAATGTTTGACTTTCTCAGATATCTATTGTTAAGATGCAAGTTATTTGCTGTTGATTCTTTAAATGTGATTTTTCTGTTAATTTTAATATTGTGAATCAATGCTTATAAATCAATCTGGATCCTTTTACTTAAAAACACAAAAACAATCTGAATGTATTCTTTCTTAAAGAAGGAAGCTCTGATTAAAAGTTCTACCTCAAAGATAATTATGCACTGCAACATTTCATTGTTTTATTGTTTAGTCATGTTACATATTTATTTTTACATCTAATTTATTTTTGGACTTTCATTTCACAATTTCAAAAAGAATTGTAGACATTTGCTATTTCTTTATATGTAATAAAACTTAGAATTATGTTTTTATTTTCAGTTTTAATAATTATAGCAAATTTTATTTCAATTTTTTTCACAAAATACTATAAAAATGGGAATTACCAGAAGTGGAAACGGAAAAAAACGGAATTGACTAAAAGTGGAAACAGAATTTAGAAAAATTTGAAACGGAAAATCGGGGGCCCTATGTATGGTCTCAAAATAACTTGTCTCTACGTTGTTAAGCAGTGTTTGTTTTAATCTCTTTTCCTTAAGTTTGGGAAAAGAAATGTGTTTGTGTTTTTATTTTTATATAAAATATAGGACCCACAAAAATAACATCACTTTGGTTTTAAAAATACCTTTTTAAATACTTTCTTTGTTGTATTATATACAAGAAATAGAATACCTATTTACATTAATTTTTTTTTTTTTAAACAAAGCTTGTCCAGTTGGTGTGTAATGATGTAAATTGTTAACGTTTTAATATTATATCGTAAGTTCATTTTTTTCCCAAACTGAATGTTTGACAAAAAATCCTGATGGCTAACCATCATCCAAATGTCACATATTATATATCAAAATAATTCTGAGACTAATCTTCTATTAAGGATATAGTGCTTCTTTTTTGATTAGCTTATACTTTTTGAAGGAACCTGTGTCAACTTTTGTTGGTAGTGGTTTTGCTTCTAAAGGTAGAGGAAGAAAAAAACATCCTACATGATGTAGTGTAAAGTGTAATCTGACTAGGTGTACAATTTCAAGAATATTGATAAAGATTATCCTCTTTGATTTTTACAATGCAAACTAATGACTACATTTTAGCCTCAGAAAAAAAAATCGTATTTTAAGCTGTTCAAAGCAAAATACTTTTTTAAATCACTGTAAAAAATAATTCAATGGATAAAAACCCATGGAAATTACATATTTAGAAAGATTATTTTCTTTTCTTTCCAACCATATAAACATTTTTTAGATTAGATTAGAAGTACTCGAGAAATTGTGAATTAAAAAGATTACGGTCATAAATTTAATGCGTGCGTGGGGTGGGGGGCTGTTTACATATTAAAAACGACTAAATTTTAAGTTTTTTTTCCCCCCAAATTCAACCTTTGACATAAAATCCTTTGGTTAACCGTCATCCTAATGTCACATATTATATATCACAATAATTCTGAGACTATCTTCTAAGGATAATAGTGCTTTTTTTTTTTTTTTTTTTTGCTTAGCTTATACTTTTTGAAGGAACTGCGTCAACTTACGTTGGTAGTGGTTTTGCTTCCGAAGGTCGAAGAAGAAAAAAAAAACAACCTACATGATATAGTATAAAGTGTCTACTAATTAAGTGTTCAATTTCAAGAATATTGATAAAGATTATCCTCTTTGATTTTGCAATGCAAACTAATGACTAAAATTTAGGCTAAAAAAAAATTCATATTTTATGTTTTCGGTTATTCGAAGCAAAATACCATTTTAAATCACTGTAAAAAACGATTCAATGGATAAAAACCCATGGAAATTACATATTTAGAAAGATTATTTTCTTTTCTTTCCAACCATATAGATATTTTTAAGATTGGATCTGAAATACTTGAGAAATTGCGAATTAAAAAGGTCACAAATTTGTGAATGTCCGCCGATTTCAGCTAAGTGCTGGCAATACTATATATATATATATGATAGATAGATATATAATATCAAATATCACCATGAAGGATTCAACCAAAACAGAAAACATTCCTCATTCAGGTAAATAAAGTCATTTGTTACATTTTCTTTTCTTTTTTTACTGATTAGTTGACAATAATAAATCTTAGTGGTTGAGGAGAAAATGATGAAAGAAATATTACAAATTGTAGCTACTTGTGAATACATGATTTTGAAATTTAACTGTAACATTTTCATTTGATGATTGGGCACACCACATGAAACATTAAATTCTAGCATAGAGATACATACAATTTAAGTACAGAATCAAAAAGAACATACAATTTTACATAAGAATGCAAAGTTTTATCAAAATTGCTTCAAAAATAAAGAAATGGTGAAGAAATTAGTGAATATCTTGTTATGATTTGACAAGTTGACATATTTTTTCTATCAAAAGTGAAAGTTGGATTAAGAAGAATTAAATCCCCCCCAACCTGACTTAACATCTCATCTACATACGTCCATTTGATGTTAGGAGAGTTTGACTGGGTCCTTTCATGTAGATCAGTGGTTCTCAACCGGGGTACATGTGGACCCCTGGGGACCATATAAAATTCTTTGGGACCATGCAAGCAAAATGTATTTAACTATAAAATTACAATGAGATTTTTAAACATGGAATGGCTATGGGAGGGTCCACCAGAGTAAAATAAGGTTAAAAGGAGTCCATGGGTAAAAAAAGGTTGGGAACCATTGATGTAGAGTATTCTCTCTGTGGTCTTTCAGCCTTTATAATTTCTCCTTGTGTTGTATATCATATACTGTATACCCCATCGGGTATATAATCGAGAGAGGAAACCCGGATGATAGAGAGAGACAGATTGGAGAGAGTATGATCTTACTTGATCACTAATTAGGACTGAGGCTATTCTAGTTGTGACCACCTTAGCTATTTCATAGATTGGAGGTGCATGGTGTAATGGTTAAAGTCGTAGGAAATGGACTAGTCGACCAGAGTTCAAATCCTAGACATAGCTACAGTTCACATAATGCTAATACCCTTGGGAAAGGTATGAATCCAACTATTCTCCCTCTAGCTATGGGTAAAATAGTAGAGCAGACTGGGCTCTTTAACCTTGGTTGGGCAACCAGTCTAGGAGAAGGAAAACTATGAATTAAAACCTGTTAAACTCTGCTTGGGGTGGTCATTACTAGAATAGGCTCAGTCCTAATTAGTGATCTATTTCACTAATTTAAAAAAGAAAATTAAATTTAAAAATTAAATTTTCAGATTTTAATTTGAAGAGATTGGAAGCAGTTTTAAAATGTTTTAAAAGAATCAAATGTCTTAAAACAAATAAAATTTAATGTATTATTTATATTAATATTTTATATTTTTGCTTGAAGGCAATTACAATGTGAATATTGCATAAATTCGATAATTATAGAAGATGATAATGACAAGTGAATTTCGCAAAGAATTACTCGGTGTGTCGAAAAGCATAAAGGCCCCGGATGTGTTTGTTATTATTCACTCAGCGCCTCCCTTGCCTCATATGGTAGAGATGCTACAGTATCATTGACAGGTTAATTTCGCAGGAATTTCTCGGTGCTGTATTGTGGCTGAAACAGTATAGTTTCTAACTATCCTGCTGAAGTCCCGGTTTCGATTTCTGTCGGAGGGAAATCGTTAGTATATATTGCTGATGAGACTTAATAAAGTTGAAACAGTCTGTACGATATTCTACACACCGAGTAATTCTTTGCGAAATTCACTTGTCATTATTATCTTCTATAATTATCAAATTTATGCGATATTCGCATTGTAATTGCCTTCAAGCAAAAATATAAAATATTAATATCTATACTTTATTCAACAATGCTTCTAAAAAATAAACAAACATCCAAAAAAAATCTTATTAATGTATTATTGTTTTGTTTTTTTATTTTGAGATAGATCAATTTTAATATTTTTCATTTTTTTTATTTTTGTGAAAAAATAAAAAAATTAGACCACCTTGTCCTTTTTGGAGTGAGGCATTTTTTCTTTTACAAAAACAAAACATTGTTTTGTTTGTTTTTAAAGAATCTTTGGGAGCTGTTAAAAATATTTTAACAGATAAATAATTCTCTAAAGAAGAACAAAGGTTATTAATTTTCAATATACAGTAGAGATTAGGTCTCTTTTTTGTTGGTATTCATTTACTTCTCTATCTTTTAAACCAAGCAATAATACTTTTTCCATTAAAGTGAGACGATTCTTTTTTGAGTCGTGGATGATTCTGTCTTTTTCTATGTGATGATGGTTGCCATTCTGGATGTCTGCATTGGAATTTTCAGAACTCCCAACATTTTTCCGCTGTATCAGGCCAACATTTCTGTGTTACTGAAGTCATTACTCATGCAGGTCTCTGTCAGCTGATAAAGGTGCTCCACTGTTCTTCTTCCTTTCTAGTTTTTCTCACACAGTCACACATCAAGATTAATCATGTTTCTAGAGAAGATGTGTAGAATGAACATCATACTCACCTTCACAAGAAGGCTGTGACTAGCGTCCAGTCACCAGACAAAAAAAAGACAGTAACCGAATACACTCTGTAGCAACTAAGAGGACATGGTCAAGTATTTAGTATATATTGATAAAAATATACACACCAAAACCACCAGCCAATCAAAATCCTGGAAATAGACTTGACCATGCCACAAAGTAGAATAGGCCAAGCTGCTATTCAAAACACTTACCAAGTTTGGATTCTCAGAAGCGGATTGATATGATCCTGTTCACAGCTCAATGTAGACTGAGTAGATTCAACTTGCAACACAATTGAATACTGATCAATCTACACAAATCTCTACAATATGGTTTTGTTTCATAAATACTGTTGACCTCTTGTTTGTCATTATATTCTAGTGACCTTGTGTTATCAAAATGGTAACTTACAAAATATAAAGAGGGGTGACTATTTATAATTTTCAATAAATGTTTACACTGCTTTTCTTGCCTCAAAATATGATTAAAAAAAAAAAATTAACGTCTTTATAAGATGAGCTATGATGGAATATTTTTTCATCTATGTTGTTTTTTTAATCTCTGGGCTTTACAAACCTTTACAAACCTTTTGATCATCCAAGGTGCAGGATATGAACACTATCCTTCAGGTAGTCAGACAAGTCTATCTACATATTTCTGTTTTCTTAGTCTTACAGTTTTGAAATTCTGACAAAGAAAAATTCTTTGTGTCTTCTCATAGCAGTAACTTCACGCTCACACCTTTTTCTTCGTGACTAGATTGCTGCCGCCCTGGCAAATAAATGAGCTCCTTTTATATCGTCGGCGTAATTTGCATGGGCGATGCCACGCTCACGCCACAAACGAGACAGAACCTTACAAATCCACTCGTCAACGGCGACCATGCTTCTTCAGCTTAATTCAGGCAGAACCTAACAAGCTAAGCAGATGTGTTTCGCCGGAGGTAAGTAAGCTTGTTCATTACACTCGCCCCTGATCTCATGATCACATACATGGCAGTGAGGGGGCTACCGCTTTCGACGAGTACTTCTTCGGAGAGGAGGGGGCTCCTCAGGTGGCAACATTTCCACGTTATATCATGCGAATCAGAGTCATTCCCGGTGTCATCACCGCTGTCGTCCGGGTCTGCCCCTGCATCTTCTGATACAGGAAGCGAGTCTTCTGACCACCTCACGTACAGCATCGGTGTCTCCAATTCACTGCTAGAGGACATCTCTTGATGACTTTCTCCCGAAGCAGTCGATTCTCGCTGTGGGCGAAGATCCCTCACATGGCGTGGCACACCATTGACCTTGAAGGTGTGGGAGCTGATCATTCCGTCAACTCGTCCTCTACCAAATCTGGTGGTACATCGTACATTTGGAGGTTTGACTCGGACGAGATCACCTATCTTATATGGTTCCTTCGTATCTCTCGGAATCTCTGACACTTGGTCTATCCCCTTTATCCGCTGCTCGTAACTGTATATACCGTTGGCTGGCGCAGTTGACATTGTCATATCGTCTCTGGGCGTGACGTTGTACCAGTACACAGCCTCCTGGATGGAGCACTGCGTCCTGGCTGCTATTCTTTTAACGGTGCGGTAACACTGTTCCGCTATCCCGTTACCCTCCGGGGTGTATGCGCCTCTGTACTGCACTCGCACTCCCCATTCGGCCGCGAAGTCCCAAAAGTCTCGACTGCAGAAAGTCGGGGCGTTGTCTGTCAGTATCTCAACAGGGGCACCGCACTCACAAAAGACAGATTTCAGTTGTCATATAACTGACAATGCATCCTGGCACACTAGTGGGCGCCACACGGTGAAACGCGTTGGGCCACAATCTGTCAATGATAGGAAATGACAGCCGTCGTCGTGGGTTACATCCATGCCTAATCGCCACCAGTTCTTGTCCACTTCGAGTTTACCCTTCTTCCACTGTATTGGGACAGGGTCCAACGCACAACACTCCTCACAGTCTTGTATGGCCGTCCTGACCATTGACTTTGTGATTGCAGGACATACTCTTCGGACGAAGTAAGTTGTGCGCCGAACGCCAGGATGACCGCTCTTTTTATGTATGGTGCGGATCTCCTCGTTGGTTAACTGGCCCATCAGGGTGGCGCACGTCGGTGGTTCTGCTATTTGCTTCAGCATATTAAGCCATCTCTTTGGCACTCGAGTTAACTTGTCAGCCAAATTTATCTCCGACGTGGTCAGTTTGAAGTCGGCTACCTGATCGTACTCCTCAATTAGTTTCTGGAGCGTCGACAATCGTCTGCGCATGAACATCTCACTCGCGACTTTTGTCCTCACTTGGATTTTACCTGTCAGGGTATTCGTCAGCCAGTGGTACACGCACATCGAAACTGTTCATTATGGAGTAATAGCTGAAATAGCTTGTGTCTTCTCGTAGCAGTAACTTCACGCTCACACCTCTTTCTTCGTGACTAGATTGCTGCCGCCCTGGCAAATAAATGAGCTCCTTTTATATCGTCGGCGCAGTTTGCATGGGCGATGCCACGAACGAGACAGAACCTTACAAATCCACTCGTCAACGGCGACCATGCTTCTTCAGCTTAATTCAGGCAGAACCTGACAAGCAAAGCAGATGCATTTCATTACATTCTTTTTATGGAGCTTCAAAAAAATATGTCATACCTCTATGTAGAACCACTTTTCAGTCTTTTCTAGTGTCATCTAAACTTTCCCAGAAGTGTTTAGTAAATGATATTCTATACACATGGAGGTATTTGTGGTGTAATGGTTATCATCATAGGAAGTGGACACGGTGTGCCAAGATCAAATCCTAGACGAGGCGGTTTGTGTTTCACATACCTTTGGGAAAGATAGGAATCCAACTATTCTCCCTCCAGCTAAGAGTAAATAGTAGGTCAGACTGGGTTCTTTAACCTTAGTATGGCAACCAGTCTAGAAGAAGGAAAACTGAATTCAAACCTATTAAACTTCACTTAAAACATAAAATTGAGCTTGTGTCACATCCTATTCATGTGTAGGTGTTGGATAAATATATACATATACAAGCTATATTTTCCCAGCCTTGCCAGGGTTATATATTATCCGACTAAATTTAAGTACACACATTTTAAATCTTATATTGTGCATGGAAGTGTGTGGTGTAATAATTAGCGTTGTAGGAAATGGACTCATTGACACAAGTTCAAATCCTAGACAAAGTTGTTTGTATTTCACATAACCTTGGGAAAGATATGCATCTGACTACTCTCCCTCCAGCTATGGGTAAATAGTAGGGTAGATTGGGCTCTTTAACCTTGTTATGTGTTGTAGATGGCCTGGCTCATAGCCTTAAATAGTCTACAATTAAGGACTTCAACAGTTGATTGATAATCTGATTAATATTCAGACTGATCTTGGATTTACCAAGTCTTCCCACCAGGTTAGGATGTGACACAAGGTCTTTTTTTAATATGGGGAGCCATCCACAAACTGAAGCTCATGATGGCTAGTCAAAAAAATGTGTGGATCCTATCGGATCAATCAATTGTTAATTTGTTCAGACTTAAGACTGATCTTATTTCATTCGGCTATACCGCATTTGACCATCGTCTATTTCTTGTAATTATTTAATTGTTTTGTAACTTATTGTCCTGCTTTTTTTTTTTGTATGTATCCATTAGCACCAGATACTGGTGCTGGATAAATATATTAAGCACTGAATTTTCCTCTGTGTATCATTTCACCTCGAAGATACAACAGAATAGCAACCAGTCCAGGAGAAAGAATTCAAACCTGTTAAACTCCACAAAAATAAGATTGAGCTTGCGTCACATGCTATTCATGTGCAGGTGTTGGGTAAATAAATATAATCGTCCTATTGTAAACAAAATAACAGGTGTGAGGCGAACAAAGCCTTGGTCTAAAAAGGTTTCTGCATTATTGCATCATTGCCAACTAGGGTATGTCGATTTTTATTTTCATTTTCATTTTTTGAAATATCAAATTACATGATACACTGAAAATTGTGTATTTGTCTTCTTTTTTTTTCCCTTCTTATCTTTTCATTTTTGTTTATTTGAAACATATTAACATTATCACTTTCATGCGCTCACCACCTCTCTCTATCTTTCCCCTACTCTCTTTTTTTCTTTCTTATTATATTCTTTCTGTATAGCGTGTTCTTTTTCTTCCCTTTCTTTATAATAAAAACAGAATAGTCCATTATTTAGCTGAGGTGATGACAATCATAAGAAATAAGAATTTGGCAGAGAAGCAAGACCAAATAATCAGGATTTACATTTTTGCATTTCATCTTGGACAATTTGGACACTTTCATTTTTAACCTGACGGTGTTGCAAGATGATTGTATTGTACAATTAAGAAACACAAGTATTAATATATAAGTATCATAATGATATCATATATAATAATATAATAATGGCATGATATATAATGATTATATTAATAATATAGTGGAGTTATAGATAATCTTTGAAAGTGTGTATAATAATAATGAAATTTATTGTATACAGTGCTCAGGTGCGCCACAACTTATCAAAGGCTCATGTATAGTGCATAGAATAATGTACTAATGTCAGGAAAGTTTGCTGTTAGTAAGATGGTTAATGACCTTATGAGTGTTTACAAAGTCAGTTGCCAGAGTTTTAACGAATCCATTCCCAGGGCAGCAAGATGTTCAGAATATGGTAGATGCCTGATATAGGGTATTCATTTGGTTGCACATCTCTGTACAGTTTCCAGGAGGTCAATGAGGTTCTGAGGGAGGTAGAGGTTCCAGACTTGTAATGCAAATTCCAAGTGTGGCCGAAATAAGCTTTGGTGTAAAAACAAATATTTTTCATACACTCAAATACACAAAATGTATTTAATCTTTTATCACTAGCAAAAATGCCCTCGAGGTGGTGTAAAAAATAAATTTTTGAAACCTATTGCCATGGGGGTGGGGAATTAAATGAATAAAATAAAATGTTTAATGTTTGAAAAAAAATTACTTCACAAGCATCATATTCACTCCACTCCACTGAGATATTTGTTTTGTTTTATGACAGTAAAAATCTCCGATTTAATTATTCAGACTCTTATTTTTTTAGAAAAATTTAAAAATCGTATGAGTAAAATATATTTTGTTTGGATTTCATAAAATGACATAAGTGGTGGGAATCAACCTAGCAAAAAAATATTTCCCCTAATATATTTTAGGAAAAAACAATTTTACACATAACTTCATCTCAAGGTGAATGAGTATCAAAATTTTTGTGAAAATTGACTCGTAATTGATTTTTCATAGATTTAAAAAAAAAAAATTATTGTGATGTAAACAATGATGTAGTTTCAGTTACAGAAAAAAAAAAGAGACAGAATCTCCATTATTAATAGATTAGCTATTTAACAGCTAAATAGATAATCTGGATTTACATTTATTTAATCTTTTATTATCATTAACCATTATTATTATTATTACTCGCTGTATCCAATTATGACACTATGTGAATATGTTTTCTTCATTTGATTCGATCTCTGGTTGCGTCTTGTCAACTGCCTATTGCGATGTTCAAGTCCTCCAGGTTTCTTTTGATGTTGTCTTTGTACCTGAGCTTTGGTCTACCGATTCCACGTGATCCCTCTCTTAGTTGAGAGTACAGAATCTGCTTTTGCAATCTGTCATCCCCAAGTCTGTTCAATTGGCCAGACCATCTCAGGTTGCGCTGGACAAGTATGTCATGCACGCCAAGGAGTCCAGTCAAGGCCCTCTAAGATATACACAGGCCTATTCACTGAAGTCCGACTCACGTGTGACGTCAGTATAAGTAGGCCCAAGGAAGAAGGCGCCGGCCGATTCATTACCTTCTAAATGTCCGCGAGTTCACCGAAGTGTTTTTAAATATTCAACGACTTTTTCTTTTAAATATTCAATTAATTAATTTTATTTTATAAACAAAAATGCCTTTTTAAGTATTTGGTCCCTTTTTTAATGGAATTTATATAGATGCCATACAGTTTAGTGTTTGTTTTTTGTTTACAAAAGAGAAAGAATTATATGAAAAATGGATCTATACTATGAAGACAAAACTTTAAAAAAATAGTAGGTAAGTTATTTTTTTGTATTAAAACTAAGTAAATTTGATTGAAACTTTAATAATTAAAATATTTTCAAGTCTTTGTAATTCACAAAATCGTGTTTAAGATAATGAACGCGCTGTCTTATAAAGATAAAAAATGTTTTTACATTTATAAGACAGCGTGTTTAAAACTCATATTTAAAAAATGAACTTAGTTTATTTTTTAAATGAATTAATATCGAGAATTTCTTTATAGTTTATTAAACTATAAAGAAATTCTCGATATTAATTCATTAAATTCCTAAAGAAATATTTTTTATAAACATAAAAAAATAATTCTGATATTCATAACAATATTTTTGAATAGTTTTATTCATAAATAAATGAGTCTTTAAAATAAAATTGACCCCAATTGTTTTGATTACTCTTAAAAGCGAGAAAATTAATATTTGTCTGATGTCTAATAAGCACAGGTTATTTTTTTTTATTATTTGAATGAATTTATATCGATAAATTCATTCAAATAAGAAAGGGATATTATTATTGTGCTAAACTTGCAAATTGTCGTCAAAATTAAAACAGAAAATTTTGACGACGATTTGCAACACATCAAACTAAATTTTGAAATTAAAATTAGTTTTAAAAATCCGATTCAAAATACTTGACTTTTTTTTTTGGTAATTGTTTTCATTTATTTAACGAATCTTGAAATATTTTCTGAACTAAAATATTTATGTGCAGTTTAGAAAATAAAATAACTACTAACCCCAGAACCTGACTTACCAAAAATAAAGTCAAGTAGGAAAAAAAAATAATAACGATGAAATAAAAAAAGTAAATAAATAAATTGAAAAAAATAGAAAAGATTTTTTATTTATGAATAAAACAATTACTAACCTGACTTACCAAAAAAAAGTCAAGTATTTTGAATTGGATTTTTTAGATTTTAATTTCAAAATTTAGTTTGATGTGTTGCAAATCGTACTCAAAATTTTCTGTTTTAATTTTGACGACGATTTGCAAGTTTAACCTATTATTATTATTATTATTATTATTATTATTATTATTATTATTATTATTATTATTATTCCTTTTGAGTTTTCACATCAGTGTTAGCTGATGGTCTTTCACTGGAGTCTGAGTGACAGCAAGTCTCCTCAGGTCTCCAGGACTCTTCTGAGTATTCTGGCAGATTGCAGCAGTGCAGTGTTCTGAATGGTTTCAATCCTTCCTCTGATATCTAACCTTTCCAAACCCTTTTCTAATCCTTTTGGGACTGTTCCAAGTGCACCAACTACAATTGGTATAACTTTCACTTTCATATTCCATAACTTTTTCAGTTCTCTGGCAAGGTCCAGATATTTGTCAATTTTTTCATTTTCCTTTAATTTCACCCTGTGATCCGCTGGCACTGCAAAATCCACCAGTTGACAAGTTCTTTCTTTTTTGTTAATCAACACTAGGTCTGGTCTTCTTGCTGGGATAAGGTGATCCGTTTTAATTTCAAAGTCCCAGAGAATTTTGTGCGTTTCGTTCTCAAGAACAGATTCTGGTTTATGCATATACCATTTTGTTGTGTGGTCAAAATTTAATTTCTTGCATAATTCCCAGTGGATCACCTTCCCAACCCAGTCGTGTCTAGTTTTGTATTCTCGTTGTGCTAGTTTGCTACATTCGCAGAGTATATGGTTAACAGTCTCATCTCTATTACCGCAAAGTCTACATTTACTATTTTGTTGGGTCTTATCAATTTTCGCTTTGATGTAGTTTGTCCTTATGGCATTATTTTGTGCAGCAATTATAAGTGATTCTGTTTCTCTTTTGAGGTTTCCCTTTCTTAACCATGTCCAAGTCTTTCCATGTGCAACCTCATCTATTTGTCGTTTGAAGCGTCCATATAATTGTTTTTCTTCCCATTTTTGTTTTCTAGTCTTTGTCGTTTTTCTGTTTGTCCATCTGCCGTTTCTACTATTGTTCGCCATAAGTAATTTGTCTTTGCTCTTCCTTGTGTAATCTTCAAGTTGTTGGATTGTGGTTTCTATGCATTCCTCTATGTTGGCAAGACCTCTTCCCCCTTCCTTTCTTGACACATACAATCTATCTCTATCATCTCTAGGGTGGAGAGCCTTGTGCATGGTCATTAATTTTCTCGTCCTTTGGTCTATCTGTCTGAGTTCTTCTTTTGTCCATTTTAAGAATGGTCCTGAGTATCTTATAATGGGGACAGCCCAGGTATTAATTCCTTTGATCAGATTTCTGCTTTTAAGTTTCGTTTCTAGAAGTTTTCTAGTTCTCCTGAGATATTCTTTTTTAACTTTTCCTTTCATCTCTGCTTGCATGATATTGTCTGCTTCTAAAATTCCTAAGTATTTGTAGCTTTCATTTTCATCAAGAGATTTTATAGTTTCCTGATTTGGTAGTTGTATTCCATTCAATAGTTTTCTTTCACCCCTTTTTATTACAAGCATAGCACATTTTTCGATTCCAAATTCCATCCCTATATCCTGGCTATATATTCTAATAGTTTGTACTAGGCTCTCCAATTCTTTTTCATTTTTTGCAAAAATTTTAATGTCATCCATGTACATAAGGTGGTTGATCTTTTCTTGTGAATTACTAAATTTGTATCCCCCGGTACATTTTTTCAGTATATGGTTTAGCGGCATCATTGCAATAATAAAGAGTAGTGGTGATAATGAGTCTCCTTGGAAGATACCTCTTTGGATTTTTACTTCTGCCAGGGATTGTTTTCCAGCTTTTAATTGAACTCGCCAGTTTTCCATGGCTTTTTTAATGAAGTTTATAATGTTGTTGGAAATTTTATACATTTGTAGGCATTCTAAAATCCAGGTATGTGGGACCATGTCATAGGCTTTTCTGTAATCGATCCAGGCCATTGCAATATTTTTCCGTTTATTTTTGACTTCTTTAAGAATGTATTGGTCTATATAGAGTAAGTCGTGGGTTCCTCTTTTTCCCTTGCGACATCCTTTCTGTTCTTCTGGGAGAAGTTTCCGCCAATTGAGTGAAAAGTATACTTCTTCTCTTACAACGGCAGTTAGAATTTTCCACATCATGGGTAGACAAGTTATTGGTCTATAATTGCTGGGGACATTTCCTTTTTGTGGGTCTTTCTGGATTAGTGTAGTTATTCCTTTTGTCATCCATTCGGGTATTTCCGTTTCTTGTAGGCATCTGTTCAGTTGTTGGGCCATTCTTTTGTGGATAGTCGTAAATTTTTTGAACCAGAATCCATGTATGCCATCATGGCCTGGTGTTTTCCAATTTGCTACTTTCTTGAGTACTGATTTAAGCGTAATTACGTGAACACTGGCAACAGGTCCTTCCTCAATTTCCATCAGTTCATTCTTAATATCACTTATCCACTTTGACTGCTTATTATTATTATTATTATTACTATTATTATTATTATTATCGTTTTGTTGTTGTTATTATTATTGTTATTGTTAACATTATTATTATTGTTATCTTTATTATCATCATTATTATTATTATAGAATAATTCTGATAATAGTAATAGTAGCAATAATAGTAATAAGATAATTATGATAAAAGTAATATTAAGATTATTATAATAATAGTAGTAATAATAATAATGATTCTAATAATAATAATAATAATAATAATAATAATAATGATTCAATAATAAATAATAATAATAATAATAATAATAATAATGATTATAATAATAAGGAAATCATTCTAATAGTAATAATGATTCTAATAATAATGAAAATGAAAAAATTCTAATTACAATAATAATAATAATGATTCTAATAATAATGAAATAATTCTAATAATAATAATATAATAATAATAATAATATAATAATAATGATTCTAATAATAATAATGATTCTAATAGCAATAATAATGCTTCTAATAATAATGAAATTATTCTAATAATAATAGTAATAATAATGATTCTAATAACAATAAAAATGAAATAAATTCTTATAAAAAAAAAAGCTTTTCATTGTATATCCACACGCATTTGTTATGTCTCAGCCTCTATTCGACTACATATATTAAAATGCATTAAAAACAATTGGCTTAGTCAAAAAGATGCAACTAAATGCATGCTGTTTCCAAAATGTTGTCAAAATGGAAATCATGAATTAAATAGTATCCAAAGTGCCCCATTTTGTTACATTACAGAAACTTCATGCCCTGGAATCTCTGTCAATTTTGAAATATTGTTATAAATTGATCTCAGAAGCTCTTTCTCCTACTAGTCTTGAAAGGCTTGTTAATTTAGTTCTGCAAATTTTCAATGAGTACACTATTCAGGGATGATTGACATTAGGAAAACAGGAATGTTTGCCTAATTTTGCAGAAGTTGCAGAATATATAAACATATTTTATATTTGGTAGACAATAATGAATGTAAAAACACCATATAAAGGTTGTCGGCTTAGACATAAATACTGTAATTCACTTAGAGTAAATGAAGAAAGTTTTAGATTTCTCTCTGTATTCTGTGACTGGTTAGAATCTTGGAATATCATTTCTAGAAAAAATGGCAAATTAACAAGGAAATTTTCACTGCTTTGCATCATACAACCTATGCATTTCTAGAACTGACTAAGTAATGCATGGAAGAATTGGAAATGCTATCCATATTACCTGGCAAATTTCAAACTGATCACATTGAGGCAAGGTTTGGTCAATATTGGCGACTTAGTGGTGATCAGTATAATATCTCAATATGGCAAGTGCTTGAGTGTGAACAAAAAATTAGAATGCTATCAGTTTTAAAATTGAGCTTACCATTTAATCAACAATATTTATTCACCATTTACTTGTAATTTGTTTATCAGTTTATCTAATAATTGATTGTTCTTTTATTCATAATTTAGTTGTTCCTGTAATCACTTGATAATTACAACATTGTAAATTTACAGAATAATCATTAAAATTGAAAAAAAAAGCAAATCAAAACAATGCTGATTATAATTTATCTAAACTTTATCAAATTTATATTTAATATATTTATTTACATTTATTGTAATTTGTTTATCTGTTTATCTAATAATTGATTGTTCATTTATTCATAATTCAGTTTACAGTTTTTTTAAATTAAAATAAAAAAAACATGTAAATCAAAACAATGCTGATTATCATTTATAAAAGATTGTTTTCAATTTAAAAAAAATAATAATATCAACGAATTTCAGTTATTAAAGTTTAATGTAACGGTATGTGTTTTTTTGTGTACCTCAATGCTGCCTTTACAGGTTTTTTAAAATTAAAATAAAAAGCATGCAAATCAAAACAATGTTTGTTATAATTTATAAAAATTGTTTTCAAATTTGAAATAAATAAAATTATGAACGAATTTCAGTTATTAAAGTTTAATGAATTTCAGTTATTAAAGTTTAATGAAATGTAACATATTGTTTTGTTTATTTACTGTCTTTACGAGTTTGACAACGATATCTATTTCGAAGGCTCGAAGAAGGCCTACTTTTGTGACGTCACACATCCAATGAACAGGCCTTCTGATATCTTAGAGGGCCTAGGTCCAGTTCTCTCCAGGATGGTCCTGTTTGAAACATGCTGCCACCACTTGACATTTAATATACTGCGCAAGTGATGCATCATGTAGACATGTAGCCTGTAGGCATCCGCTTTGTATACCATTAGCCATTTAACAGCTGTTAATCTTACAGAAATACAAGTTGATAAATTGTTCACAACAGTAAAAACCTCCAAAACGTTTTTAAAAATTTCTGATTTAATTATTCTGTCTCTCATCTTTATAGAAAAATTTCTAAAATCATTTGAGAAAAATATATTTTGTTTGGATTTCATAAAATGAAATGGGGGGGGGGGGGATTCAAAACTTGTAAAAAGATATTTCCCCTGATACATTTTAAGAAAAAAACATTTTAAACATAAATTATACTAAAGGTGAATAAGTATCAAAATTTTTGTGAAAATTGACTCTTAGTTGATTTTTCATAGAATTTTTAAAAAAATTACTGTGATGTAAGCAATGACGTAGTTTCAGTTACAGACAAAAAAAATCATACGATTAAAATATATTTTGTTCGGATTTCAATGAAATGAAATAAGGGTGGGGGTCAACCTAGTAAAAAAAATATTTCCCCTAATATATTTTAGGAAAAACTATTTTAAACATAAATTCATCTAAAGGTGAATAAGTATCAAAATTTTTGTGAAAAATTGACATTTAATTGATTTTTCATAGAATTTTTGAAAAAAATGACTGGTGTAACACAGTTTCGGTTACAAAAAAAATAGAGACTGAATTTCTATTATTAATTAAGGTTTTAATCTTACAGAAATATAAGTTGATAAATTATGCACTTTTTTTGTTTTTGTTTTTGACAGTGTTGAGACAGAGCTATTGGTGGACAATTTCTCATCAATTTTAATACACCGCAACAAAATGAAGGGTCTAGAAACAATAGACGAGACTATTATTCAACAGTTGGAACAAGCTGTATCTTTGGGAGATGTGAGCAGTTCCCAAGAACTGGTGGCCAAGCTGGCCAAACAGAAACAATCTATTAAAATTGAGTTAATGCCCAAACTCGCAGGTGACAACGGATATTCGTAAGTAAAGTTTCTCTTTTCTTTTTCTTTATTTATTTTGTCACCATGGTTTTTGATCAAGATCCAACATGGATTTGTCTTTTATGATCCCATCCAGGCTTTGGATTAAAGATAATCCTTTTTATCACCTGACAATGCAGATACTAGACTGAGTCAAGAAAAATTTGCAATATTTTGGTATGTTTGTGATGTGTATATCACATGATAGATTTAACTTTTTGCTGACTTTGCTACGATTCAAGTTACCATTTTAGGCGCTTAGTTTTGTCATTGTAATGGGTGCAGTTTCACTGTAGATATTGCTTGTGGCATAAAGTTTGATTTTATTTCTTGAAGTAGAAAGATGTAGTATCAGTTTTAATCGTTGTCTGTTGATCCTTCCTCGAAGTAGAAAGATGTAGTATCAGTTTTAATCGTTATCTGCTGATCCTTCCTTATAGTAGAAAGATGTAGTATCACTTTTAATCGTTATCTGTTGATCCTTCCTTGAAGTAGAAAGATCTAGTATCATGGCCTACTTATTATCTATGGCCTCACATGACACATTAAGAGGCAAAAATTAACAGGCCAATTGGCCTGATAGTCAATCTGTAGATTTAGGCTGGAAAATGTTAAAAGTATACAAAAATACACAAACTGTTTTCTTTTTTTTTTTCTTCAAAAATGTAATATCAAAACATTGTACATAAAAGAATAAAAATCGTTATTAAAAAATTATGCAATAATACAAAACAAATTGTAAAAAGAAACTTACCAACAATCTCTTCATAAATCAATTTTCTTTTGACCTTTGTCTTTTTTTAAAGTAATTTACTGCCTGTTTTTGAATTTCATCAGATGCAAGCCTTTGTTTGTTGTTGTAAAATATATTTACAACAATTTTTGATGCAAATTTAAGTCCTTTTTCACTGTGTTGTTCACACGTAAAAATATATTTTGGAGAATAAGTTTCCAAAATTATTTTAGCAGACTCTCTTATTGTGGATTCATTATGTTTTGCAATGAATTTATCAGCATAATTAAGTATAGAAAAACTACCAACAAATTCTGCCATTTGGTTAGATGGTATCGTAAGTCCTCCTTGAGAAAGTAAATCGAAATATTGCTTCTCTATAGCATTATCTCTATCATTACCTACCATGACTAGGGAACACATTTCACATTGAAAACGTTTAATTAATTTTTTGGAGATATAACCTGAAATTATGTAAGCCACTTCTTTGCTGTCTGGTGACAAAGAGAGTTCTTGTATTTCTGATTCGTGCTGGGCCAAAATATCAAGAAGTATTGAGTGATCGTTTTTTAGAACTGGCTTCAGGCCTTCCTTCCAAAAGTTAATGTTTTCTTTTAAAAGAGACTGACAGGTCAATATTCTTTCAGAACTCAATACTTCCCGCAGACTCACCAAAAACCTAACACCACTCATCTGTCGATATTGGGAAAATCTATTTTCAAGTGGATCACTCTGTAATTTGCAGGTGAAAATATATTCATATCCTTCCCCAAAAAGTTCTTGCATAAGCATAGCCTGTGCTCTCAAAGTTACAACAAAAGCTTTAGAAGTTTGCTTTGTTAAACAAAAATCTGAAATCTGTGCCCAAGACTCAACCCAATCAGATAATTTTTTGAAGAAATCGATTTTCCCATCATATGAATTTACTGCATTATTCAGAAAATTAGGTGTGTATTTTTTGTTTGAATTTGCTATCGTCCACCAGCATAATATCAATTTAAGAAAGTTTGACATGTCAGTTCGATCGGGGAAAGTAACTTTCACAAGCTGCAATAGTGGTCTCATGAAAAATGGCAATAGCTAAATTCACATTTTGTTTATTATCACTAGGGTGCAGTGCTTTAAACGTTAGCTTTGAGGCCTTATGTAACTTAGCATCGAGAATACTATCCTTGTCATATATTTTGTGTATATCAGACCAAGCTATATACCCATTCTCAGAAGAAATATGAATATTTGATATTTCAAATCTAAAACAAGGAAATACAAACTTCTTTCTGTTCAGTAAACAATTCTGAATATTTTTTAATAAATGTACAGAGTCAAAAAACAGAAATATATTTTTAGGAGAATTAGGAATAGTGATGTAGTACATTTTGTCCCCCTCTAACTTATCGAGCAAAATATTAAATGCATTCACATTAGCTGAATGATTATCTGCAACAACTGCCCTAATAAAAAATCCAGCATTTATAACTTGGGAAATAGATTTCAATATTTCATGATAAAGCCACTCACCATTTACTTTTACTTCAGGGCAAGCTTTAACAACAAATGGTATTGTTTTTTAAGTCCAGTAATCATGAATACAATTATACCTTTATAAATTTCATCATCCTCATTTGCACCAATGTACTCCCCACTATGAAATTGAGTTCCTTTTTGAATGTACATTTCATCAACCATTAAAATACAGTCTTGAGAAAGATGACCTTTTTCACGGAGCGATTTTGCAGCTGATATGGATTCAATGCCACCACTTTGAATTTTCTCTAATAAAGAAAAAGAAGGTAATGGAAACTTCTCCAGAAGTAATTTGTAAGCTTGTTTAGAGGTATAACGAAGTAGCAAGGCATAACGAATTATCTCCGGAGAAAATGAAGGACAACCTCTTCGTTTGAAATGTTGTCTTTTTTGCAACTCTTCTAATATTGTGTATGGATGTTCTTCCACCACATTTTTTATATAATTCGGAAAATTTTCTAACATGCTAAATCTGGTAAGTTTAGCATTGTGTCCATGTTTAAACCACTGGGGTAATAGTAATGGGTTTCCATCATACTGGAGTTTCACGTGAAAATTTTTATCAATGCAAATGCATTCTTTTATAGATGGAAAATATGTTTCGGTGTCAAAAAATATTCAATAAATTAGAATATAATCTTCCGTTTTTTTAAATTCAAACCCTTTAAGACAAAACTTTTCTTCTTCCAATTGACTAAAATCCTTTATTGTGTCAGCTGAAAGAAAATCTTGTAATTCATCTGGTTTGTGGATCCATCAAATTTTCGGTGGCTTTCTCAATTCTGTTGTTATCGGCAAAAGAGACGGTTTTCTTATTTTTTCTGAATGGATTGTAGGAATTGGATGTAAATCCCACTTAAGTGTGTTTCGCTTCCCTCTCAAAATAAATTACTCTTCAAAATGTTTTATACAAAGAACTGAATTCTTCGTAGGAAACCAGTCATGACGGTTAACAAATTTGATCCATTTCTCGAGAATTTTGGGTTTTCCAAGATGAAAAGAAAATATTGATAATTTTCCACTATCAGTATGATATCCACTAGTGCAACACATTTGTTAACCATTTTTGCAAACAAAATATTGCGAAAAACTTTAAAAAATCAATATTTAAATGCAAAAAATTATGCGTTAGTAATTTTACCAAAATAGCGTCTATAAGGCAAAACGTATACGTGATTGAAACAAATATTTTTATTACAATGTAAATCACAGCCATTTATAATTCGTAGATTAGTGAAAGACAAAGTATAAATAACGTATTTTGATTTTGAAAAGAATTAAAATTAAATTAAAATAATGACTAATAAATTCTAGCGGTATTATTTTATTTTCTGTTAAATTTTTAAAGTTACCTCCGTTTCTGCGTCAAGTTTATAAGTGGCCCAGAATGAGTTAAAATCTAATTCGGCCTGTTAATTTTTGCCTCTTAATGTGTCATGTGAGGCCGTAGATAATAAGTAGGCCATGGTAGTATCAGTTTTAATCATTATCTGTTGATCCTTCCTTGAAGTAGAAAGATGTAGTATTAGTTTTAATCGTTATCTGTTAATCCTTTTTCTCTGTATATCCTTTTTATAGACCTTTAGAAAAATATCATTTTCTCTGTATATCCTTTTTATAGACTGGGTATTATTGATCTCTAATATTATTGTTTTATTTTCCAATGTATTAAAAACAATCTTATGAATGATTTTATATAGAAACCAGTTAAAATATAATTAAGATAAATGTATTCTTTTTATATGCATTCTTATTTAATTTCCTTAGTTTTTCTAATTTAATATATTTCATTACATTAAAACTTAAATACTTACACCCAGCAGAGGGCACATATTCTTGCTAGTATTAAAATATGGTGATTTGTGACTTAAACTTATAAACCTGCAACTTAATATTTGTTATCTCCTCTATGCCCATTAAACCCACCCCCTTCCCATTAGAAAATAATTCCAAGAATTAAAAAATTTATAGAACCAAAATTTTAATAAAAATGTCTTAAACAAAAAACAATCAAGGATGAAAGTAAATCTAAAGTACAAAAAAAAAAAAAAAGGAAAAAAATTATTTTAAGAAATTAATATTTGATAAGGAGAGATTTACAGACACACCCACACACAGGTGCTCTGTTTCTCTGAACGCTTAAACAAGTCACCATCTTATATATATATATATATATATAAAAGAAAAACGTATCTCTCTCTCTCTCTCTCTCTCTCTCTCTCTCTCTTCTCTCTCTCTCTCTCTATATATATATATATATATATATATATATATATATATATATATATATTAGGAAAAAATAACAAAAAAGTTTTAGGTTGTAATATAATACAATGGTGGGTGCAAGAATGTGTATGTGCATATAAATGCACACTTAGTATATAGTTAAATAATAGTTAGTTAAATCGAATTAAAAAGGTAGTAAGTCAAACCACATATATGTATAAATATGTGTGTGTGTTCTAGTGTAGATAATGTGTGAATATACATATGTATAGATAGATAGATACATGTGTGTGTATGCATATATTGTATGTGTAAGTAGGCGTAAAGTATGTGAATGGTCGGTCAAACAGGCCATAAAAGGTGAGATTAGGGTTTAGAATAGATATGAAAAGTGATAAAGGCCAGAAGCAGACAACATGTCTGGTCCTTTGGCACTTAATAGTTGACCAGTTGGTCATAAAAATCATGAGGGTGGTCTTTTAGACAAAGAACCCTTTCAAATCCCGCAGGGTTGATAAGATCTCGGAGGATGAGATTTCATACGAGAGTGAGATGAGATTTGGGGATTTCTGGGAAATTCAAAAAGTTTAGTCAGTTAGTCCCTGGGAGCCGAAGAGTGCACATGAGCCCTGAACACTGAGGAAGTTAGGATGTGAGATGCCCACTAGAAGCTAGCCCTAGCAGAGGTCTACAAAGAAAGGGGGGAACCCCCCATCTCGACAACCAGGGGAGATAGCAGCAGATGAATACGTATTATATATCTCCCTGCCTTTTCTCAAGTTCACCTGACATTGTCTTCTCTTCATCTCTTTTGTTGTTGTGTTGTTTCCCTTATGACACATGGGCGCTTTCCAGACACAGCATTGGGGTTTTGTCAGACGATCAATACGGCCAGTGACAGAAGTGACAGAGATGATCCGGATAGACTACTATTGATCAATCAATATTCTCTTCGGACGTCCTGTACGTAACGATCCTGAGTATCGATCTGGGAGACTGCTATTGGTAGTGATCGATATTCTCCCAGACAATTTGGACGAGAATGGTGAGATGTTGACGACGCGACCCCCATGTGTCATAGTAAGCATAATAGACTATTTCAGGGAATCTAGAGAAATTGTGTAGTTGTTTCTATTATCAGATGCATAATAAGAATTCCTTTATTATTATCAAGTCAATTGAAACCAGATTTAAAAAAAAGTTTTTTTTAATGTCCTGGTCTTGCTGTATGGCCACTCCTGAAGGTAATTCTAATACACCTACAATAATCATAGATTTTCTACAACATCCCGTGTTTGTCTACCTTTCTCCACACACAACACACACACACACACACACACACACACATATATATATATATATATATATATATATATATATTAGTTTAACAGTGAACCCAACCCATAAACAATGACAGACAACAGATGATCAGCTGATTAAGTATTTGATTTATAACCGGCTATAGTTTTTCATTTATAGTTTACTGATTCTTTTCTTATGCAAATAGGGTATCAAACACTCCTGAATGAGTTATGTTTTGTAATTTGATATTAAATTTCTTTGGGAATGAATAGAAATTAGATTTGGTTAGAAGGAGTGCATAGGGCTGGGTTTATTCAGTCAGTAGAGTGTTTGGCTAGAAACCACAAGGTTCCTAGTTTGATACGGCTCTCGCCAACTCAGTGTATGAGTAGCACATGGATCTGTGCAGTAAAGTAAGGAGCTGATGGTAGGTGCGGCGCTCCACCTCAGATGCTAAAATAATCTCCTTGGTCTAGTGCTAGTGAAAAGGGGATAGACTCCCTCGCTGATTGGCTGATACCGACTTTAGGCCACTCCGACGACTTTACTTACTTACTTACTTTTACAAGGGGTGCATCAAGTAAAAAGTTTAATAAGCTAATATCTATATATTTGTAAAATTCTCATTATATTTGTCAGTCCTGTTGGCTGGGGCTTTAGAATACAACGACTGTACCTCTACAGAGGGGTAAGACCCATGCAATGGGGCCACTTGTTGGCTGTGGGTGATAGTTAAGGACAGAATTCTGGTGGCTGAGCAGTCCTTAACATGTAACACTCCACTTTGGCCCTTACTTAGGCTAGACGGGCAGTCAAAAACGCCCCCTTCCATTAATTGGATGGTCATGTCAAACCCCAGCACCTATATGATTGTCCTGCTCTTATAGAAAGCCCCCAACCCCTTTTTATCATATTTTTTACTTGATATTAAGCTTTGTATATTGTCAGAATTTTCAAGGCAATATGATTAATACAAGGGAAATGTATTGTTTCAAATATATCCAACCACCAACATAATCCTGATCATTTCTATTGCACTCTGACAGTTATTTTGCTCTATATAGACCTTATTCAATGGCTGAATGGAAACGCTTAAAACATAACAGTGCAACATTTTAACTGATGCTTTAGTTTTGAGCAAAAACCAAACTATCTTTTTGTGACAAATAATGTTCAATATATATAAAATAACAATAGAAACAAAACATTTTGTCATTGATGCAATGCCACATTGGGATTTTCCCACCTATTGATCTTACTATGAAAAAAAAAAAATCATTAATAACTTAAAATTGGTTAAGTTTAAGACTTTTTTGATAGCATTTTTGGATCCCTTGGTCTAAAAAGCTTTTATAAGTCAATTTTTAGGAGTTGGGAAGCTCTGGAATTCATTTTACAAAAATAGATTAGAGAAAGTCAACAAAAAGTAAACAAAAATAGATTAGAGAAAGTCAACATTTTTTTTGCAAATTTGGATAGCTAAAAATTGACATAACTGTGCCAATTTTTGAAATTGAAAACTCAAATCTTTTTGGATTGTCTTATTTTAACATAGTCCACACCTAGACAAAATTTCAGAAAAATTGAAATGGGTGGATGACATGGCCTGAATAATTTGACATGGAATTACCCAGAAGACATTTGAATATGATAAGAGGTAAACAACCAAAAACAGTTCAGCCCTGTCAGTTGGGGCTTTAGAATACACTGACTGCACATCTGTAGAGGGGTAAAACTCCCTTAATAGGGCCACCTGTTGGCCATGGGTGAGCAGTCCATGACATGCAACTCTCCACTTTGGTTCTTACTTAGGCTAGACGGGTGGTCGGAGAGGTCCCTCTGATCAATCGGCTGGTCATGTCGACCTAGCTCCTATATGATTGTCCCAACAATTTTGTCCTTATGGCAAGCCGCAATTCTTTTTATCATATATGAGCTAGAAGGCAGTGGCTGAGGGTCTTCATGTCCTGGGTATAATGTTAAACTCTATCTGATGGTGAGATTCCAGTTCTGGAATCTCACCATCAGATAGAGTTTAACAGTTCTGGAAGTCTGGGGAAAGTGAAGCACCCCTTCACCACCATTGCTCCCAGATCCATTCTGAACTGGAGTGGTAGTACATGTTAGAGTCCCATCAATGGGTTAAATAGAAAAAAATGTGTTTATAATAAAAAAAATTGTGTACCCATCAAAAATGAATTTATTTCAAATCTTTGCCGGTATTAAATGACTCACCGTGGGTGATTGCCATAAAAAAACCCAAACAAACAAAAGCATTTTGTTTCAAATCACTTCCTTATGTAATTAGATGTTGATTCATAATGAAAGTGATACTTGACTTTGAAAAGTTTGGGGAAATTTTCTGGGCTTAATTTAGAAAAGAAATAACATCCCTGATAAAACTACAGTAATGTCAGCAATCCTGTTTATGCTTGAAATGATTTTATGACTTATTTATAGATCCTGTTTATTCTTTATTTTCTTGGAAAGAAAATACACCCAACTTCCCATGAATATTCTAAGGAAAAAAAAAAAAAAAACAATAAAAGAGAAATTGTTTAAATACTTTTTATTTACCATACATTTTATTGTTCACTTGTTCACTTTTTTGTTTAATTAAGTAAATAAATTAGAAAACATCTTACTACTTTTATGTACATTTTTATTATTATTTTTATATTAACTATAGGCGGACCTGAACTTTCAGAACCCTCGTATCTAAAATTTTCGTTTTTAATTTTTTTTTTTTTTTTTTTCAACGGATTATTATCGATTGCACACCAATCTATACGATTGAAAAAAAAAATTTCAAAAGTTATTTATTTTTCGAGTTTTCAGGGGTGCTCAGTTCCACGTATAAGTTTATAGTAAACCGATCCCCCATATCGGAACCGCTCTACCATTGCAGTTGGGCTGAATTTGCACTGAGGTGTCCAAATTAAGGTGACCCAAAAAAAACAGAACCCACAAACTTTGTAATAAAAATTTTAATTTTAACTAGGGGGTGGGTTAGGGTTGGGGTTAGGGGTTGGGATTGGGTTTTGGAACTATTTTTTGACAATTTTAATTTTAACTAGGGGTGGGGGGTGGGGTTAGGGTTGGGGTTAGGAACTATTTTTTGAAAATTTTAATTTTAACTAGAAGGGTTAGGGTTAGGGGTTAGGGTTGGGTTTTGGCACTATTTTTTGACAATTTTTTGAAAGCATAAATTATTTATATTTTACAATCATAAATAAAATAATGTCTATTCTTCTCTAACAAAATACGTCTCTGTCATTATTATTGTTAACACAACTATTGGCTGAACTTGCACGACCCAGAAAAAAAAAAAAAAACCCAACACCAACCCTAACCCCAACCCCAACCCTAACCTAACCCCCTAGTTAAAATTAAAATTTTTATTACAAAGTTTGTGGGTTCTGTTTTTTTTTTTTTTTGGTCACTGCAAATTCAGCCCAACTGCTATGGTAGAACGGTTCTGATATGGGGGATCGATTTACTATAAACTTATACGTGGAACTAAGCACCCTAAAAACTAAAAAAATATATAACTTTTTAGAATTTTTTTTTAAAAATCTGATACATTGCTGTGTAATCGTAAATAATCCATTGAAGAAAAAAAAAAAAAAAAAAATTTTCAGCAGTTCCGATATGGGGGATCGGTTTACTATAAACTTATACGTGGAACTGAGCACCCCTGAAAACTCGAAAAATAAATAACTTTTGAAATTTTTTTTTTTTCAATCGTATAGATTGGTGTGCAATCGATAATAATCTGTTGAAAAAAAAAAAAAAATTAAAAACGAAAATTTTAGATACGGGGGTTCTGAAAGTTCAGGTCCGCCTAACTATATATGTGGATATACCACATTATGATAATTTAATTATTACAACGCTTCATATGTTTATTTAATAGCTATTGCTAAATAGTTCAATATGTAAAAAGTATAATAATCTTGATTTAACTCTCTCTCACTCTTTCTTAAAAGAAGGGATATAAAATATTTACATTGATTTGCCGATAAAAATCTGTGGGGAAACATTTAAAATATCTACATTAATTTGCTGGAAAAAAATGTGACAAAAACACAACTTGGAAAATATGTAAGTTGGGCTAGAAATTTACCTAACACTGGCTCGCTAAAACATAGCATAAATTAAGGCAGGAGGCCGGGACGACATAAGATCAAAATTATCGAAATATCCTCTGTAATTCACAATTTCAATATCACAAAAAAAAACCCACAAAAACATGTAACTTTAAAAAAAAATTTTGTTTTTTTTCAATTCATTTTAAGTTTATATTGGGCATTTAAGCGACGCATAACCATTTAGAATGTTTCATTTTAAAAATTGGGTGAAATAAAATTTTAACATTTTTTTTCATTTTTATTTATTTATTTATAAGTATTCTTTTTTATAAAATATTTTTTATAAGTATTTTTTTTCCATTATTCTGTAATGTATCAACATTTTTATTATGTATTTTTATATTAATGTTATCTTTTAATTTAAAAATGACAAATGAAATAATTCAATTGTTAGATTGTTAAATATCCACCAGTTAATTTAAAGAAAATAGTTTTGATAAAATTTTGATTCATGAATTATGAAAATATTAAATTTTTTCTTTGATATTCAATGTAAAAAACTTGAATATTTTCTTTGATACTCCGATGATATTCATATTGAATATATTGATATTTCAAGTATTCCTTTTTTTTTCTTTTAATTATCCCATCTATACATATATAAAGGGCAGTTGTGTGTATATGTATGTCCAGAGGAAACTTTGAAAATAAAACAATAAACGACAAAGTAAATATATATACACATTAAATATCACCAGCGCTTGGTTTTTGAGCAAAAATGATAGGGATTTGATTTATATTCGTGAAGATAGTTAAAAAAATAAAATTTAAAAGGTAACAGCATGGATTTTTTTTTTTCATTTAATATTTTAGATAGTAGACATTAACATTTCTTTTCAGAGTAGCTGGATCAGTGCAAGGTCTTTTTTTTTACATAGGGATTTAAATGGTGCATCCCACGAGGATTCAACTCATGATTCAGTAATAACGGATCTGCGGGATTAACTTTAAAAAATCTCACTCTACCCAGGCGACGCCTGGTAGCCACTTCTAGTTATGTATAATAGCAGCAGTGTGTGTTAATCACATATCAGTAATAATATCAAATCAAGACTTTATTGTCTATACATATATAAAGGGCAGTTGTGTGTATGTATGTCCGGAGGAAACTACAAAAATAAAACAATTAAGGACAAAGTAAATATAGGTACACATTCACTATCACCAGATCTTGCTTTTTGAGTAAAAATAATGAAGGTTTGATTTATATTCGTGAAGAGAATTAAAAAATAAAATTTAAAGGATAACAGCATGGATTTTTTTTTTTGTATTTGATATTGTAAATAGTAGACATTAATTTTTCTTTTAGAGTGGCTGGATCAACGCAAGGTTTTTTTTTCATGTATGGATTTTCATGGGATATCCTGTGGGGAACCAACTCATGATTCAGTAATAATGAATCTGTGAGACTAACTTTTAAAAAAATGCCCCTTCTACCCAAGTGATGCTGGTTAGATGCTTCTAGTTTTATATATAAGATCTTTTTACTGAAGAGCAAAAGAAAAAGTCAACTTTTCCTTATTTCTAAAATTTGTACCTTCAGTGAAAAATTACCTTGAATTTTTTTTAGTAGGGCAACCTGTCTTTATTTTCAATGAAATAAGTAAAAAAAATATATAATCTTATTATAATGGAGATTGTGTGTTTTTCTGTCTGTAACCAAAACTAAATCACTACTCAAGTCACAATTCCCTTAGTAATTGACGTCATATTCACCATGAATTTATCCTTATTTTAACCTCAATTATTAATAAAATTGTTTTACCTTATTTATACTGTTAACCATGTCTACTTACTAATAACATGCAATTGTATTTATATATACAACAAAATAGCGGTTTACAGTGTGAACGGGAAGCCTAATTTGCATATTGATATTAAAAATGTGATTTTAATAAATATATGCTTAGTATTATTGATTTCTAATTGTTTGGTTTTATTTTAATGAATATAAGCAAAAATCTCTTGAATGAATCTTAAATGAAATCCATTAACAAGAAGAAATAACTGTCATTTTATTTTTTACTTCCTCTTTTAACTAAATACTTAAATCTAATTTTCGATTATACCCTCCTGTTTCAAATCTTTTTATCTGCATTCTTATTTAGTTTCATTAGCCTTTCTAATTTAATACAATATTTTATTACATTAAAACTTAAATACTTGCACCCGGAGGGTGCATATATTTGCTAGTTTATATAAAGGAAAGCAAAGAGAGAAAAATATTTGCAAAGTAATTTGCAATTGCAATTATTTAGAAAGATTTTATTTTATTTATTTCTATTCTTTATTGAAATATTTTTTGGACTGGAACTGAAAATAATGAAATATCTACTGCAAATTCAAATTTTTGACAAAAGTATTTCACATACTTTGAATTTCAACAGCTTAACTGTTTTACAGGCTGATTATATTTTAATTCAAGTAGAGTGGGTGAATTATTTTTCAAACATTTTCAAAATTTTAAATATTAATTTCTTAAAAAATAATCTGAGAAATTCCAGTATGTACATGTAATATTATTGGAACAAATCAATCATTATGGACAAGAGTGATATGCAGTGTACATTTTAAGTTTTATTATGAATAGTACATTATATGTGATAAGTTCAAATGTTGCAGCCTAACCATGCAGTTACTAGCTCTCCAATGAACCCACTATAACAGCTTAAATAATTACTGCCACTACTGCCAGGAAGAGTCCATTAAGCTGAGGAGGTGTTTGACTGTTCCACTGTCCAATAGTTAACAATCTGTAACAGTCATTTCCAGACTGCAGGTTCAATCCTGGCTAAGGGTGAGAGTAACACAGAATAACAATTAACAATCTAATTCCTTTTCTATTCAAAAGTATGTCATCTCTCCATTATTCAAACAGTCTATCATGTTGTAAGGTGAAGCGCCTCTTTTAGTAGCGCTAAACAGACTGCAGGTTCAATCCTGGCTAAGGGTGAGAGTAACACAGAATAACAATTAACAATATGTCTGTACTGACTGGTATTTCGAGATAAAAACAAAGGGTGAGACCTAGTTTCTATTTCAGGAGTGACGTCAATGAAGAATTCCACTCAAGGAGATTAATTTTTTATGATTATATATTTATATTGTCTGCTCTACTATTTACCCATAGCTGGAGGGAGAATATTTGGATGCATACCTTTCCAAAGGGTATTAGTGCTATGTAAAATACAAACAGCCCTGTCCATGATTTGAACTTAGGTTGCCATGTCCCTATCCTAAGGCAATAATCTCGAGATTATATGTATATATTTACTAAGCACAAGCAGGATGTGACACAAGGTCAATTTCTTAAGCGGAGTTAAACAGGTTTGAATTCAGAGTTTTCGTTCTCTTAGACCTGTTACCTAGCCAAAGTTGAAGAGTCCAGTCCGCCCTACTATTTACCCATAGCTGGAGGGTGAGTAGTTGGATGAATACCTTTCCCAAGAGTATTAGTGCCATGTGAAATGCAAACAGCTTCGTCCAGGATTTGAACTCAAGTTGACAAGTCCATTTCCTACGACTCTAACCATTACACCACGCACCTTTGAAATAATATGTATTTCAGATATTTGTATGGATGAGGGCATGGCTTGTTAAGCAGAGGAAACGAAAAATCATTGATTTATTAATGGGACTGGATAATCTAGTGTTATGAGAAATAGATTTGCCTGATTCACATTAGATTTTCAAGTATTTATTTTTTTCTTTTAATTATTCCATAACTAACAAAGAAAGAAAAAAGAAAGAAAAAAAAGAAAATGCCTTCCAGGCAGTGTAAAAATTAATTTTTGAAAGGTGGGGTAGTTTAAAGTCAGAGGGTTTGTATCATAAGTAAGTAAAGTCATCAAATTTATTAAAGGAGTAAAAACAGTAGAACAATTTGAAATGGAAACTTAGTTCTGTCCCCCTCAGATAGAATGTTGTGTGCATCTATTAATTATTTATTAATTATTAATTAGATAATTATTTTGAATATTTTACTCACAAATTTATCCAAAATCATACATATTTGTTCATTTGCAAACTACTTAGTTAACCTCTTGATACTGGAAAAAAATTCCTTACATTAGATAACTTTAAATATATATCAAAATAAAACAAACTATATATAAATATATAGTACTGGGCATGTATTTATTAAAACTTGTTTTAAAAAACAATTAGGACTGTCTATGTTTGCATACTCAAATTTTGAGTGTATATAACATAAGGTTGTTCTTTATTTTATGTCTTGATGATTTTGGGTAATATGATGTAAGCAGTGGTGTAGTTTCAGTTACAGACAAATTGAGACTGAATCTCCATTATTAATAGATATATTATAACAACAGTGAGTGTTAATGACATTGATAATACCAAGACTTGAATTTTAATAAATCAACTTTTCTCTATTTCTAAGGCAGGCCACACTACTAAAACAATTCAAGATAATTTTTAAGGCAAATGGTCCTCTGTAATGAAAATGATTGAGGTTCCCAAGTAAGCCATCTTCTCACCATGTGATTAAGCACTTTTGGGCTTCAGGTAATAAAGATGTCTATGAAAAATAAACTAAGTCTTCCTTCATTATAAAACAACAAAGAATATGAACACAGACAACCAAGCCCAGCACAACAGAATCCCAACCTATGGCACATGGCCAAAATCGGCCACAGCAAATTTCAGGTGGGCCAAGGAAATATTATAATTCTATCTGATATATAATTAAAAAACATCTTCCTAAAGAAACCTCAATTTTTAGCGCAGAGATTTATGCAATAGACCTGGCACTTGACTTAATTACCAAAAGCAAGAACTCAAAACACAGTATTTTCTGACTCCCAATCTGGTATAGTAGCAATCATGAACAAAAAAATAAATAACCCATTAATAGCTAAACTACTCACCAAATTCAATAATAGCAACCAAAAAGAAATTATACTTTGCTGGATACCAAGTCACATCGGAATAGCAGACTCAGCAGCAAAAACAGCTAAAAACAATCCACTTGATACACACTTTAAAATACCTTTTACAGACTTAAAAAGAACCATAAACATATACACAAAACAAAAATGGCAAAATTATTGGAATAACTTCCAAAACAACAAACTACATGAAATAATGCCACAAATAGGAAAACTTCAAATAAATCAAACCAAAATATCCAGAAAAGAAGAAGTAATATTATCCAGACTAAGAATAGGACACTCATACATTACCCATTCATACCTCCTCAAAAAAGAAGCAGCCCCATATTGCATACCATGCCAAAAACCCTACACAATCAAACACATTTCAACAGAATGTAGCAACCTAAAACAAATACGAAAAAAATACTACCAAACAACAAATCTAAAACAGATATTCTACCAAATAAACCCATAAAAACTACTAGGATACATAAGAGGCACACATCTACAACTAAATCTAAAAATCTTCCCAAAAAAATGAAAACACAAAAATATATGTTAAAAAGAATCATCTAAAAGTTCCATTCACAAAAAATATGTCAAAAACAAAAAATCTTTAGAAAATTAAACATTATCACCAATTCATTTCAAGTAGTGTGGTCTGACTAATGATGAACTATCTCATGGGGTCTGCTTCTCAAAAAAGGTTGCCTATACCAGGTTTAGGCCTAAAGGAATAAAGTTTTGTTGATGGGGGTTCATTTTTACAATTAGGAAAACTAATCATTCAGTAGTGTACCCAGGGAAGGGTGGGAGGTAGGATCAGGGAGAATTATCACTAGGGTAGGTTGATTTTGGAACTGTAACATTTCCCATGTGTCGAATGTTGCAAATTAACTTAAAAAATGACAACACAAAATATTTTTCTTTAAAACTTTGCCTTCGTTTGAGGAAATAGATTCCAATCTTTTAAAATGTTATCACTGTTACAGCTTAATTATTAGGTAAAAAGCAGCATATCGGATGTGTCGTTGATGATGGGGGTGTAAAAGTTAAGTGATATTATACTTGAAGATACAAACTCCGACAAAGGTTTGATAAACAAAACATTTAATATGTATACAGCACATGGATAAAAGGGTACATAAAATATAAAGGTGTACATAATACATAAAGGTGTACATAATACATAGGTACATAAGTAAAGATAAAGACACATTCATGAATGGTAAAAGATAAACATAAAAGCCACAGAGAAGAGACTAGGAATAGTCCATGCTGTGTGAATAACTTACAGTAATGTAAGGGGGGGACGAAGCCCCAACGAGAAGGAGTAGACAGAATCTAACCCATGTGTCTCGTAGTTTGAGGAACAGGAAAAGAGAGAGAGACGTTTGAACCAGGCGCTTAAATACTATAGCCCCTGTTGAGAACAAACGACAACTCAGCGGTAAGATAATCCCTACAGGGGCATATTTTCAATGTAAATTTTAGTTATATTTTATTCGTTTCATTTAAAATGACAACCATTTTAGTTTTAAATATTGAAATTGCTAAATGTTCTAACCAATTTCTAGGCTAAATTTTGCAAAAACAAGGATTTTGGATGCCTTTTAGTATACATTTTTTTAATGCTATTTGCTCAAACAACAGTGCAAGTAAAAGATCTAGTTTTTGGTATCAGTATTTATTATATCAACATACAACTTTTGCTGTTTGAGAGAATGTAATATTTCAAAGAAGTGAAAAATCAACCTACCCTAATGTGTATTAATACGATAGTTGGATGTGGCTTACCATAAATAAACCCTGGAAAATAAGATGAAAGTTTTGTGTCGTAGCTAAGCGCTTGTCGATACATAAGCCTGCTTCTAGTGCCATTCTATCGACAACCATCTTATTTATACCGTCTTCTCTACACAAGATGGCATGTGATTGGTTGATATCACTACAGAAAGATTGGAGAAAATTTTGATATTAAAATTGTGCACAGTCTTTTAGAACTGGAGATGTTTTGGTGAAAAATGAGATTTATAACCATCTTTTTATTTCACTAGCAAAAAAAAACCGCTCTCCGGGCGGTGTAAAAATACATTTTTGAAACATATTGCCTGAGGGGGTGGGAAATTAAATAAATACAATAAAACATTTGATATTTAAAAAAAAAAAAAAAATTACTTACTGAAAAAGCATCATATTCACTTGACTCCACTGAGATATTTGTTTTGTTTTACAACAGTAAGAACCTCCAAAACGCCTAAAAAAAATTCTAATTTAATTATTCAGACTCTTATCTTTATAGAAAAGTTTGAAAATCGTACAAGTAAAATATATTTTGTTCTAATTTCATAAAATGAAATAAGGGGGTGGCGACCTAGTAAAAAAAAAATATTTCCCCACATATATTTTAGGAAAAAACTATTTCAAATATAAATTCATCTAAATAAGTATAAAAAAAATTTGGGTGAAAATTTGATTCTTAATTGATTTTTCATAGAATTTAAAAAAAATTACTGTTATGTAAGCAGTGACATTGTTTCAGTTAAAGACAAAAAGAGACCGAATCTCAATTATTAGTAGATGTGCAATTCTTTATTTGTCTATTGAAATATTGGTACAGTTATTGCTTTTCATATATCATTTACTTTTTGCATTTATTGATGATAATTTTTTTGTTTCTTTTGTTTTGTTTTGTCTTTCAGCATTAAGATCAATGTGGAAGATCGATTATCTTCTGCTCCCCCATTTCACTTAAAAATTCATTCTCAGACAACTGCTGGAGATCTCAAGAAAATGGTAAGTCTTTTGGAGATGTTAAAATACAATTGGACACATAGCCTAGTGGATAAAGGAGTTAGGTTAAGACAGTTCTAAGTGACAGTTATCTCTAGACTGCATGATCAATCCTGGTCAGGGGCAGCAGTAACATAGAATAATAATTAACACAGCTTAATGCCTCTACCCCAGCTATGGTTAGCGGAATGAGAACAGGATACACTCCGTGGACTGAATAAATAGTTAGGTTCAAAGTTCTGTGATAGCTCCCGATTACGACAGAAAGTTTCCCGAGTTTGAAAAGATGGTTCCCGAGTCTGAGAAGAAATACCTGAAGAAGGCCAGAGGGCACATTGGCTGAAACGTTGTACAGATAACAATGAAGATGAGGACAATAGTTGAGGAAACCAAATAATACCAATTATCAAGCCTTATCTCAAAAATTGAGAAAAATTAAATACAAATATATATTTAAAAAAAAAAAGGAAAGGCGGACTCTCTTGTTGATTTCAACTAATAAGGGTTCATAAGATTACATGAGCTGATCTAATCAACAACCCACACAGTGTTTTGTTTATATTGGTGAAGGGCTTCTGTAGGACCATCCACACTTTTTGGCACAGTCGATAGGAAAGAAATGGTGCAAGGAATGCCACAAATCCAATGACTGGTTGTCCAACCAAGGTTAAAGAGCCCAGTCTACTCTACTATTTTACCCATAGCCGGAGGGAGAATATATGGATTCATATCTTTCCCAATGGTGCTAGCTCTATGTGAAATGTAAATAGCCTTGTCGAAGATTTGAACTCTGGTCAACAAGTCCATTTCCTTCGACTCTAACCAGGATCTGACACAAGGTCAATTTCTTAAGTGGAGTATAACAGGTTTGAATTCAGAGTTTTCCTTCTCTTAGTGTGGTTGCCAAACCAAGGATAAAGAGCCTTGTCTGCCCTACAATTGACCTATAGCTGGAGAGATAATAGTTGGATTTGTACCTTTCCCAAGGGTATTAGCAAAATAGGAAATGCAAACAGCCTTGTCCAGAATTTAAACTCATCTTGTTCATTTTCTATGACGATAACCATTACACTTCGTGCCTCCATACAAATATAGCTGATATTTTTCCAAGGAGCTGATGGTTGGTGAGGCGGTCCACCTCAGATGCAAAAACAATCTTGTTGTCCAGATGATACAAACAATAGGCCACTCCACTGACTTTACTTTTTACTACATAGTTCTTAGTTAGATCAAGAACTTTTCATAATCCCCTTGTAAAAATTGTAATGAATATCAGAGAACTTGTGTCCTTTTTACTTACACAATTGTAATGTGATAGTAGTTGTGAAGTGACAACCAAACGCAACCATGGTAATCACTCTCGTTAATACAACTGCAAATTTTCACTAGTCTCCAGTTTGCTGCAAATGTTCACTGGTCTCTAGTCATATATCTTTTTATCATATATGTGCTAAAAGGCAGTGGCTGAGGGTCTTGATGTCCTGGGTATGATGTTAAATTCTCTGATGGTGAAGTTCAAATTCTGGAGATTTGGGGAATGTAGAGTACCACTTCATCACCATTACTTCCAGCTCCACTCTGACCCTGTGTGGTAGTACCTGTTTGGGTCCCATCTATGGCTTAAATAGAACTAAATGAGTTTTAAAAAATGGGACCATGTCACCTTTAAGCACCCCAGCTGCACTCTTGATTTAGAAGGACAATTACACCGTCAAAATCCGGGTGTTTGTTAACAGGCGATTTTTAGACGTTTATTTAATTATAAAACTAACTGCTAAACCTAACCCCTAACCCTAGCAAAATATCTTTTTAAATAAATACTTTTTAATAAGACTATAAATGAAAGACACGTTTTATATTAAAATAGTTTTTATTTAATCAGAAGAGAAATGCATGCAGATATGTTTATTTCAATAGTTTTTTTGTTTTTTTATTTACAAAAACTTTAAACAAAACAAGTTTACACGGGAATAGTTAACAGTTTTATGGGACAATCCTAAATCACGTTCAATCGCCGCTCTGACACCAGAGTATTACTTTTAATAAATCACAAGTTTTGCTTATTAATCAGAAGTTGATGAATATTTTTCAACACTAACAATAATTTTTTTTTTTAAATTAGGAAAAAATATTAATTTTTAATTCTTAATCTGACAAAATAGTTTTTGATTTTAATAAAAAAAATAAATTAACTATTTCATGTTGTTGTTGTTAGCATATGTAAAAAAAATAATTTTGCATTAAAGATAAACTAATATGGTTATTTAAAAAAACAAACAAACTTAAAACGAAAGACATGTTTATTTATTTTCCATGTGCCTCTATGGATAGTTAATATTAAAAAGTATTTATTTAAAAATAGATTTTGCTAGGGGTGCTTAAAGGTGACATGGTCCAACAAATGTGTTTTAAAAAGATTGAGTAGCCATCAAGAATGAATAGAATAAAACATCTTTGGCATAGAATAACCCAACAGTGGTTGACATGTCATAAAATCCAACCAACCAACTCTGTCTTTCTATTTCCACTCCCTCCCTTCCTGTTTTTTTTTTTTGAGGTATTTGCAATTTGCTCTCAATTTCTCTCTCCCCTTAGGTTTGTTTGAAATATCGTTTCCCTGTCCAAGTGCAGCGACTGATTGTCTCCCAGAAAATTCCCAAGGACAAGGATGTGTTATCAAAACATGGTGTCAAGGAAGGAAGTACTGTATATATCTACATGGTGCCAGCTCACAAAGTTGATCTCACAAGAGAGCAGTTCCAGGAAGAACTTGCCCAGATGCATGGTAAGTAAAATAAGTAACACACACACACACACACACACACACACACGAGGGTGAGTCGAAAAGTCAATTAATTTATAACTTCAAGTATGGCCCCATCTATCTATCTATCTATCTATTTGCCTTGTTGGCTGGAGCTGTAGAATACAGTATTTCTTGTTCCGTATTCTTCGCTCGCTGAACTGACTCTGGATCTCTCTTGATCAGACTGACAAATCAGATAACAGTTAAAAGGTCTGACAAAAATGCCTATCATGTTACTTGTATATATTTCATGACTCTTTTTCTTAAAGAATTACCGGTTAATGTTTGAATTCTAAAATTACCATACATAATTAATAGGCCACCCATCAATTATGTAACACCTAGACGGGTTGACATGCCTTTGAATTTACCCCATCCATATGTCGACGCAGATATTGGTGCCATTACTGGAAACAAGTCAGAAAGTTGTCAACTGACACTTCCTTCACTTGATTAGTTGCGGCCTGTTGCATGTTGACCATAGTTATCAAATTTTGACCTAAAGTTAGATTTTGATTTTAGGGGACATGTAAAATCCCCCAATGGGGACATCTATTGGCTGCTTAATTACGGAATACTGGTGACTGAGCAGTCCATGACATGCAACACTCTACCTTGACCATTATTTAGACTAGCCGGGCGGACGTAGAGGTCCCCTCCGATCAAGCCGTAGCACCTATAATATTGTTTCAACCCTATTGCCCTTATGTCAAGCCCCAATCCTTTTTATCATATATGTGCTAAAAGGCAGTGGATGAGGGACTTAGTGTCTTGGGTATGACGTTAAATTATATCTGATGGTGAAGTTCCAATTCTAGAGCTGTGGGGCAAGTGGAGTACCCCTTCATCACCAATACTCAAAGGTTCATAAGGTTCATGGATCCCATCTATGATTAAATATGAGTTAAGGAATTAAGAAAAAGTCTTGATGTAACTAAAGACATGCTGAATTAATGTGCCCTAAATTGTTAAAATGTATAATGATAAAAAATCGGTTGTTTTAATTGAATGTTTAATTTGTAATTTATATTCAGTATTCATGGTTTATATGATGGGATTACTTGTTTATTTTATTTTTAATTTTTATTACATTATTTGATTTTCATCGATCCGCTTTAATGTTTGTTTTTAAAGTTAGTATTTAGATAATGTAATCAAAATTTAGTGATATATCTTATTATAATGGAGATTCGGTGTCTGTCTGTAAGCGAAACTACGTCACTGCTTACATTACAAACCCCTAAATAATTGTGTAAATCTATCAATAAGTATTTAATTTATTGTGAAAATCATTAATACATAGAATAAATATTATTTATTAATGATGCCTCTATAAAAGTTAGATTTGCCTCAAAACAGCCTATGTTATTAGCGCGTTTACAATACTGCAGGTCTGGAGCTATGGACAGATCCTAGCAACAACCTAACAGGTCAAGACATTCAAAAATCTTCTTTAACTCGAAATATTTAGAATAAATCTAAGGTAATCTAACAACATCATAGTTACCTAATTTTTCTTTACACTTGCATTGTGATAACCTTCAAAACCAACCAACAAACCAATATAAACACAATGCTTCAAGCAAATCATAAAACTCGTATATATATATATACACACACAATGTGTGTCAAAAAAGTATGGAGATTGAACTGTATTTACCTAGATAGAAATGAACAATGAATGGAACGTTAATTTTATTCAGAATACAAGGGGTGTCATAAAAGTGCTGAGTTTGAAGCTGTATTTACCAAAATAGAAATGAACAATGACTGAAACGTTAATTTTTTCAGAATACAAGGTGTGTCAAAAAGTACAAAAAATCTCTATCCGTTTTGGACACACCTTGTATATGAAACAGATATATTTGGGTAACATCTTTTTATTCAAAGAAATTTGGTTAAACATGATAGAATCCTTTTTGTTTTCAAGGTTTTTTGTCTTTTTTCTTCTAAGTTGCCTAACAATTCTTTAGATGTTATCATTTTAAAAGTTGTTAATAAGTTGTTCGAAAGAGTTATTATTGGTAGAAATATTATTTTGCATTTGTCCCTAAGGTGACAGATATATATATATATACTAATCCTATTAGTAAACCGTTGCAGTAAGAAAAAAACCAGCAAATAATTTGTTAGTAAAACTTTTCACTTCACCTGGGGAAAAAATGAAAAAGAATGTTGCACCAAATTAAAATAATTGATTAACACTCTAACACTTGGCCAAAAGAAAAAATATTATTAATAAAAAAATATATATATAAACCACAAGGATTGTCTAAAGCTGAAATGTAAAAAGTACTTGATACTTAAGTAGAGAAAATAATAAAGTTTACTTTATATATATATATATATATATATATATATATATAATATATATATATATATATGCATGTGTGAGTTTCCAATGATATATGCTTGTCTATTTATATATCTATGTACAGAAAAATTTCACGTGTTTTAAACCCCCTCACATGAATTGAAATTCAACAAAACTCGCAAAACTTGAACAAAACGTAACATAATTTTTGCTGTATTATGAAGAGAAAGGATTTAAAAAGAAATAACTTTTGAAAATTATTCGTTTTTTAACCTTTAAAACAGATGGATTTTATAAATTAAAATCTCTAGCTATAAATAATAATGTATTTTTACTGTTTTTTCCTCTCTTAAAGATATTCTTTATTTAATGGGATTTATTTCATTGCTATAATTGAGAAGTTCATAGAAAAGTTTTTACATGTAAATTTAGGCTCTGCTTTTAAAGAAAAATGTGACAATGAAATTTTTTTCAGAAAAGTTTACAGAAAGCGGCAGATACTGTCATATCGAAATTTTGGTTGGTTGGTCGGTTGTTTTACGGCAGATCAACCCTTTTTGGGTTACTTAATGCAGAATCCTTTTGATAAATCATTTGTTTAGCTTCATGAAGTACAAGGTGTGTCAAAAAGTATCAATATTTTTTGTACTTTTTGACATACCTTGAATTATGAAAAAAAATAACGTTCCATTCATTGTTCATTTCTATCTTGGTAAATACAGCTGTAAACTTGATACTTTTTTGACACACCTTATATTCTGAAAAAAATTTTTTTTAGCATTAATTACAAAACGACTCGTTTTATAATTTTTTAAATTTACATTTAATATATATATACAACCCTATACTGGTGAATATTTTAAAACATTTTCATGATATTTTTATTTACATTTAAAATCTTACTTTTTAAAAAAATGTAACCGTAAACTTGTGTTTTGAAACAATTTTAATTTTTTTTACAATTTTTTGTGCATGACAACAATTTAATTTAAGTGAGTGTACAATTTAAGAATATGGACAAAGATTTGATTTTACGTTAAAAGTTAGTTTGAAAAACATACGAAGTATGATTTTACTTTGTATAATCAGCTCTCCAAAGCAAAATATTTTTAACATGCTGTAAAAAATAATTCAATGGATAAAAACTCATACAAATTACATATTTAGAAAGATTATTTTATTTTATTTCTAACCAAATAAATATTTTAAGGATGGGACTAAAAACCCCCCCAAAACGAATTTTATTTTACGTTAAAATTTAGTCATAGTTGTGGCGAACATTTTAAATGACTGGCAGTTGCTATTCTTTCTTTCTTTCTTTCTTCTTCTTCGGGCAGCTGAAAAAAGCAGCAGCCAAGCTTCTGCTGATACACCAAGCAGCAGGAGCAGCTTACGATACTTTCAGAAAATCATTTGATTTTTGTTTAATTAATTAATTATATCCCTTAATTAGTAAAAATCAATAATCAAATTTGGTGTGTTTCTTAGTTAGAAGAATATCAAGGTGTATGCAAGATTTCGAATCTGAGTGACCTCTCGCTTTGGAGTTATACGTCAACATGTACATACCAAACTTCTTTTTACACACACACACACAACATATATATATATATATATATATATATATATATACTAAAGCTGAAAGAATCAATGATTGTTTCTAGAAGCTTTTTTCCTGTTTAATTTAATGATACAAAATTCATATTAAAATATTCCTTAGTTTTAGGATTGGGTTATGTTTGAAAAAAAATAATCCATTTTAATTGGGTCTAATTAGTCATAATATGCAATTAAGTAAAAAAAAAAAAACTGACTGGAATGTTCAAGACATGAGCGTTTGTAGGATTTCCCATGTCAACCGTTTTTCCCTTTTCTCGTTCAAAAGATTTTGCAATATTTTAGTATGTATTCGTTTGTGGTGTGTGAATTTGGTAGTGACAGAGCCATGCTGCCAGGAACTTAAGTTCCTACTTTAGTCACCCAAGATGAACAGGCCTGGCTCTCAGTGGTATTAGGGCCACAACCCGGCCAAAGAGGCTCTGGCAAAAATCCAAAGAGCATCTCCATCATCGTCAGGAATCAACGACATTTGGTATACTTATCACTGTGTCTGTGGAAAATCTGCAGCAAACAAGGGCATCTCCTTCCCCTGACCTGGATATGCATATGAGGTTTGGGAACCGCTTGTGAATTTCCTATTCCCTTGTTACTCCTTCCATCAATTCACCATAGGTTTGGCACCCAGTGGTATTAGGACCACTGAAAGGGTGTCTAGTAAAAATCCAAAGGGCATCTCCATCATTGCCAGGAATCAACAGCTTTTAGTTTACTTGTTGCTGTGTCTGTGGAAAATCTGCGGCAAACAAGAGCATCTCCTTCCCTTGAAAAGATCACATGACAGAAGCAGTTTAAGCTATGGAAAGTACCTGCTGTGGTTGGTTTTATTGTAGTGGTGTGCTGACATGTTGTGCATTGCATGTCCTGGAAATGACGTTAAACTTTATCTGATGGTGAGGTTCCAGTTTTGGAGGTTTAGGGAATGTGGAGCACCCCTTCATCACCATTGCTCCCTGATCCACTCTGACCTGGAGTGGTAGTACCTGTTAGGGTCCCATCTATGGGTTAAATAGAAAAACATGAGTTGATAAACAAAATTGTATTATCCATTAAGAATTGATTTATTTCACAACTTATCGGCATTAAATGACCCACTGAGGTTGATATGCCGTAAAACAAAATCAAATCGAATCAAATGTTGTGCATTGTTTTGCTCTGTGTGAGAGCCGCAGATGAATGTGCAATATATTCTAATTCGGGAACTAATGCTTTATGATAGGCATGTCAAACATGCAACCCACGGACCACATGCAGCCCTCAGCTGTTTATTTTCATTAATGCAATGAGTCTGTTATCAATGCATTGTCTCTCATCATCTCTTCCTTTGAGTTGCAGAAGGAGGAGGCTAACTCAGTCAATGAAAGGGAGTGTGTCTTTCCTCTTGCTTCTCCTGCTTTCAATCAGCCCATGACTATAATTGAAAGTAACAGTAATACTTGTACTTTTTATTATTTGAACTCTGTCAGTAATAGTCTTTTTTTTTTTTTTAAGTTTTATTTTTTTTTTTTTTTAGATATGTATTCATAAAGAAATTAATGATAGCAATCATCATTTTGTTCTTTTAATGTAGAAGAAGGATTTAAAGACTTAGTTGTCATCTGTGGTCTTCATAACATACATATGTAATCCTTGCAGATCTCATGACATACATATGTAATCCATGTGTCCTAGGGGGCTATTCACTTTCACATGTCTGCTTTATGACATTGAACAAATCCATAACACTGCAGAACTAAGCCATAACACAGTACAGAAACTAGAGGGTTCAAGAAATTTTTCTTGAGTTGAAAGAACTTTGACGATCAGGTAGGATCAGCTAGGCCTAAAACTGTTGATTCTGAGGACATGCTTCAAGCTATAGAGGCAAATCTGGCGAGTAGCACTCTGAATGTATTAGATGAGCTTTGTCACCCTCACAACATCGATAAAGCTATTTGTCTGAATTTTTGAGATGAGGCTTGATAATTTGTATTATTTGAACTATTGTCCTCATCTTTATTGTTATATACACAACGTTTAGGCTGATGTGCCCTCCAGCCTTCTTCAGCTGTTTCTTGTTGAACTCGGGAACTTTCTTGAACCAGGAGCCTTCTCTTCGAACTTGGTAACCATCTCATCGAACTTGGGAATATTCACGTTGTGATCAGGAGCCAGTTGGACACATGGTACAATGGATATAAGGGTTGAGTTAATGTAGTTTTCTAAGTGACAATCATCTCTAAGGTGCAGGCACTCACAAACCGTCCTTCGGGGCGGGGGTCCGGTGTGCTTCGGCCACTGGACTGGTGAGTTGTGTTAAATTAATAGTGTTGATCCCAGGGGGCTGTCCCCCCAGCAATACCTGCCCCGTTGGGGGCAGGGCTGGGTTTATTGCCCAGCGCCTGAGTCGCCCCCCGTTGAGGGGGAATGCTGAAGGGATCGACGCAATTTTTTGTTCTCTCCCACCCATTAGCTTCGGCTTGTGGGTGGGCCCACGTTAAAACGAGGCCTTGTGCTCAGTCCATACAGGTGGGGTATGAGACAAATAAAATCTCTAAGCTGTAGGTTCAATCCTGGTCAAGGGCAATAATAACATAGAATACTTAACATAGTTTAACACTTGTACCCAGTCATGTTTAATGGAATGAGAACAGTCTACCTCGGTAGATTGAATAAAAGTTTCAGTTTGAAGTTCCGTAAAGGCTCCCAATTATGACCTGAAGGTTCACGAGTTTGAGAAAGATTCCTGAGTTTGAGAAGGTTCCTAAGTTTAACAAGAAACACCTGAAGAAGTCTGGAGGGCAGATCAGTTGAAACGTTGTGTATATAACAATTTAGGTGAAGACAATAGTCCGAATAATCCAAATTGTACTCTATAAAAACATCTGGAGCTGCCAACTTATGCCCCACGTTAACAAAATATTGCAAAACTCACCCTGGTATATTAATCTAAGTATTAATGATAGATTCTTATCTCTGTATTGTTTGAATGACAATCTATCATTTAACCCTTTATCTACCAGAGCACCCCAAAACACCCGACAATCAAAATGCCGGAACCACCGAAAACCCCCAAGATAGTCAGCTCTTAGAAAATGGTTTAGAGTTTAAAAAGAGAAATGAATTAAATGAATATATATCTATTCAGTAGTAAAGGATCAGTGATACAATACTAGTTTGTCAACCATTTCACGACATTATTGTAGATGCCAGTGGTAGATAAAGGGTTAAAGAGGTTTTTGTTTGTATATTTTTGTATATTAATAAGCCAACCTTTTCTTTTGTTTTCAATTTATGTAGGTAGGTTTCCCCCTGATGACGGTCCCCAATCCAACCCACATTTATCAATGCCCACCCTAGATTTGTCACTCCTACATGTTTCAGGTCCCAAATCTGAGATTTTCTTCCAAGAAGCTGGCATTGGAGCTAGTCCTTCCCTGCCTCCAACAAAACCCATGGAACAAGAAAAGGTAAGCTACAAATCTTATGCACATATTTATGTATGTGTGTGTGTGTGTGTATATATATATATATATATATATATATATATATATATATGAGAAGTAAATAAACAAACGATGTGTTTTGATATGGCTTTTTTGGCCGACAATTTTTGTGAGAATATGTGCTTAATTGAAGTTGTACCTAATTTTGAAAATTAATTAATTAATAATTAATTCTCGATTTGTTTAGCCTTACATTTGAATAGGTATGCCCGCCTAATTAATTAATTATTAATTAATTAATTTTCAAAATTAGGTATGACTTCAATTAAGCACATATTCTCCCCCCCCCCCAAAAAAAAAATTTTTTTTTTTTTCAAGCTTCCTAATAATTTGATATTACAATCTTGAAAAGCATTAATGATTTCTCTGAAAGAGCTATTTTTGGTTGACCGTGTACTTTCAGTTCGTATCTGAACCATTATCAAGGCAGAGTATGTGTGACATTATTAAAATATCATATATATATATATATATATATATATATATATATATATATATAAATAGTCTTCAAATGCTGATACCACTTTTTCAATGTGATAGTATTAGTAGTTAGTCCAAAAAGTGCTCAATATATTTTGTAAATTATAGAGCATTTATAGTTGTAGACAAAAGTTTTTCTCTCTATCACAGTTTCGGTGTTCAAGGTACACCTTCTTCAGGAGAAAACCTGGTGTTCTCATGAAGAAGGTGTACCTTGAGTAGGATAAAGGGAGATAGAGTGAGAATACAAAAACAATAAGGCTAATCTGTTTCAATTGATAAAGAAAAGAAGGAAGGAAAGAAAAAACAAGTGAGGGGGGGGAGAGAGAGAGTTAAATCATGATTATTATAATTTTTACATAAATAATCCATTGCTATTAAACAGATAAACCAAAGCAGAGCCTCACCAACTCAGCATATTAGTAGCACAGTGATCTCTGTGGTAAAGTAAGGAGCTGATGGTAGGTGTAGTGCTCTACCTCAAACGCAAAATCAATCTCCTTGGTCTATTGCGAATGAAAAGGGGGTTGACTCCCTCGCCGTCTGGCTGATACTGACATTAAGCCACCCTGACGATTTTACTTATACTTTATATATATGTATATATATAATTCTTTTTTCTATATATGTATATATATAATTCTTTTTTTATATATGTATATATATAATTCTTTTTTCTCTCCTTTTTTTCACGTTTCGGGGGTTTCTGTGCAATGTGGTGAGGTGTGGTGTTTTTATACATGATCTATCTCTTACGGAAAAGGTAGGGGAGTGAACCCCGAAAACAAATCTGGAGCCGGAGTCCTTAAGGTGGTGTGATGCTGAAATCCAGTGCTACACAGCACCTCCTGCAACACTACCACTGCCAAACTGCATTGGTTTTTTTACCTTTCCTTAGGATCACAGTGACAGTGAGGAGAGGGGGTATTTGCTGCTTGGGCAACAATTCATCCTCCATATCAACCCACCCAAGCTACGTAGTTCCACTAAAAAAAAAAAATTGGACACTGCTTCATTGTCTCCCATAGATGGAAGGATGCCAACAACAACAACAATAATAACTGTGTGTAAATTATTTGAGAGTGTATGTGTGCATGTGTGTGAAAGAGAGAGATAGAGAGAAAGAAAAAGAGAGAGGGGAGAGAGAAAGAAAGAATGAATGAATGATACAGAGACTAAAAAGAAATAAAACTTTGTGTAGCTTAAGTAAGAAAGAAAGCAAAAAGAAAGAAAGAAAGAAAGATGCCCAACTAAAGGAGAAGAGGCTGGAAAAACGAAAAGATGAACCCGAAGAAAGAAAGAAAGAAAGAAAGAATGATACAGAGACTAAAAAGAAATAAAACTTTGTGTAGCTTAAGTAAGAAAGAAAGCAAAAAGAAAGAAAGAAAGGATGATGCCCAACTAAAGGAGAAGAGGATAGAATAAACAAGAATATGAACCCGAAGAAAGAAGAAAGAAAGAAAGAAAGACCGAAAGAAAGAAAAAAAGCAAGAATGATACAGAGACTAAAAAAAATTAAAACTTTGTGCAGCTTAAGTAAGAAAGAAAGCAAAAAAAAGAAAAAGAAAGAAAGAGAGAGAAATAGTTTGTGACTCTTTATACGTATCTTCCTATAAAAATATTTGAGTGTGTGTGAGAGAGATAGAGTTGAGTGTGTGTGGCTATGCCATTGATTTTGAGTGTGACTTTCAATGTGTGTGTATTTTAAGCAATTTTCTCACAGTTGGAAACAGATTTTGCCCCAGGCATCTTTCACGGAACAAAAAAAAACATCGTCGGGTATATAATCAAGAGAGAAGACTCGGGTGACAGAGACACAGAGAGAGAGACTTACTTGCTGCTTCATTTCTTCTTTACTGCCTCTGCTGTCATCTTGTTGTCTGCTTCTCCTAAGGGCTAACTTTTTAGTCATGCAATTAATTAACTTACAAGACTTTTTATTTACTTGATCAAGATTTATTTAACCCGTCCTTATTTACTGCGTGGGTGAGGATCAGCCTCGCAGTAGCACATCTACTCTGCATCAATCTGAGGTTGAAACTAAAATCTAAACTAACTAAATCACGTGACGTGCGAGATTCACGCCTTTGGGGTCAAGGTTACCAACGGACCTGGTATTTTTCCACTTGGCCCCCTTGAATTCTCACTACAGGGTCCGTCAACAATCCATGCTACCACATAATATGTAACATAATTATTTTTACCTTCTATCACACAAAGGATATGAGCCCTCCTAGCATAAGTATTTAAATTTTAATGTAATGAAATCTATTAAATTAGAAAGACTAACAGATTAAATAAGAACACATATAAAAAGATTACACCTTTTTAATTATATTTCAATTGGTTTCCATATAAAAATCTTTCATAGGATTGATTTTAATGCATTCGAGTATAAAACAATAATATTAAAGATCAATAACACTAAGTAATTATTTATTAAACCTCGTTTTATTAAAAACAGTATACAAATTAACCACATCATATATTATGTAAATGTTTATTTCTTAGTGATATATAAGACACATTGCAGGATTTTAAATGCACTAATAACATGGGTTGTTTTGAAGCAAATCTGACTCAGATTTTCAGAAACATCATTAATAAATAAGATTTATTCTATGTATTAATGATTTTTACTAAAAATTACAAACTTCTTGATAAGCTTATGCAATTCCTGAGGGTATTGTGATGTAATCAGTGACATAGTTTTGGTTATAGAAAGAAAGACACTGAATCTCCATTATAATAAGATTTATGCATTGTTTAAGATTTTTTATATTTAATTCAGATTGGATGGAGATGCCCCATTTGCACATTTATCAATCTGCCCCACCGTCCAGGCTGTGAGATGTGTGCAAATAATCGCCCCAGTGACTATCAGATTCCTGAGAATTACGAGATGAGCTCTAAGGAAATTGATTGGCGAAAGATGGAAAACGATGCTCTCATTGAAGTAAGTCTTTTTATTTCATGCAAATTCTCTTTTTTTCTCCTCAAATAACTTTTTTCTTTCTGACATTTATTTTTCTCTCCCTCCACTTGTCAAAACTAAATTTATCTCCCAATTACATCCAAACATTATTTAAAAAAAAAAAAACCCACAAAAAACAGACCTAATGGTGCCGTGGACTGTGAATAATATTGCTTACCATCCTATTACTTCTAATTCACATTCTGAATCAAAAAAATTGAAACATTTTTAAAATGCTTCAAACCACAATGTTCCAGGTTCAATATCAGCTGTCACCAACTCAGCATATGAGTAGCATAGCCGAGTGTTGTATAGCCATACCTTATATCTTTGTATATTGTTGATTGTGGTGAGTATACCCATGGATGTATACTCATCTTCTATCATCTTGGAGTTGCAACTATTTGTCAATTCTCTGTCATCTTCTATCTTGGATCTTCGCTGGTTCTAAGCTGGTTTCTTCTTGATCTGGGATTTGTCCTGCCTTGATACTGGGACGTCCTGTGTTGTTAGTTTGTTTTTATTTAACTACACAAGACTTTCATTTTTAGAGTTCATATTTTATTTCATAAGTATCCCAGATCAAGTCAAACACACAGAGATTTGGACGAGAGACACCATGGCCGGCCATCTCGTCCAGTCTCTTGGGCAAAAAGTTTTAAATAATTATCAGATATCAAATAATGATTTTAGTAAGTTTACGATCAAGGGGAAATAACTCAATCTTGAGCTATCCCCCTTGATGAAAGACACAAAAAAAAAAAAAAAAAATATTATATATATTATATATATTTAACTGGCGACGTGACACTAAGTGATTGGGATATCAGAGATAGAGAGATCTTTGAATTGAGACAACACAAAAAAATGACAAGATACAGAAACAACAGAAAATCGTCTCTACAACACGAAAAAGAGATGAAATCACAAAGCACTGGTGACTTAAACAGAAAGTCAGTCCTGTTTTCTTATCTCTCAATTTTCATTCCGCCTTGTCGGCTGGGGCATTAGAATTCACCGACTGCACCTCTGCAGAGGGGTTACACTCCTGCAATGGGGCCACCTGTTGGCCGTGGGTTGTGACCCATGATGCTTAAGGATGGAACCCAGGTGGTTGAGCAGTCCATGACTTGCAAAACTCCACTAGACGGGTGATTGGAGAGGCCCCCGCCGATCAATCGGTTGGTTACGTCAAACCCTAGCACCTATATTATTTTTCCAACCCTATTGCCTTTATGGCGAGCCCCAACCCCTTCTTATCATATGGGTGCTAGAAGGCAGTGGCTTAGGGTCTACATGTCCTGGGAATGACGTTAAACTCTATCTGATGGTGAGGTTCCAGTTTTGGAGGTTTGGGGAATGTGGAGCACCCCTTCATCACCATTGCTCCCTGGTCCACTCTGACCCGGAGTGGTAGTACCTGTTAGGGTCCCATCTATGGGTTAAATAGAAAAACATGAGTTGATAAACAAAACTGATTATCTATTAAGAATGAATTCATTTCAAAACTTTGTCAGCATTAAATGACCCACTGAAGTTGATATGCCATAAAACAAAACAGCCAACCAAATTATTTTTCATTTTTCTCTTCTCTCTGATTAATGAGTCATTGTGAAAACGAAAGCATTCTTCTCCTTCTCTCTGTGTCTGTGCTTTTTACCACTGGGAAAGTTGCCACAGTGAAAATAAAGGATTTTGTTGACAAGAGATCAATTTAAATTGCGTTCAATTCTTTCCAGCTTAGGATTATCACAAGAGGAAAAAAACTATGGGTAATTCCATGTCAAATCATCCAGGCCATATCACCCACCCCCTTCAATTTTTCTGAAATTTTGTACAGGTGTGGAGTATGTTAAAGTTAGACATTCTCTAAAATTTTAGCTCCCAATTCCAAAGCGGAGTTATATTGATTTTTAGCTCTCCAAATTTGAGGAAGGGTTGCGAAAAATGGCGGCTTTTTGTAATCTATTTTTGTCTGTAAAAATAATAGAAAAATATTTGTCTTAGATTCAGTGCCACATCGGGATATTGATCTTGATATGAAAAAATCAGAAATCATCAATAACATAAAATTGGTTGACTTTCATACTTTTTCGATAGCATTTGTGAATTCTGTGGGTAAAAATCATTTTCATAAACCAATTTTTAGGAGTAGGGAAGCACTAGAACTCATTTTACAGACAAAAATAGATTACAAAAAGCCACCATTTTTTGCCAACCCCACCAAATTTGGAGAGCTCAAATTTTTGGGAATGTCTAACTTTAACACAGTCCACACCTGTACAAAATTTAAGAAAAATTGAAGCAGGTGGATGACAATTTTACTTTTTTCTGGATGATTTGACATGGAACAGTCCTTTTTATTTATTTTTTTTGAGAGAACATTATCTCACTGAAAAGAAAAGGCTGTAATGCAACACTCAGATCTTTCCATTTGTTTACTATCTTTATCATATTTATCCAACGCTTCCATGATGAGCAGAATGTGACACAAGGTTAAGTTTTATGGAGTTGTCTGTTGAAATCAAACTTCTATTATTAGTTTTCAACAGTTAACTCTTTAAAAGAGTAACCAGAGATTCATGAAAGATTTCTGAAGAATAAACTTTGAATCTCCATTCGGTCTAATTTTTTGACCCCTCAAAAACTAAAATACAACTTGGTTTCCATTACAAAATATTAAAAAAAAATTTTTTTTTATCAAATGAGCAAATGTTTAAAACACCCTATGATATTAACATTTTTTTTTTCAAGTTTTATTTTTAATATAAGCTATTTATTATAAAAGTCATTAATGAATAAAGTGGTGAAAATTTAATTAAAATTGGACATTTCCCTCATTTTTGGTAAGTGTTTTAAAATTAAAAAAAAAAAATTATAACTTCTCTTGAGTAAAACCACACATACATACTAATAATCATTATACAAGAGAATGAATGGCTTCCTTAGAAAGAAAAAAGTACTAAATTAAAAAAGTTCTAAATTCAAAACCAAAACTGAAGTGAGAAACTGCAGTTTCAATGAAAATAAAACTCGAAATTGATACTGAAATCAAAATTGCCTAACTGTCCAACTGGTGGAATGGTTGGGAAGTTCCAATTCTGGATCTCTGGGGAGTGTGGAGTACCCCTTCATCACCATTACTCAATGAACCACCCTGACCCGGAGTGGTAGTACCTGTTAGGGTCCCATCTATGGGTTAAATAGATAAAAGTGTGTTTTAAAAAAATTGAGTTTAACAAAACAAAAATTGAGTATCCATCAAGAATGAATAAAACAAAATGTTTTTGGCATAGAATAACCCAACAAGGGTTGACATGCTGTAAAATCCAACCAACCAACCAAACACTCTTTCTCTCTCTTTCATAGTGTGTCTGCCTGTGCCTTCAGTTAGTGCTATTATCTCCAAGTATGTATTTATGCAACCACTCTCCCATGAACAGAAAGTGACATGAGGTTCATTTTTAACCGGAGTAAACCTGGTTTACATTCATAGTTTTCATTCTCCTAGACGGGTTGCCTTATCAAAACTAAAGAGCCCAGTCTACCCTACTAATTACCCATGTCCTACATCTAATGGTAAAGTTCCAATTCTGGAGCTGTGGGGAGTGAGGTGTACTCCTCCAACATAATTACTTCAAGATTCACTCTGAGTAGTAGTATCTGTTGGTGAAATAGAAAAAAAAAAGTTTAAAAAAATGTGTTTAAAATAAAATTCAATACCCATCAAAAATAATTAAAACAAAATGTCTTCAGCATCAAATAACCCAACTGTGGTTGATGTACCTGTCTCTAACACTCTTTGCTTGTGATTGAACCAGCGACTCTTCTCTTTTGACCTTCACAGCTCTGTTCTCCTCCTTTCCCAGTTCCTCCACTCCTCCGTTTTCTGTTCCACCTCTCCTTCATTCCTCTTTTGGTTTACGTCGTTGCTCGCTCTAGTCTATTGACTGAATGACCATTTTTTCTCCCCTCCCTCTCAGAGAAACAGACGTTTTATCTCCAGCCTCTACCCATAATGCCTCAGGCGCTTCTATAAAGAGGCCTATCCTTCTCCTCTCTAACTTTTCGATGTTGCATGCCTGCCTACACCCACCCCATGTTCACCCGTTCAGTTCCGATGTCTCAGGCAAGGTGGACTTGCACCCAAAGCAAGTCCTTGCCCATTTTGCACAAAGTAAGTCTCCTCTCTCACTACAATACCATAAAATCCAACCAACCAATCAGCCAACAGACATCCCTCTGCATGAATAATAAAATGTAGTTAAAATGCAAGGAAGCAGACAAATATGGAATGAGGATTATCTCGTGGTGATAATGTAAAAAAGAAAAAAGAAGTACTGTCTATCTCACAGCCGAGCAGTCCTCGTTACTAAATGATTTTTTCTGCTTCTTTTTATTTTGGCACAGAATCATCATCATCATGCCACGCTAGTAGCACGAATATCCACGACAATCTCTTGCCAACTATCCCTATCATTTATTGCTCTCTGGAGGTCCTTTGCACTGCATCAAGTACCTTGAAGAATAATTAAGGTTCCAATTACCGTCGAACTGGGAAGACAAGGCAGCAAACGGTTGTAACTCAATACAAACCCGAAAGCCACAAGGTCCACTGCAAAATGACAGAGTATATATAAGACGCCACAATGTCATTCAAATCAAGCAGTCAAGCAGAACTCAAGGAATGGAATCACCCAAATCACCCAGATTCATGGATGGATCATTCTTGAGTCCTATTTATACCAACTGTCTTGGACACTGCTTCAGTTGCACTTAGCTGCTTTTATTCAAACCAACAGTAGGCTAACTGACTTCGGTCAATGTAGGTCTTTGCTGGATGGTCGATATGTGTTGGTTTTCATCGGAGAACTTCACATGAGTTCGTTCTTGCTTATCCACCAGTGCGCAGCATGTCTTGTTCGTCTCACTCAGATGGTTTGTGTGATAGAGGGCGAGTGGCTGTACAACTGCTTTCTTGTGGGGGTCTTGTTTCCATGATTTGTTTAATATCATGCGCAGCCTTTCTGTGCAGCTACCATCTAGCTTATTCTCTAGGCGTTCTGTTAGGGTCCAAGTGGTGCAGCCGTACAGTAGCACTATTGGGGGTGTTTGTGGTGTAATGGTTAGAGTCATAGGAAATGGATACAGTGACACAAATTCAAATTCTCGATGAGGTTGTTTGCATTTCACTTAGCACTAATAGCCTTGGCAAAGGTATGCATCCAACTACTCTCCCTCCAGTTATGGATAAATAGTAGGGCAGACTGGGCTCTATAACCTTGGCTAGGTAACCAGTCTAGGTGAAGGAAAACTCTGAATTCAAACCTGTTAAACTCTGCTTAAGAAATTGACCTTGTGTCACATTCTACTCATGCAGATGGGTTGGTAAAAGTATGGATCCAAATATTCTCCCTCCAGGTATGGGTAAATAGTAGGGTAGACTGGACTCTTTAACCTTGGTACAGCAACCAGTCTAGGAGATGAATTCAAACCTGTTAAACTCTGCTAAATAAATTGACCTTGTGTCACTTCCTGCTAATACATACATTAGCGCTATTCTTACAAATTAAATGAAGGATTTGGTTTGGAATTTCAAGAATATCAAATATGATAGACACCTAAAGAAGGTAGGAGTGTAGAGTGGTTGAAATACTCTGGCTAAGATAAGGACAAATTTTGACTAGATAGATGAATGATAAAGATAATTCTGAGAAGGCTATCAAAGATGACAGGCACTTAAAAAAAATTTGTGGGTAATGGACAAAACTTTGTAAAAATTAAAAACATTTAGTGAAATATATCACTAATTAGGACTGAGCCTATTCTAGTAGTGACCACCCCAAGTGGAGTTTAACAGGTTTGAGTTCAGAGTTTTCCTTCTGTACTGGTTGCCTAACCAAGGTTAAAGAGCCCAGTCTGCCCTACTATTTACCCATAGCTGGAGGGAGACTAGTTGGATTCATTCCTTTCCCAAGCGTATTAGTGCTATGTGAACTGTAGCTTTATCCAGGATTTGAACTCTGGTTGACGAGTCCATTTCCTACAACTCTAACCATTAGACCATGTGCCTCCAGCTTTGTGGCTATAAACAACAAGGTTAGAATGATAATTTGAATATATAATATTTCTTCATCCTGGAAATATAAACAGAAATCTGAGAACCAATTGTGCCAATTTGATAGTGGGTAATTTTGATCTTTTATCATCCTGGCCTCCTGCCTGTTATAGTGTGCCAGCCTCAGGCGAATTTCCGGTCCTATTTAGATATTTTACGAGTCTGGATTTTATTGGCAAATCAATGTAGATATTTTACAACCACCCCCTTTTAAAATATTTTTTCAATTGAATTTTTACAAAATTCAATCTCAAATTTTAAAACAATTTTCATACCGTATGTTCTGTTTGAGTGTACACTCTGAGATTTGAAATTTGTACAAATTCAATCGAAAAAAAAAAAAAAATTTAAAGTGTGTGTGTGTGTGGGCGGGGTTGTAAAATATCTTCATCGATTTGCCGACAAAAACACTACTCTGAAACTATCTAAGTTGGGCCGGAAATTCGCTTGATGCTGGCATGCTAAAACATAGTGTAAATAAGAGCAGGAGGCCGGGATAAAAAAAGATAAAAAAATACCTGTGTTACCGACAATAGATGAATAAAATGAATTGCTGCATAATCTATTAATAGAGAAATTTACATCTATTAGTTTCAGCGTTTTACCTATTATTTTTTTCTTTCTGAAAGTTGTTTTTATTTGAAGATCATTTATTTAAAATTTTTTTTTTTTTTTTTTGAACAGATTTCCACTCATTTCCAATTGCAACATTTACTACTCTAACAGATCTTGTGTATAATACTGCTTTAGTGAAATAAGAGTTGTCTCCCTTGAAGTGATAATAATTCAACAGTGTTTTCCACTGCATGTGCATACACAAAAAAATCAGCAAAAGCTGGTGGGATTAGATTGTTAACCATTGTTTTAATGAACGTACCTTGAACATATTTCATTATAATATTATGCAATATTTTTCAAAAATTATTAAGATATATATAGTAATAATGTTCGCAAAAGACTCAATGTTTTTAAATTTAAATATTGTTTTGAAACTCTTAAGTTTTTAAAAGGTAAAATAGTATAACATATAGATAAACTAGAAGCGACTACCCAGCATTGCCTGTGTAGATGCTGTATTGATTTGTTTGCTTTTGAGATTTACAAATTCTGGACATTTTTCAGTAGAATTTTAATGCTATTTCTATGTATATATTAATTTTTAAATATCTTCGAATATAAATCAAATCTTGATAATTTTTGCACAAAAAGCAAGAACTGGTGATATTTAATGTGTATATATATTGTGGTGAACATTCCTTTTCCCCCTGTCTATCTTAAAATAGACTGTTCATGTTTATAAATAAATCTTCTTTATACTACTAATCACGTGATGAATAAAGCTTAAATAAGGTTTCACTCTTTCGTGTTCATTTCATTACAATTTATTCAGCACATCCGCTCCTAAATTATTGACAAAATTCTGTGACCCCATGTCTTTGCAACTCTCACCAGTTCGAGTAATGCTGTAAAGTATTGGAGACACTGGCTTGTAGTTTCATCTGGACATAAATAAATACATACACACATAACACACACACACACACTGCCCTTTATATATGTATAGATAGATAGATAATCAATTATTAAAATTATAGTCATGACATGTCCATGATATATAATTCTTTTTCAGTCAGTTTTCTGCATTTACTTTTATTATTTATAGTCTCATTTCTGTAAAAGTTACATTTACAGTATTTTTCGCTCTTTCTATTATTCTGTAATTCTATAGATTTTTGGTTTGAAAAAAATCAAATCTTTTTTTAAATTTCAGGTTGAAAATAACTTAGAACTTAGCTGATTCACAAATGAAGAAGCATAAACCATTTTATAAATATTGGTAAAATTCCTCTCATTCAATCTTCAATAATCTGGCTTTCTTTTAATCTGAGTAATTTTTAAAAATTTATATTAAAAATTAATGATTGAAGTCATAAATATACCCATGGATTTTATTCAACAAACTTTGATCTATTAACTGTTGCTCAAAATATCAATACCAGGGGTCATAAATTCAAACTCTTAAAAAAATTTTGCAAGACAAAATTATTTTAGTAATAGAGTGGTGAATACATGAAATGAACTACCATTATCAATAGTGAATGCCCCATCTCTAAATTCCCTTAAGGCAAGGTTGGATAATCTGTGGAAAGATTATAAATATTCTGTGAAATTGAGATGAATGTTTATAAGGAATAGCTGACAGGTCTCAGACCTAATATATTAGTTAAAAAGATATTATTATATTCACTATTTAAGGCACCATGTATACCCATAGGTCACAATTATTTTTAACCAAAAATTCCACCAAAATCAGTGATGTGTGACCTATCCATTCAACATAAATATAAAACACCACTACTTTAATTTTTTCATTTATCATTAATTTGCAATCATCAGCAGGAATTAAAAAAAAATTATATTAACTATTTAATATATTTAGTATATTTAATATATTTAGTATCTACTTGTGGATAGTTTGCAATTTTTTTAACCAAAAATTCTGCCAAAATCAGTGATGCTACTTATCCATCTATACATATATTAGCATTCCCAGTTGATTTTTTTTATTTGAGGTTATTATTATTTAATCATGTTAGTTATATCTGTAAATGGAGTTCAGAACTGTTTGAATTATGCAAATATCCCCATTGTTTTAAAAGTTATGAGAATTTAAAGCCCTGAAATTGGGGGTACAAAAATGGACATGATTTTGTTTTAAAAATATGTCAAATCATGGACCAATTCAAAACAAGAAATTAAAGTCACTTCTTCACCGTTTCTTTATTTTTGGATCAATTTTGATAAAACTTGGAATTCTTATGTAAAATTGTATGTTCTTTTTGATTCTGTACTCAAATTGTATGTATCTCTATGCTGTAACCAATTATTTAGAGAATAATAGGTACAGATATCAACATTTTTTTCAAAAAGTTTACTACAAGATTATTCAACATTTTTATTTTAATATTGCATGTATACACATATATAGTATTAATTTAAATAAATAATATCACTTTGAAATTAAAAATACCTTTTTAAGTACTTGATATGTTGTATTACGTACACGAAATAGAATACCTGTTTACATCAATTTTTTTTTAAAAACAAAGCCTGTCTGGCCGGCATATAATAATGTGTTTTGTTAATGTTTTAATACTATATCATAAGTTTTTTTTTTTTCCAAAACTGAATGTTTGCCCCCAAAAAAAAAGCCTGATGGTTAACCATCATGTAAATATCACATATTATATATCAAAATAATCCTCAGACTATCTAGTATTAAGGATATAGTGCTTTTTTTTTTTGCTTAGCTTATACTTTTTGAAAGAACTTGCGGCAACTTTTGTTGGTAGTAGTTTCGCTTCCGAAGGTCGAAGAAGAAAAAAACAACCTACACGATGTAGTATAAAGTCTCTACTAATTAAGTGTTCAATTTCAAGAATATTGATAAAGATTATCCTCTTTATCTACAAGATTATCTACATACTAACAACATGCAATTGTATTTATATATACAACAAAATAGCGGTTTACAGTGTGAATGGGAAAACTAATTTGCATATTGATATTAAAAAATTGATTTTAATATATATGCTCTTGGTATTATTGATTTCTAATTATTTGGTTTTATCTTAATGAATATAAGCAAAAATCTTGGAAATAAAATCTAAAAAGAAATCCATTAACAAGAACTGTAATTTTGTTCTTTACTTCCTATTTTAACTAAAGAGTTAAATTAGGAAAATTTAGCAATGAAAGATACATTCTTGCCAATTCTCCTGGCTCTGATATTGCATTTTCTTAAATCAACCTGTTAATTTTTTTTCTTTTGTACCCTTCACTCATTTTGCATGTAAGACACATTTGCGCCCGCTTTGAGCTCCAATGTACATCATTTCTTTCACTACAGTTGTCTGCAGCTTTGAACTGATGCCAATTTTAAAATGTTAAAAGTAACAATTGCCAAATTCTTCAGTTAGTCAGAATGATTCATGGGATATTACAGAGGTACCTTGACTTACAAAGCTGTCACCCAGTTGATTTTTTTTATTTTGTTTTGAGAGCTAAAATTTGAGGTACTAGAGAGCTTCAAATGCTCTACTGAAACTACACACCTTTTTTTTTTTTTTTTAAATGCCTACTGCTGTTATTTGGGAAAGTCCATAAATAAAAGTGGTGATTTGTCATGTTTTATACCACCAATAGAGGAGGGTGTCTTGGACTACTGGTGGTATAAGACATAGCTGATAGCTTTTTAATTTAGTGCATCCTGGGATGCACAGATTTGATTTCAATGAATCCCCAGGAAATTTGATGGGTCCCAACTAAAGTTTCTTAATAAATTGTAGAGTTTTTATCTATGAACAACTAAAGCTATCTAACCCCTATCTTGTGCCCCATACAGTGTAATTTGTTTCCAAGAAAATATTGAAATGTATTTACAGTTAGCTGGAAATAGTGGGGAAGAAAAAAAACACACTGGGACACATGGATATGATTTTTCTGCATCCTTTTAGATTTTTATTCATCAGTGATGCAGGATGCATACCTATCAGCATCTCTGAAGATGTACAACAAATTACCATTTTTTTTTGACAAATTTTTCTTAATACTGGTGTTCTAAATCTTCTGTCTGTTATCCTGCAACACCCTCTGGTTAAAAATGAGACCATTCAAATTATTCAAAATGCAATGCAAAAATATCAAAGTAGATTATCTGGTGTCACTTAATCGCAGATTTCTTATTTGTCTCATTTTATTTCACCGAATTTTAAAAATGAAACATTCCAAATGGTCTTCCATTGCTTAAATGCCCAATGTAAATTAAAATGAATTTAAAAAAAGAAAGAAGTTACATGTTTGTTTTATTTGAAATATTGAAATTGTGAATTACGGAATATATTTTGGTAATTTCGATCTGATGTTGTCCAGGCCCAACTTAGATATTTATCGAGTTGTGTTTTTGTCACTTTTTTGTTGGCAAATTAATGTAGATAATTTAAATGCATCCCCACCAGATTTTAATTGGCAAATCAATGTAAATATTTTACAACCACTCTTTTAAGAAAAAGTGAGAGAGAGTTAAATCAAGATTATTATACTTTTTACATATTGTAGTAATTGCAATAGCTCTTAAGTCAACATATCAAATTTTGTAATAATTAAATTATCATACTGTGGTATATCCACAGGTCATGCTAGTTATTATTATTATTATTATTTTTATGAATTATTATTTAAATTCATTGGCTAAATAGTGTAAAACCTTAATTTACTCTCAATGTTGATAATAAGTAGTTGAATTTTTCTTTTTTGTTTGTTTTGTTGTTTCTGTTTGCTTTTTGTTTTTTGTTGTTGTTGTTCTTTTTGGTATTGTTCTTCAGATGATGCTTTATTATAAGAATTAAAAAAAATAAAAATATTTTCTCATTTTTGGGTTCAGTTGTTTATTTGTACATTTTTTGAAATCTAAACTAGCAAAAAATATGTGCCCTCTGTATTTAAATTTTAATATAATGAAATATATTCGTTATATTAGAAAGAATAACGAAATTAAATAAAATCACGTATAAAAAGATTACAATTATTTTAATCATATTTTAATTGGTTTCTATATAAAATCATTCATAGGATTGATTTTAATATTGGAGAATAAAACAATAATATTAGAGATCAATAACACCAAGTAATTATTTATTAAACCTGTTTTGTTTTTTTTTAACCAGTTTGTAAATTAACCACACTATATATTATGTAAACCTTTATTTCTTAGTGATATATAAGACACATTGCAGGATTTTAAATGCACTAATAACATGGGGTGTTTTGAGGCAAATCTAACTTAGAATTTCATAGAGACCATGTAAAAAATTAAGATTTATTATTACCGGGCTTGATATAAGTTAAAATACGGTAGGTTAATGATTGAAATTTAAAATTGGAAATTTTAAAATTTAACATTTAACAATTTAGTTAAATTAACACTTAAGCCTTAAGATATGAGCACTTAAAAAAAAAAAAAGAAAAGATTATTGAATTATTTGTTTATGGGGATGAGCTTGCTGTCACATGTTTTTTGTTTATATACGGTGTTTTAAATAATGGAGTAAAAACCGTAATTTATTTAAATTGTAAATAAATAAGTAAACAAATAAATAAATGTGCATAAATATGTACGTACGCGTGCACATATGTACATACACATATATAAATATATTATATATATATATATATATATATATGAGGGTAGTCCCAAAAATAAAGTCTCCAAACCACTGAGGACAAAGATAAACTGTTCATGTACTATTGCCAACACTGTTGTGTTTGTTGTCCGTGTGCCTGCACATGCAAGCGCCTCACTTCTGCGTTCAGTTTTGGCTTGACAGTCATTTCTGATGGAGCTCCCCATCGATGCTACTGCCAAGTGTGAAGTTTGTGCAGTTATTCAGTTTTAGAACACAAAAGGAATTAAACAAATTGAAATTCATTGCCAATTAATGGAAGTGTATAGTGAGATGTGCATGGATGTCAAAAATGTGTATCAGATTTAATCCTTGTCTTTTGATCTGTCTGGGAGGTAATACGTCAGCTAACTACTCTGGGGCGATTTATCACCGAGCTTAAATACATATAGTCGTTTTCTCATTTGACAATTCAGTCACTGCTACTTCAATACAAGTGGTCTGTGGAGTTTGCAACACTTCCTCAATGACATATTGGCAATCTGGTATGATATGGACATACCAAAAAAATCCCCAGAGCCTCCAAAAATTCATTGACCAAAATGATGAGTATGTAGATAAATAGATAAATATTGAAACTTGAAAATGATATAAACATCATTATTAAACAAACGTTTCTGTGATTTCTAAATATTTTGGAAACCTTACTTTTGTGATTACCATATATACATATATATATATATATATATGTATGTGTGTGTGTGTGTGTTTGGTCAGCATTTTTTTCTTTTTTGCATACTGTGTTGAACAAGATGGACATTTCTTTTCTGACGAGTTTGTTTTTGATCTTTTCTAGTTTTCTGGCCAGAGTCTTAATATCAGGGTGAAGTCTGCTGATTAGTCTACCAAAGTTTTTGCCCCTAGTACTTTCAGCACTCTGAATTGTCATCATCAGGGATAGATGTAATTGAGTGGGTTCCTGGTTTTGTTTAAAAAGAACCAGGAACCCGGAAATGTCCGTCACCGTATGCATATATATATATATATTAAAGAATAGAGGGAAAAATGTGGACAAAGGAACAAAACTCAGACAGGTATATGTAAGAGATATATTTCGCCGTTCATTGAGCTCGACTTCATCAATCGTTTATTTGATCATCAAAGCATCATACATGTGTTTTATAGAAGAGAAAGTGGATGGGAGAGGGGTGAATTTGGGGATGAACTTGGGAGGATGGGATAGTGTTTGTGAGGATTTGATTGGTTAGAAAGAAATCTTTGGTGGATGGGGAGGGAGAAGATCAAATTCTGTCGGATTTACTCCAATCCTCATATATATGTATATATATATATGTAAGAAAGTTTTATAGAAAAACAACAAGATGTTAAACATTTTAGCTGACAGATATCTGTTTCGACATTATGAATCATTCATAATGTCGAAACAGATATCTGTCAGCTAAAATGTTTAACATCTTGTTTTTCTATAAAACTTTCTTACATATTGTCAGATTCAATATCCATTTTTACCTTCATATATATATATGTATATATATATATATATATATATATATATATATATATATATATATATATATATAATAGTGAAATAAACAAATCATTATAAAAATTGTTTGCGCATAAAAGTTCTCAAATACTGGCTAGTAGAACTAGTGTGTTTCATATGAATTAAATAAAAATACATGAAATCTATAGTCATCAGGAGGTGAGAAAATATTATATATATATTAATGATTTTGACTATAAATTAAATACTCATTGATAAACTCACACAATTCCTGAACGTATTGTGACATAAACAGTGATTCCATTATAATAACATACATATATAATAATTTATTTGTAATATTAAGAACTGAAGTGCTAAAAAATTAGAGACATATACCTAATAGTGTATAGCTTCTCTTTAATTGTCCCTCTAGTTTAAATAATGGTGGCTATATGATGTGGCATTGATTCTTGCAAGTGCTGGAGATTTTGCATATATATATATATATATATATATATATATGTTAGTAATTTGAAGGCAATACAATGCATATAAAAAATAAAAACAAAAAGATGTTGTTTTTTTGTCTTATCGATTTCAAAGAACACTTTATCATCAGAGACGAAAATCAGAAATGGACGTGCTTAAGTTTTTTTTTGCGTGTTGATACTTTCTTTTTTTTTCTTCTTTTTTTTCTTCTTATTTTTTATACGCATTGTATTGCCTTCAAATTACTAATATATTATAACATACTTAACAATGCTTCAAGCAAATTACCAATTACTTTTATATATAGAGTCAGATTTTAGCCCTGAAGAGCTTTATGCAAAACTAATAGTAGGTTCGTCTGACTCATTAGATTATCTTTATTATTTGGCTCTACTTAGGTATCGAGCACTTTTTACATATTAGCTTTCTCCTAGCGGTTATATGAATATATATATATATATACATATAAATTGTTTTTTCTTTTGGCCAAATACTGTACTAATAGATTATTTTTTGTTGGTACGAATATCTTGGTCCTTTCTTTTTTTCAAAAATTTTTTTCTTCCTGGTTGATGTTTGGTAGTATATTTTTACAATCAAACTCTCTGCTGGGTTTTTTCTCTCCGCAAGGATCTACCAACACGCTTAGTATATTAAATTATATATATATATATATTGTAAACACGGTTTGTTTTGAATGGCTTTTTGCCGATAATTTTAGGGAGAATAAGTGCTTAATTGGAGTCGTACCTAATTTTGAAAATTAATCAATTAATAATGAATTAGGCGGGAATACCTATTAAATGTATGGCTAAACAACTCGATTTGTTTAGCCATACATTTAATAGGTATTCCCGCCTAATTCATTATTAATTGATTAATTTTCAAAATTAGGTACGACTCCAATTAAGCACTTATATATATATATATATATTCATTCAGGCACTCTTAGTTGTCCATAACTGTATTGTGTTTGTTGGATGTGCATATTTAGCCAACACTTCTGCTACAAGAGGGATGCAACACAAGATCAATTTTTCTTTTATTCAGACTATTGTCCTTACCTTTGTTATCTACACTACATTTAAGCTGATGTGCCCTCTGGCCTTCTTCAAGTGTTTCTTGTCAACACTCAGAAATCTTCTCAAACTTGGGAACCTTCTTGTTGAACTCTGGTGCAACGGATATAGGTGTTGAGTTAATACAGTTCTGAGGGACAATCATCTCTGAGCTGCAGTTTCAATCCTGGCCAAGGGTGATAGTAACAGAATAATTAACATAGCTTAACACTTGTACCTGGTCCTGGTTAAATGGAATGAGAACAGTCTACCCCCATGGATTGAATTAAGGGTTTGTTTTGAAGTTCTGTGAAGCCTCCTGATTACAACATGAAGGTTCCAGAGTTCAATAAGAAATCCCTTAAGAAGGCTCGAGGGCACATCGGCTGAAACATAGTGTAGTGTAGACTAGAAGCGGCTACCCAGCATTGCCTGGATAGAGGGGGGGGGAGCAAAAAAGTTAGTCTCGCAGATCCATTATTACTGAATCATGAGTTGGATCCTTGCAGGATGCCCCATTAAAATCCCTATGTAAAAAAAGACCTTGCGTTGATTCAGCCACATGGAAAAGAAAAAAATTTAAAACGCAAAATCTTAAATGCAAAGGAAATTCTATGCTGTTATCATTTAAATTTTATTTTTTTAATTATCTTCACAAATATAAATCAAATTTTCATTATTTTTGCTCAAAAACCAAGCCTGGTGATATTTAATGTGTATATATATTTACTTTGTCGTTAATTGTTTTATTTTTGAAGTTTCCTCCAGACATACACACAACTGCCCTTTATATATGTATAGATATAGATAGATAGATAACAATAAAGATGAGGATAATAGTCCGAATAATTCAAATAACCCAAATTATCAAGATCTCAAAAATTCAGAGAAAAAGGTCAAAGAAAAAGGTTGTTGTACCTAGCCAAAAGAACCCAGTTTACCCTACTTTTTACTTAGTTGGTGGGTGGGGTGGGTAGAAGAGATGTGTTTATGCCTTTCCCAAGGGAATTAGGGGGAAAGAAACAATTTGAATTGGTTTGCCGATTCCATTTTCTACAAGTCTGCAAGATGTCTTATGTGAATTTACTGAACAAAAGAAGTGAACTAGTTTCCAAATGTAGACAATTAAACAAATTTCTCTTGTCATTTACCTAAACCTTGACCCCCCTGATTGCAAGTGATTATTGTTATTTTTTTTTTTGAAGTAGATAGTAGAGAAATTACTATTAGAAAAAAAGAAAAAAAAAACAAACATTGATTAGCAAAGGAAGTTGTAAAATTAACTGCTTCATCTGAAGGATGACAAATGTTTACATTATAATGTAAAAAAACAGAAAAACATAGTGTTCCAAAAGATGAGTTTATTCTTGATGGTAATGTTGATGCTATAATGTTTCGGTTTTTACTACCTTCATCAGGCCTATCTTGGGCTAGACAGGTGGTCGGAGAGGCCCCCTCCGATCAATCGGTTGGTCACGTCAAGTCCTAGCACCTATATGATTTTCCCAACCCTATTGCCTTTATGGCAAGCCCCAACCCCTTTTTATCATATGGGTGCTAGAAGGTGGTGGCTGCGGGTCTACATGTCCTGGGAATGACGTTAAACTATCTGATGGTGAGGTTCCAGTTTTGGAGGTTTGGAGAATGTGGAGCACCCCTTCATCACCATTGCTCCCTGGTCCACTCTGACCCGGAGTGGTAGTACCTGTTAGGGTCCCATTTATGGGTTAAATAGAAAAATGTATTTATAAAAAAATTGTATTATCCATTAAGAATTGATTTATTTTAAAACTTTATCGGCATTAAATGACCCACTGAGGTTGATATGCCGTAAAACAAACCAAACAAACCAGAACCTTCATCAGGACACGTGGTGAAATCTTGTGTGAAGATGGTGGGAGATTGTGGGATATGAGAAGTGCTGGTAGTGTATGAAGAAGTGTGTGTGTGGGGGATGGTAATCAGTATCAGCCAGTGTAGATTTCTAGACACATGGAAGACCTTGAAGTTATGGTATAAGGACATGGGAGAAGCTAAGTTGATAGGATTGGTAAAACTGAAAGGTAGTGGTTGAATGTAGGTCATGTGTTGACTCCATAATGTGTGCAAAAACAGGGAAAGTACTCAAGTTGGTGGATTGGTTAAGCTTGAACTGTAGTGGAAGAAAATTGTTTTTTTTTATGGTGGTATGCTTTGTGTAGTGTTAGGAATAGTAGCTTGGTTTGAATTTGGTGTCTTAAGGCTATTAATGATTATTTTGCCTAGAAATGGTGAAATGTTGAAAAAACCGGGTCTAGTGTTTATATTTTAGTTTGTACAGTGGCTATGGCACAAAATCGAACAGTCCATTTGCAATCATTGACAAAGGAACTTACAATACTAAGGAGGACCAAGGATTCTGTATCAAGGATTTCCGCTCTTGCTTGAAGCCTAAAGGATGACCAATAAAACCGAAACATTATAACATCGACATTACCATCAAGAATAGACCTATCTTTTGGAACACTTTGTGTCTTTCTATTTTTCTACATACTGTCGGATTTAATTCGCCATTTTACTCGCATTATAATGTAAATGATAAAATTAAAATTTTCCTGCATTTTTTTTCTTCTTCTCCCATGCTCTCTACAGACCAGAGAAACGTCACGATCACTCTCTCCATCTCTTATACCAATACAAGATCATCATCAGCAGGAACCACAGCAGATGCAGTAAGCATTGTTGCAGGCTCATCAACAGCGGCAGCCAACAAACGCTGGATTAAATATTTACCTTCACCTCTGTCCCATATAAACATTATATACAATACTATACTGTATAATAGCATATAAAACACCACTGATATTTTTAAAGATTTGGTTATAGCAAACAAAATGTAGCACACTTTACAAGAATAAGAAAAAAAATTGCAGAAAAAAAAATATGAAAAAAGATTATGAATCAGATCTACAGAATTTAAGTGAAATATTTTTTTTTTGTAAGAATTAGGCAACTATCATTATATATATATATATATATATATATATATATATTATTATTTTCTCTCTCTCTCTATATATATAATATAATAAGATAAATATATAAAGGTTTTACATATTTATTTATTAGGTGACAAAGGAACATTCACAACCATATTGGTTTCATGCGATGCAATCATCAGGTGAAGATGTTTCAAATGACATTTAAAACATCTTCACCTGATGATTGCATCGCATGAAACCAATATGGTTGTGAATGTTCCTTTGTCACCTAATAAATAGATATGTAAAACCTTTATATATTTATCTTATATTATATAACAGCTCTATTTTATATTGAGCACTCTACCAATAATACTGCCTTTGGTACACCATTCCAGCAAAAGCTGAAACAGGGACCATCTCACACTATATATATATATATATATATATATATATATATATAATGTAATTCATCTCTATCCATATATATATATAGAGAGAGAGACAGAGAGAGAGAGAGTGTCTATAAAGTCTTGCAACAGATTTAAGATGTAACAAAAAAGAAGGCAGTCTTGTTAAAACACAACAATCAAAAATAAAACTTTTATATGGTTTTTACTAAATGATTTTATCATTTGTACAATGTGTGTTATTACATTTTAGATTTTTGAACTGCTGCAAGACTTGATGAACACTCTGTAAATATATAAATAATATAGATTGCCACATTTATAAATGAACAATGCTCAATATCAATGATAGAGCATATCTAATTTAGGATTGCATAGACATAGTCAATGGCACTGTCAATTTCTGGCCTATGCAATCATCAAACCAAGGTGAGAAACTAGCAGTCACAGTTGACTCTATGTCTATGCTATCTTAACACACACACACACACACACACACATATATATATATATATATATATATATATATATATATATAAAAGCAGAGATTAAATATTATGGAGTTAATATTCTGTAACTGCGGTTTCATGCATAATTGCAATCTTCAGCCGGTCAAAAATGTTAAAATTAAAAAAAAGAACGGAGGCTTTATTTAACATTTTTGAAGATTGCAATTATGCATGAAACTGCAATTACAGAATATCCATTCCATAATATTTAATCTCTTATTTTAAATCTGCTCTGCTATTTTTGCATTGAGCACCTTCATATGCTAATACTTTTCACATTCATTCTCCATTATATTATATTATAAATATATATATATGTATATGTATATGTGTGTGTGTGTAATGTAATCCAAATGACTGGTAAGTAAGGGATGATTCTATTTGGGATCATCAGAATCTCACTGTACCACCATACTGTATGCACTTGTATGTGCAAACATATATATTTATACAAGGAATTTTATAAATCCCTAAAAAGAGCTTAATGTATGATACTTAATAAATTAAATTACATACAGAGCAATATTTAACTTTCAAAGAAAGAAAAAACGTTATCCCGTTATATTTTTATTTCGACCAGGAACTCAAAAAATGAGTCTAGACAGGTTTTACAAAACTGTATATAAAAATCATAAATAAAGTGTATATGCATTATATAAAATGCAGGATGCAGTTAAATTGCTTGTTTATCAAATGTTGATCATCTGATATAGCTTTCCCTGTGCACCCTAACATTTGATCCTCCATATTTCACCAGTACCTACTTTATTTCTCATCCAATAATTATTCCCGCCCTGTCGGCTGGGGCGTTAAAATGCACCGACTACACCTCTGCAGAGGGGTAAGACCCAATGGGGCCACCTGTTGGCCGTGAGTGGCGACCCGTGATGCTTAAGGATAGAGCCCAGGTGGATGAGCAGTTCATGACATGCAATACTCCACTTTGGCCCTATCTTGGGCTGGGCGGTCGGTCGGACAGGCCCCCTCCGATCAGTCGGCTGGTCACGTCAAGTCCTAGCACCTATATGATTTTCCCAACCCTATTGCTCTTATGGCAAGCCCCAACCCCTTTTTATCATATGGGTGCTAGAAGGTGGTGGCTGCGGGTCTACATGTCCTGGGAATGACGTTAAACTCTATCTGATGGTGAGGTTCCAGTTTTGGAGGTTTGGGGAATGTGGAGCACCCCTTCATCACCATTGCTCCCTGGTCCACTCTGACCCAGAGTGGTAGTACCTGTTAGGGTCCCATCTATGGGTTAAATAGAAAAATGTTTCTAAAAAAAATGTATTATCCATTAAGAATTGATTTATTTCAAAACTTTATCAGCATTAAATGACCCACTGAGGTTGATATGCCGTAAAAAAAACAAAAAAACAAACCAATAATTATTCCTGCAGCCACCCCCTTCCTTGATACATTCCTTTTGTACTCGTTGTGAAATAGCTGAAGGCTTCATGTAAATTGTATCCCCTGTGAATAAACCACTAACAGCTTTTTATGGAAAAAGGTGAGCCCACTTTTAAACAGTATCTGGTAAGTTGGGGATGATTCTATTTGGGATCTATATCCACATATAGATTTATACAAGGATTATTTCAAATCCCTAAGAGAGCTCAATGTAACATAATTATATACAGTGCAATATTTACACTTTCAATAAGAAAGAAAAACTTAACAAACCAATGGCTGTCTGATGAAACTGGGCTCATTTATTGAGTTATTGGTTGAAATAGATTTATAATAGCCAAATCACAGTTTAAGTTTTTCTTTCTCATTGAAAGTGTGTGTATGTATATATATATATTTATAAATAAAAATGGACTCTCTTGTTGATTTCGACTCATGAGGGTTCATAAAATACATGAGCTGATCTAATGAACAACCCGCACAGTGTTTTGTTTATATTGCTGAAGGCTTGTGTAGGACCATCTGCAATTTTTTGGCACAGTCGATAGGATTGGTGTGAGGAATGCCACAAACCCAATCAACGCCTGACCTCAGGTTTTTCAAATTTTCAGTGTTTTCTTTCTTCTAGACTGGTTACATATCCAAGGTTAAAGAGCCAAGTCTGCCCTACTATTTACCCATAACTGGTGGGAGAATATATGGATTCATACCTTTCCCAGGAGTATTATCGCTTTGTGAAATGCAAACAGCCTTGTTGAGGATTTGAACTTGGATCAATGAGTCCATTTCCTATGACTAACATTTACACTACGCACTTCCATATATATATATATAGATGTAAATTTTAAAAATAAAAAAGCCAGACATTTGTTTTCTCTTGATATAGTGCTCAATTACAAAAGACACATCCACTCAGATGTCATAAACATGAAGAAAATGTTTTTGTATAAAATCCTTTTATAATTTGTTTTAAATCTGGATTTGTAGGTTTTATATGTGATAATAAAACATTAAGAAAAGTGTATAATAAATAACTCTCTGCTGAAATGCTGGTTTAAAAAATAAATTATAAAATGATGGTCTATTGTAACAGACTCCATTACTCAGTTTTGTCTTTTGCTTCAATCATAAAATGGGAAGAGGATTCTGGCAACACATGAAACTCTAAGTAATCGACTGAGATATGTGCAACTATATATATATATATATATATATATATATATACATATACTTCATAAAGACTAGTTTTAATGATAGTAATTGTGAAAAAATCATGGGTTTAGTGCAGTTTCGATTGATATGATCTCTTAAGGACCACAGATATATATATATATATATATATATATATATATATATATATAAGGTTAAATTATTATTATTATTGGAGAAATGATTATAGAGGGCTCAATTACTTATGTAAGAGCTTTATGTATGGCAGTATAAAAAACAAGAAAAACATTTTAAATTAGAATGGAAAATACTAGACCAATCGAAGCCATACAAAAAATGCTCATTATGCACAACAGAAAAATTCCATATTCTTCAAGGAATAAACTCCAAAGAAAATTTCCTAAACAACAAAACAGAAATTTTTCGAGCATGCCCACACAGGAAAAAATTTTTGATATGGAATTGGACTAACCAAAACCTCAGGCCGACATAATTAGGAATTCACATATAAATAAACACACACAAACTAAAATAAATATAAAAATAAAATAAAAATAAAAATAATATAAAAAATAAAAACGGAAAAATTTTAAATCACCATAAAAACACGAGACCCAATGACGACAAATAATGATGCCGATGAATGACGAAAGCAAAATGCAAGAATCACGTAAACACGTGCCAAAAATTTAAAACTGTCCATTTTTTCAAAAGTCAACGCCTCTAACAACGAATAACACCGAAAAAGTGTTATTCAGAAACCAATGGTAGGACCGACTTTTCATTTGTATTATTAATTATAAATAAATAAATATATATATATATATAAAATGTAGGGCCCTGAAGAGATCACATCAATCGAAACTGGTAGACACATATTTCTTTCACAATTGTTATATATGTGTATATATATATATATATATGAATTGTAACTATTCTCCCTCCAGCTATGGGTAAATAGCAGGGTAGACTGGGCTCTTTAACCTTGGTTAGGCAAACAGTCTAACTTCAAACCTGTTAAACTCTACTTAAGAAATTGATTTTGTGGTTGCATCCTGCTTGTGCTGAGGGGTTGGTAAATAATATATATATATATATATATATATATATATATATTTAAATTGTATTATATATATTTATATATGTGTATTAATAAAACATTAGGCTTTATTTGTTTTTGGTAATTTTTCTACATTTATAACTTTTAATATTGCATATGTCCATCCTGTTAGTTTAATGTGAATGATTTTTTTTTTTGCCTTTCTTTTGTCATATCAAATAAAGCTCAAACCTTAAAATGTGTGTGTCTGTGTATATATATATATATATATATATATATATAGAATGATTTTTCACTTTTGTAAAATATCAAATCACATGAAGCACTGAAAATTGTGTATTGATCTATTATGTACTGATACCAAAAATTAGATCTTTCACATGTACCAAATCTTTTGAGGAAATGGCATCAAAGATCGTAGACAGAAATGCACTGAAAAATCCTCGGTTTTGCAACATTTGGCAAAAAAATCTAACAATTTCAGTATTTAAACCAAGGAATGTTGTCATTTTATTTTATCAAAATGAAATGAAATTTCAAAATTATAACTAAATATCAAATTAAAAATGTGCCCCTCCCTTGCATTATAGCTAAAGCAAGGTTTGTGGCAATGCAAGATTCATATTGAGTTACATCTTGCTTGCTACCTTTGTCTGCCAATTTGACGGTAATTGAATGTCTACACATTGTATGTATTGATCTCATAAACATCCAATGGATGTTAACATATAGCATGGAAAAAATTTGTCTTGCTGTGTAAGTTATTGTATGTTACAGGTGAAAATGTAAATATTTTAAATTATTATTGTCTTGCCATAAAAAATAATAAATGTATTGTCACAAATCCAACAAATAAAACTGATAAAAATTTGTTTTGTGAATTACTAGAGAAAAAAAAGAAGAAAGTTTACCACAATTTAAAAAAAAGTAATTAAATATAAATAATTTTGATTTTTCGGACTGTTGTTCTCATCTTTTTCGGCCTCTGTAACCTCCCGCCTTCCTAAAATGTTTCCTGTGTATCCGAGTATATTAATAATCCAATCTGGGAAATCATTTTTAATAGTTTGACAGTTGATCAAACGGACATCGAAGAACTTTTTAAAATGTCATTCAAAAGATGACGTCATTGTTTTTGTACACCTATCATTCTGACATGTCTCACAAGAAGAATCATAATCATTAAAACTTTTTTGAACCTATCAAGTCTATCTATCCATATTTCTATTTCTATTTATTTTAATTTTTTTTAATAAATACTAGCAAATGTATGCGAACACCTTATGTGCAAGTATTTAAGTTTTAATATAACTAGCTTCTCCTGTGGAAGCCAACACATGGACATGCAAGTGTAGGGTGCCCAGCAAGGACCTACATTGACCAGCTATGTGAGGATGCTGGCTGCTCCACAGAGGAGCTCACGGGTGCAATTAATGATAGGGAAGATTGGTGAAAGATTGTCATGGATACCCGTGCTGTATGCGCAACATGATGATGATGATAACTAGCTAGAATATGCACCCTCTGGGTGCAAATATTTAAGTTTTAATGTAATTAACATCAAATTAAAAAAGACTAATGAAACTAAATAAGAATGTAGATAAAATTATTTGAAACAGAGGGGTTATAATTGAAGCATAGAGCAACTTTGAAACTAACTCTTCCATCATTTTCCATCACTCCTGTCTTTCATTGCTAAATTTTCCTAAATTAACTATTTAGTTAAATTAGGAAGTAAAGATTAAAATTACAATTATTTCTTCTTATTAATGGATTTCTTTTAAGATTTATCTCTGAGATTTTTGCTCATATTTAACAAAATAAAACCAAACAATTAGAAATCAATAATACCAAGCACATATTTATTAAAATCAAATTTTTATGATCAATATGTAAATTAGCCTTCCCATTCACACTGTAAAGAGCTATTTTGTTGTATATATAAATAGAATTGCATATTATCAGAATGTACATAAAGCCAACAGTATTAATAATGTAAATCAATTTTATTAATAACTGAGGTTTAAATAGAAATAAAATCATGGAGAATGGGACATAAATAACTAAGGGAGTCATGACTTGGGTACTGATATAGTTTCGGTTACAGACACACAGACACACAATCTCCATTATAATAAGATATGCTAAATTAGAAAGACTAACAAAACTAAATAAGAATGAATATAAAAAGATTACATTTATTTTGATGTTATTTTAATTGATTTCTATATAAAATTATATATAAGATTGATTTTAATGTTTGAGAATAACATGATAGTATTAGAAATCAGTAATAGTAAATAATTATTTATTAAATCCTGCAAATTATCCCCACTATATACTATGTAAATCTTTATTTCTTAGAGATATATGACACATATTTCCGGATTTTAAATGCATTAATAATATGGGCAGTTTTGCGGTAAATCTAACTGAGCTAGACTTCAATAGAGACATCGTTATTAAAATAAGGTGCTAATTAAAATTAAATAATGACTATTTCATAATCATTGAGATTATAACTTAAATAACCAAGGAAATTGTGACAACAATGGTGACATAGTTTCGGTTACAGACAGACAGTTACATAATCTCCATTATGATAAGATTTGTGAAGTGAAGTATCTCCATGCATGTTTGGTTTTGAACCTTACAAATGATTATATTCAAGTCTGGCTGAAAGTACAGGTTCCTGCTAGATCAAAAAAGTTAAGCAGTTATGACCCTATTTAATACTTAATTGGGTAACCACTTAAGCAACCTTCTATTTAGTTGTTTGTAATCATAAATATATTTTTAATATGTTATTGATTTTTAAAAATTTCACTCTTTTATTTGTCTATTATCATTTGTTTGCACCTGGGCTGTGGAGTCCAAAGAGTTAGAAACAATTCAATGGTCATTGGAGTCTGAGTCCAAAAAACTACAACTGACTCATGTCTTTAACTGCACATAAAAGTATAAAGGCTTCATGTCTAATTATGATATATATATATATATATATATATATATATATATATGTGAAAATAAAATGGAAATTAATCCGACAGTATGAATAAGATATAATGAAAAAACAAACAATGTTTACAACTGAAATAGGCTCATCAGAAGAGAAAGTGTGCAAACCGTTTCGGGGCCAATTCTCTTGACGGTCAAGAGAATTGGCCCCGAAACGGTTTGCACACTTTCTCTTCTGATGAGCCTATTTCAGTTGTAAACATCGTTTGTTTTTTCATTATATCTTATTCATATATATATATATATATATATATATATAGTTTGTTTGATTATAATGTTTTTTAAATACAAATTTAACGTCATGACATTACATCACGTGAATACAATCCACGTCACATAAACGTTAAACAAGCCACAGTTTTAAAAAAACAATTTTTAGCTTTGCATTTCCCATCGCGTGAAAAACGCTGCATATAAACGCTAAACAATTTGATTTTTACCATTTCACGACTGGTTTTTGACATCTCAACCACTTCTCATCTGATGATTGGACTACCAAGAAACTTGAAGTTATGAGTGTGAAATCATAATATCAACATTAATTATAAAACTGCTCTGCTTTATTAGCATTGAGCACCTTTCCATGCAAATACTTTTCTCATTTTTTTTTTCATTCACTATTCATTATATATATATATATATATATATATATGAGTGATTGAAACAGCAGTTAAAAACTTTACAACTAACACTATGAAACAAGGCTTACCATATGTTAGAGATTTTGAATATCAAAATTATTTACTAATTTAACTATTAATTGTTTTTTTAAAAAAAGACTAGCAAATATATGCACCCTCTGGGTGCAAGTATTTAAGTTTTAATGTAATATCATATTAATTTAGAGAGGCTAATGAAACTAAATAAGAATGCAGATAAAAAGATTTGAAACAGAGGGGGGTAAAATTGAAAAATATAACAGCTGAAACTTACTCTTCCATCACTCTCGTCTTTCATTGCTAAATTTTCCTAATTTAACTATCTTATTATAATGGAGATTGTGTGTTTTTCTGTCTGTAACCGAAACTATATTACTAATCGAGTCACAATTAACATAGTTATTTACATCACATTCTTCATGATTTTATTTATATTTAAACCTCAATTATTAATAAAATTGCTTCACCTTTTTATTAGTGTTGTCCATATCTACAAACTAATAACATGCAATTGTATTTATATATACAAAAAATAGCGGTTTACAGTGTGAACGGGAAGGCTAATTTGCATATTGATATTAGAAATGTGATTTTAATAAATATGTGCTTAGTATTATTTATTTCTAATTGTTTGGTTTTATTTTAATGAATATAAGCAAAAATCTCTCCAATGAATCTTAAATGAAATCCATTAACAAGAAAAAATAACATTTATTTTATTCTTTAACTATTTGACTAAATAGTTAAATAAGTAAAATTCAGCAATGAAAGACGGGGGTGATGGAAGAGTAAATTTTATTTCTATTTTTCTATTATACCCCCACTCTGTTTCAAATCTTTTTATCTGCCTTCTTATTAGACTTTCTAATTTAATATATTTCATTACATTAAAACTTAAATACTTGCACCTGGAGGGTGCATATATTTGCTAGTTTAGTTAAAATAGGAAGTAAAGAATAAAATTAGTTATTTCTTGTTAATGGATTTCTTTTAAGATTTATCCCCAAGATTTTTGCTCATATTCATTAAGATAAAAACAAAACTATTAGTAATCAATAATACTAAGCACATATTTTTTAATATCAATATGCAAATTAGCCTTCCCGTTCACACTGTAATCCGCTATTTTGTTGTATATATATAAATACAATTGCATCTTAGTAATATGTAGATCAAGGCAACAGTATTAATTATGTAAAACAATTTTATTAATGATTGAGGTTTAAATAAAAAAAAAATTTTAAATTGTGGAGAATGTGATGTAAATAACTAAGGGAATTGTGACTTGAGTAGTAATATAGTTTTGGTTACAAACAGAAAGACAAACACACAATCTCCATTATAATAAGAGATGTAAATTTATAAAAGGTTTATTTGAAAAAAAGAAATGTTCATGTTTTGTTCTTTCAACAAATTTTGTGGTACAACTTGCAGACACTTCATGACTCACATATTCAAAATGACTTTATATAAAAAAAAAAAAAAAATAGAAAAAAATGAAAAACAGAAAATGTCAAATAATTATAATAAAAAAAGATAATCTTCCTTATCTGTTATTTTTCTTTCTTTGTTTGTATGAGGTTTGATATGAATAATTTTGATATTTTTGACTGTTGTCCTCATCTTAATTGTGGTATCTATAAACACAAGGTTCAGGCCACTGTAACCTTGGGTTCGGTTTAGGTGTTTTTTGGGTTTTTTTAATTACCTTAAAATATGTCATCCTCAGATGATAACCTTGAATTCAACTGTGGTTTCTGAGCTGAAATCATTACTACTACTAGATCAAGATTATCATGCTTTTTACATATTGAACTATTTTGCAATAGTTCTTAAGTAAATTAGTATTATTTGGATTATTGTTCTCATCTATATTTTTATCTGTACAACGCTTTGGCCAATGTGCCCTCTGGCCTACTTCAGGTATTTTTTGTTGGATTCTGGAATCTTCTCAAACTCAGGAACCACCTTGTTGTAATTGGGAGCCATATACGGAACTTTGAACCCAACCCTTTATTCAATCCATGGGGGTATCCTGTTCTCATTCCGCTAACCATAGCTGTGGTACAGGTGTTAAGCTGTGTTAATTATCATTCTATGTTACTGTCGCCCTTGACCAGGATTGAATTTGCAGCCTAGAGATAACTGTCACTTAGAAATGTCTTAACCCAATGTCTTTATCCACTATGCTGTGTGTCCAATTGGACAATAGTCCAAATAATCAAGCTTCTTAAGTAAACATATCAAATGTAATAATTAAATCATCATACTGTGCTATATACACAGGTCCTGCTAATAGTTTAATAAAGCACAAAGAAAAGGTCTTTGTAGTGTAATGGTTATCATAAAAAATGGACATGGTGAACTGAGTTCAATTCCAGGATGAGGCTGTTTGCATTTCACATAACACTAATACCTGTGTAAAAGGTATGAAGCTAATTATCATCACTCCAGCTACAAAAAAAAGTTTTGGGTGCAGCGATCAATATAGGGGATATTAATGACCTGTTAATTTCCTTGAAAAACTTACAACTGTAAACATTGCTTCCTATTGCCGACTCATTGAATGAGCTTCATGAATAGTAAGGAAGATTGGGCTCTTTAACCTTAGTATTATAGGGAATATGAGATGAGGTGCTGAAGAGAAATAACAAGACACAACTGTTTCAAAGTATAGATCAAGACTTTTTAATTTTCCCGTTAAGTCTCAATGCTAGCATCCAGACGCTCAGAACTTTTTAATTATTTTTATTGTTGTTGCTGTACGTTTTGTTTGTTTGTTTTATGATTTTTTTTTTTTTTTAAAATTACATCGGTTGTAATGTTCAAAGTTGTAATGTTCACGTCGGGGTCGCCAATTTATAGAGTATATTAAATGAGGATATGAAGAGAAATAACAAGACACAACTGTTTTGAAGTATATATCAAGACTTTTTAATTTTCCCGTTAAGTCTCAACACTAGCATCCAGACGCTCAGAACTTTTTATTTAATTTTAAATCCCCACAGTATATGGCAACCAGTCTAGGAGAAGGAAAACTCAGAATTCAAACTTGTTAAACTCTGCTTAAAAAATTGATCTTGTATCACATCCTGCTTGTATGGAGGGGTTGGGTAAATACAAGTAAAGAGGCATTGGAAGACAAGATTTAACATTGAAGACAGAATGATTATTGAGACCAGAAAGAAGGAACACTTTATCTTTGAGGCAGTATTGAGGCAAGAGTATACCACGAATAATGCCGAAAAGGGATCCACACAATTTTTGTGCACTAGCCACACATGAGCTTCGGTTTGTGCATGGTTCCCCACTATAATGATCATTGTGTTCAACTAGCATGACAGGACACCAGTAGATAGTGAGTGAGAGCCTTTTTTTGACTGGACATAACAATCACGTGACGTGCACAAAAGTTTCAGACCAGTTCCATGAATAGTTGACCAGAAATTATTTCTGAGAATTATTGACTTTATAGAAGATACCAAATATCCTCAAGTTCCCTCTCCATCAGACTGGTAAGTCTCTCAAAGTTGAAGGAAGGACGTTTATATATTGTTAGTTCTTGTTTTGTTGTTGAATGAACCGTTAAATTGAACTAGGTTTTAATTAATTCATTTGTTATTGTTGGTGTTGGACAATATGTGGTATAAGATATGATAAATCACCACTTTTATTTATGGACTTTTCCAAATATCAACAGCAGGCAATTCTGGTAAAATGGGCCAATCAGAAATGAGCCCAGAAAAGCATTTGAACATTTAAAATGTTTTTCAACTGTCCTTGAATCAGTTGCTAACTGGGGTTTTTGCCAGAAGGAACACTACAGGCATTAATTATTGAGGCAAGAGTATAGAAAGAATATATTAATTTTAGGACAAATTTACAGAAAGTGAAAAGTGTGGATGTTCTTAGTATAGCGTACACACCAATGAGTGCTATACAGGTGACAGGAAGGAAAAACACAGCTGGCCCCAAGTGTTAGAACCTTTATTCTTTTATTCTCTCTGTCTATTGAAGTACGTGGAAATTGATTATGAACACAACATTCAGAGTAGCTTCTCTACTCTAGTAGGAAGTGTCCCTTCCCATATCTTTTGAATAGTCCTTCACTCTTTGAACATGAAAATGTTTGTATCCTCATACCCCAGCCACCAAAAGAGATAAAACATATGGGTATCATCATTTGGTCAGCCCCCCCCCCCACACACACACACTATTTATATGAACTTTTCAAATAGCAACAGAAATCACTTCCAGTAAAATAGCCTATGGAGTCTGCAGACCTCAGCAAATTCTTGTTAACTAGTGTTTTCATTGTTAGACCAAACTGAGTGTTATAACACTGAACTTGCACTGCAAGTCTGGAGTTTTATAACTCTGAACTTGCACTGCAAGTCTGGAGTGTTAACTCTGAACTTGCACTGCAGGTTCAATTGATTAAAAATGGTGAAATTCATGATGTCCACTTTATGAATCTATATATTAATACTGATGTTCCTTAATTGTGTGACCATTATCATCTTGCAACACCCTCTGGCTAAAAATGAGACCGTCCAAATCATTCAAGATGAAATGCAAAAATGTAAATCCTGTTTATCTGGTGTTGCTTTTCTGCTTAATTCTTATTTCATGTGAGTGTCATCACCTAAGCTAAATAATGGACCATTCTGTTTTTATTATAAAGAAAGAAAGGGAAGAAAAACTACATGCTACACAGAAAAATATAATAAGAAAGAAAAAAAGAGAGTATGTGTGTGCAGAAGCGATAATCTGTTTCAATGGAACATAATGAAAAGAAAAAAAAGAAGGAAAGTTAAATCAAGATTATGATACTTTTTACATATTGAACGATTTTGCAATAGCTCTTAAGTAAACATATAAGATATAATAATCAAACTATCATACTGTTGTATATCCACAGGTTCTGCTAATAAAATATAAATAAAACATGAATAAATGAAAGATTTAAAGTCTAATTATGATTTTTCTCATATTTATCTTATGAAATGCTTGCATCTATGTGATGTACTTTTGCTTACAAGAGCATTTTTTTTGCCTCCTAGCGGTCATCAGAAAAGTCATCCTGATTTATGATAGGGTTAGAGATTAAAAAAAAAAAGATGAAATTTGTTAGCTTAATGCATTTTGAAATGTATTCTCTTTTTCTGAGTATTTTTGTTATTAGAACTAGCAAAAAATAAATCTCCCCCTCCCCTGTGCATAAGTATTTATACTTTAATATAATTAAATATTGTATTGAATTAGACAGATTAATGAAATGGTTATTTCCTATAAGTCTAGCATGATCAAAAGGGAACCACTCTTGACTGATAAATTAATTATTTATTTATTGATCAACTAGGAAAAAAGATGGGGTTAGGGTTAGTTTAATGGGAAAATAAATAAATAATGTATCAGTCAAGAGCAGTTCCTCTTTGTTTATGTTGGACAGGGCCGGCTTAGCTCAGTCAGCAGAGCGTTCGGCTAGGAATCACAAGGTTCCTGGTTCGATACCAGCCCTCACTGACTCAGTGTATGAGTAGCACAGGGATCGGTACGGTAAAGTGAGGAGCTGATGATAGGTGTAGCGCTCCACCTTAGATGCTAAAATAATCTCCTTGATAATGCGCTATTGAAAAGGGAATAGACTCCCTCGCTGTCTGACTGATACCGACATTAGGCCGCCCCGATGACTTTTAGTTATAGGAAATAACCAATGAAATTATATATGAACGCAAAAAGATTACAATTATTTTTACTTCATTCTAATTGATTTTAATATAAAATTATATATAGGATTGCTTTTAAAACGTTTGAGAATAAAACAATAATATTCAAAATCAATAACACCGAGTAATCATTTATTAAATTTGGTTTTGTTAAAACCAGTATGCAAATTAACCACTCCACATATTATGTAAACCTTTATTTCTTATAGATTCATAATAAACACATTGCAGGATTTTAAATGCACTAATACCTTTGGCTCTTCAGGGCTGGTGGGTCCGGTGGTTTAGGCCACTGGACTATTAGTGATTAACAGCGTTGATCCCAGGGGGCATAGTTTCGGTTAGAGACAGACCTCCAGGCAACACCTGCCCCCTTGATTTAAAGGGACAGGGCTGAGTTTATTGCCCAGTGCCTGAGGGAGAATGTTGAAGGGATCAACACATTTTTGCACCTACCACCCATGAGTCTCGGCTCGTGAGTGGGCCCACATAAAAAATGTCCTTGTGTTACGCCTTTATAAGTGGGATGAGATGCAAATACCCTAAAAACATTAGTGGTTTTGAGGTAATTGTAACTAAGATTTTCATAGAGACATCATTAATAAATAAGATTTATTGCATGTAGTAATGATTCTGAGTATAAATTAAATATTCATTGATAAACTTACTAAAGATTTTACAAATAAATAAATACCTATGATCTTGTGTAAAATTTATGTGCAAAATATTCAAAATTATTATTTAATTGATAATTAATAGATGCATGCAACATTTTATTTGAGGGAGACAGAACTAAGTTTCCATTTCAAATTGTTTTATTTTTTTACTCCTTTAATAAATTTGATTATTTTACTTATTTATGATACAAACCCTCTGACATCGAATTTTTAACTCCCACTTCTCTCAGGCAATATCTTTCAAAAATTAATTCTATCACCGCCTGGAGGGTGCTCTTTTGCTAGTATAGATAATGTATTAATTGGCTAGCAAAAACCTACATCAATCAGTTCTGTGTGGATATTGGATGCTGTGCAGAGGACCTCCAGGAGCGATTGTTATATACTCACACATGTTGCGGGTATATAAACAATGTTTGTTATGTGATAGGGATAGTGAGAGAAGTAGACAGAGTATCAGAGAGATGAGATGCATAATTTTTGGCCATTTGTGATCGCCTAGTTTTCTTGCTTGTTGCTTCTTTCTATTTCTTCTTGCCATGTTGGATTCTATCTTGTTTTTAGTTCTTCATCTTGTGGCTGGTCTTCTAACTAATGCATGCATCAACCAACAATGCCATATTACTTTTTACAACTTTATTCTTAACTAAGTTTCTTTATTATCTAACACAGCGCGCTCAGTTGAGTTCAAGCTGAGGCAAGAGACCTCTCTCCGCCAACATCCTGCCTGGGAGTGAGGATCTAACTAGCTCTCACGTGACTTCATGTGATTTGCAGTTTTCCCGCCTATCGGGTCAACAGGTCCCCAACGGTCTGCACAGTGTTGTCAACAATCTATGCTACCATAGATTATGCAACACGATGGCTGATAGGGATGGGTGGCAAGGAAGAGTCATGGAGATCTGTGCTGTCGGCGCAACTTGATGAAATATTCTGGTCTCTTTTTTTGATTTAAAAAAAATTAAAGGTTGATGTGAGAAGATTGAAAAAAAAGAAAGATGCCCAAGGAGACATAATAAACAAATAATTATAATGAAGAAAAGATTAAAAAGAATTTTACCTGGTGTAAAAAGTTATATTATTTTCTGTAATATAGTAATAGAATTTAAAATTTATTAAAAGTTGCACAAAACAAAATCAATTAGAAAATTTCTGTGGCAAATATAGTTATTTACTAAGCTTCACTTAGATGTGGCACAAGGCCAAGAGTATGGAACACACAGTGAGGCTCGAACTCACTAGTCATGGTTTGCCAGTCTACTTTGCTAACCATTACACCATGCAAGGCAAATATACATTGTAATTTTAAAATTCTATTAAAATTCAACTAATTATTGGAATTAAATTAAAATATTTATAAAAGGGTTTTGTAATTTGCTTGAAGCATGTGTATATATTGGTTTGTTGGTTGGTTTTGAAGGCTGTCACAATGCGAGTGTAAAGAAAAAAGAAGGTAACTATGATGTTTTTTGTTAACCTGTCATTTTATTTCTCATTATTTCGGGACGAAAATTCCCATCATCAGAAGAATACTGGAACTGAAGTTGTCTTAGTGGCTGCTAGATTTGTTCTGTCTTTCTGGGAATTTTCGTCCCGAAATATTGAGAAATAAAATGACAGGTTAACAAAAAACATCTTAGTTACCTTCTTTTTTCTTTACACTCGCATTGTGACAGCCTTCAAAACCAACCAACAAACTAAAATATTTATTATTATTGAATTCAATTATTTATTATTAAAAGTTTTTCAACCAACTCGAGAGAAAAATGTTGCTGGGTGTTAAATCAGGGCTTTACGCCATCCACTCATGTAGACAATGTCTACCCATCCATCTCACAGAAAAATGGTGATGCAGCCATTCATGAACAACAATAGCAAAATGTGGAGGAGCACTGTCTTGCATAAAAATCAAGTCTTTAATATTCTTCCAAGTATTGATAACTGGCCAAAAACTGTATATAAAAAAATTATAAATATTTCAAAATGGGGAGTTACTTTTCAATTAACTTGTATGTGTGTGTGTGTATATATATATATATATATATATATAAAGTCATCCATAGACACTGTGTTTCAGTGTTTCACATCTCTTCAGTATGGCTAGACTCAGCAACTACCTCAGACCAGGAGCGAAACCCGACTGACTTTTCGTCAGCTTGATTCGTTAACCTCTCAGCAGAGTGAAAAACAGAGTGAAGAAAGAAATGTATTTTTCTATTTATTTAAAAGTCATTTGAAATGAAGATTTCTGTTATAAAAAACGATTCTGTTTATTGATTTTATCCTTGAAATATTTATTTCAAACAATTTCCTTTTAGATAATGAAGTGGGTAATCTGAACATTAGCTACATAAATGAGAGTAACTTCCCATTGTTTGATTCACTTTGAGGAAGCCATATGTTTTGGTTGGCCATTTTCATTTCACTGTAAATCTACACTGAAAATACAAATTTGTTCAAATCAATGCTACTGCATGTTTTAACATGAAAATATCATAAAATGTATTCTTAATAACAATTAAGTTCATTTCAAATAATGTGCAAGCACAATTAAAAACACATTTTATGATATTTTTGTGTTAAAACATGCAGTTGTATGGATTCAACACAAATTTGTATTTTCAGTATAGATTTACGGTGAAATGCAAATGGCCGATCAAAACAAAAGGCTTCCTCAAAGTGAAACAAACAAGGGGAGGTTACTCTCATTTATGTAGGTAATGTTCAGATAACCATGAAGTGTTCTTAAAATAATTAGGAATTAAAACAAAGGTTTCCTTTGCAGGGGTGGGGGGAGCATCTTGTAGATTGTTTTGATTAGTGCTGTATTGGTTGACTGAACCTATCAGAAAGCCCTGTCAGCTGGGGCAGAAGAATACACCAACTGTGGGCCACCTCTGATGCTTTGATATCAAAACAGAAAGTTGTTAGATGCAGGATGAAAAACAGACTCTGCATCCTTTTAGATGCCAGAACATTAGAAACAAAATACTTTTACAGATATATATATATATATATACACACACACACTCACGCATGTCTATGTATACTTGCATATAAGTAAGTAAGTCGTCTGAGTGGCCTAAAGTCAGTATCAGCCAGACAGCAAGTGGGTATTTGCCTCATACCCCACTTGTATGGGCTGGGCACAAGGCCTCGTTTTAATGTGGGCCCACCCACAAGCCGAAGCTCATGGGTGGGAAAGAACAAAAATTGTGTCGTTGCCTGGGGGGATAGCCCCCTGGGATCGATGCCATTATTAAACTCTCGACAAGTCCAGCGGCCGAAGCTCGTTGGATCCCCGGTATTAACCGGAAAACCGAATGTGCAATGAGTTTATAATAATAAAAAAAAAAAGATTCAGCCAGACAGCAAGTGAGTCTATCCCCTTTTCATTATTGCTAGACCAAGGAGATTATTTTTTTAGTGTCTGCGTTAGAAGGCGGTGATGAGGGTCTTAATGTCCTGGGTATGATGTTTTGCATAATTAAACTGATTTTTTGTTTTTTCAGTTTGAAGCCAAGATGGAAAAAGACCGGGAACGGAATCGGCAGCTATTATTAGACACTACACAGATGAGACTTGTCCATAACCCAGATCCATTCTGCTGTCCCATATGTCTTGATGACATACCCGCTGGTGAAGGAGTCCTTTTACAAGAATGTTTACATTCTTTCTGCAAGTAAGTCCCACCATGGTTTTTACGTTTTCTAAAAGTGACTTTTAAACTCTTATTTAAGCAAAAGCATGAGCCCTACGCTGGGCACAATTATAAATTAGAAAAATTAACGAAACTAAATAAGAATGAATATAAAAATATTACCCTTATTTAATGTTATTTTAATTGATTTCTATATAAAATTATATATAGGATTGATTTTAATATGTTTAAAAATAACATGATAGTATTAGAAATCAGTAACAGCAAATGATTATTTTAAATAATACAAGCAGCCCATTCTTTTTATATTAAATATGGTGCCATTTTTTGAACTAGCAAAAGTATGCGCTCCTTGGGCGCAAGTATTTAAGTTTTAATGTATTAAAATATATTAAATTAGAAAGAGTAATGAAACTAAATACGAGTGAATATAAAAATATTACACATATTTTAATGTTATTTTAATTGATTTCTATATGAAATTATATATAGGATTGCTTTTATTACGTTTGAGAATAACATGATTGTATTAAAAATCAGTAACAGCAAATATTCATTGAATTAAACCCAGTTTTGTTAAAATCATTATGCAAATTATTCTCACCATATACTGTGTAAGTCTTCATTTCTTAGAGATATATAACACATTGCTGGATTAATAATATGGTAAGTTTTGTGGCAAATCTAACCCAGTTAGACTATAATGGAGTCATTGTTAATGAATAAGGTGCTAATTAAGATTTGATAATGACAATATTGGTGAAAATATAACTTGAATAACTAAAGAAATCGTGACATCAGTTGTGACATAGTTTCGGTTAGAGACAGACAGTTACATAATCTCCATTAATATAAGATTTACCAACCCATCCGCATGAGTAGAATGTGACACAAGGTTAATTTCTTAAGCAGAGTTTAACAGGTTTGAATTCAGAGTTTTCCTTCTCCTAGACTGGTTACCTAGCCAAGGTTATAGAGCCCAGTCTGCCCTACTATTTATCCATAACTGGAGGGAGAGTAGTTGGATGCATACCTTTACCAAGGCTATTAGTGCTATGTGAAATGCAAACAGCCTCGTCCCGTATTTGAACTTTGAAAGTGTGTGTATGCATATATATATATATATAAATAAAAATGGACTCTCTTGTTGATTTCGACTCATGAGGGTTCATAAAATTACATGAGCTGATCTAATGAACAACCCGCACAGTGTTTTGTTTATATTGGTGAAGGGCTTCTGTAGGACCATCTGCAATTTTTTGGCACAGTCGATAGGATTGGTGCGAGGAATGCCACAAACCCAATCAACGCCTGACCTCAGGTTTTTCAAATTTTCAGTGTTTTCTTTCTTCTAGACTGGTTACATATCCAAGGTTAAAGAGCCAAGTCTGCCTTACTATTTACCCATAACTGGTGGGAGAATATATGGATTCATACCTTTCCCAGGAGTATTAGCTCTTTGTGAAATGCAAACAGCCTTGTTGAGGATTTGAACTTGGATTAATGAGTCCATTTCCTATGACTCTAACCATTAGACCACACACCTTTTAAACTATTATACAAGCAGATAAATTTTTATATGCGTTTCACTACTACATACCCTACAGAAGGCATTGGCAAAAAACATTGGCTTCTACAGGGTGATTGAAAAGTAACTCCATATTTTATACTAGTTATGATTTTTTTATATGTAGTTACATTTTTCTCAATTCTTTAATGTATGTTCCTTAATATGTATATGGGCAATTCCATGTGAAATCATCAAGAAAAAAATAAAATTGTCACCCACCCACTTCAATTTTTCTGAAATTTTGTACAGGTGTAAACTAGGTTAAAGTTAGACAATCCCCAAATTTGAGCTTCCAATTCGAAATATTCACCGAGTTATGTTGATTTTAAACTAAAAAAAATTGAGGGGGGGGGGAGCGAGAAAAATGGCGACATTTTGTAATCTATTTTTGTCTATAAAATGTGTTCTATAGCTCCCCTTCTCCTTAATATTGGTCTATAGAAGCTTTTGGGCCTGAGGAATCCAAAAATGTTATCAAAATAGTTGTAACTTGTTTTTGGCTACGTTAAATTTCACTCGATTTAATGGTGAAAAAATGAAAACATTGTTTTTCAATCATAATTTTCATTATTTCCATAAGCTGAAAAAAACTTTCTAAAACCATCAGGATCCTTGTGCAGTTTCCATCTTTTTGCCAAAGCATTTCATTAAAGCCCAAGTGGTTCAGCTATACAATAGCAATGACACAGCTACAGATTGGAAGAAAGAATTCTTGCTTTATCTTATCAGAGAGATTAGCTTTCCATATGATCAATAATCTGTCAATAGCAATCCATGTCTTTCCTATGCATATACTGACATAGCTTTCTGTAGATGTGATATTGTTACCTAGGTATGTGAACTGATCTACTAATTCCAAAAGCTTGCCATCCTGCATGGAGATGTCTCAATCTTGTTTAAAACATATGAACTCCATTTTATCTGAGTTCACCTACAGGGGGATTGTAAAGTAAATCCCTATTTTAAAAATCTTATAATTTATTTCTGAATCATTATTTTTACAAAACAATGAATATGAGAAGAACACACATAACATAGAGTTTTATTTAAAATTCTATATGACCACCAGCATTCACCTCCAGCCTCTCAAGCTGCTCGGGAATTACATTAACTGATCTTCTCAGGAACTCAAGTTTCATTGTGTTAAACATAGGGGGGTAAATATCATACGGAAAATTGGTGGTACCTAGGATATTGTTATCATTTTTGTTACCTTCCAATTTTCAATTCTAAAATGAAATGTGGTGCCAATATTGACGTTTGTATATTGTCAGAATTTTGCAGGCAAAAAATCATATGATTGATACATGGGAAATATATTGTTTGTATATTATTTTGAATATATCCAACCACCAACATAATCCTGATAATTTCTATCGATTTCTGACAGTTAATTTGCTCCATATGGTGCTTATTCAATGGCTGAACGTAAAAGTACCAAATTTTAACTGATGTTTTAACTTCGCTTGTGAGCAAAAACCAAACTCCACTTTTAGTACAAATAATGTTCAATATATGCAGAATAATAATTTAAAGGAAAAAAAAATGATATGTAGTGCCACATTGTGATTTTTTCACTTATTGATCTTGCATTGAAAAAATCAGAAATCATTAATAACGTAAAAAGGGTTTTCTGCCTATTTTGATAACATTTTTGGATTCCTCAGGCCCAAAAGCTTATATAGACCAATTTTTTGGAGAAGGGGAGCTATAGAACAGATTTTATAGACAAAAATAGATTACAAAATCTTGCCATTTTTCATGTCTTATATTTTTTGAAGAAATCTCTGTCAACTTTGGTCTGTTGTGGTTTCTCTTCTAAAGTTCGGAAAAGAAAAAAAAACAAGCTTATTCCTTGTAGTTAAACGTGTCTCCTAATTAAGTGTAAAATTTCAAGAATATTGATATTTGATTTTATAAAAAAAGTAACACGCAAAATTCATCTCTGAAAAAAAATTTGTATAACGCATTTTCGGCTGTTTGAAGACAAAATACCGTTTTAACTCACTGTAAAAAATAATTCAATGGATAAAAACACATACAAATTACATATTTAGAAAGATTATTTCCTTTTTTTCCAACCATATAAATATTTTAAAAATTGGACCTGAAATATGCAAGTAATTACTATTCAAGCCAATAAGGCCAGAATTACGATACCTGTTCACAGATTGTGCTTACATTCGAAAATCGAGTAAATTTAATGGTTTTCTTTTCTAAATTTAAACTTTAAGCAAAATCCCTGACGATGTAGGATCGTTTTTATTTCACACATTATATATGAAAATAATTCTCAGACTGTCTTCTATTACTGGTATAATGCTCTTTTTTTTTTTTTGCTTCTCTTATATTTTTTGAAGAAAACACAACACCTTCAAATTTGCTCTATTGTATTTTTGCTTCCACTGGGCTTAGAAAAAAAAAGTCCTGTTTGTACTTCCAGGTGTCTTCTAATTGAGTGTAAAATTTCAAGAATATTGATAAAGATTAGCCACTATTATTTTGAAAAACAAAGTAGCGTGTGTAAAAAAAGTCATTTTATGTTTTCTGCTGTTCAAAGAAAAATGTCATTTTAACTTACTGTAAAAAATAATTCAATGGATAGAAACAAATGAAAATTACATATTTAGAAAGATTATTTTCTTTTCTTTCCAATCATATAAATATTTTAAAGATTGGACTAGAAATTGCAATTTGAACCAATTAAGGTGAAAAATTGTCAATGTCCAACGATTTTACAAAACGAACTGGTAATGCTAGGTAGAACAAGAATGTTCTCCTTGTAGCAGAGTATCCATTTGTAGTGCTTGAAATCCTAGGTAGAACAAGAGTGTTTTCCTTCTAGTATTAAGTCCAGTTAGCAACTGATTTCAATACAATTACCAATCACCTTCAATGCATTCTATATCATTTTTCATTGGTCAATGACTGCTGCTGATTTTGGTAAAGTCTATAAATAAAAGTGGAGGTGCATGGTTTAATGGTTAGAGTCTTAGGAAATGGACTCGTCGACCTGAGTTCAATTCCTGGACGAAGTTGTTTGCATATTACATGGCACTAATACCCTAGGGAAAGGTATGATTACAATTCTCCCTCCAGGTATAGGCAAATAGAAAGTCAGACTGGGCTCTTTAACCATGGCTAGGTAACCAGTCTAGGAGAAGGAAAACTCTAAATTCAAACCTGTTAAACTCCGCTAAATAAATTCACTTTGTGTCACATCCTGCTCGTGCAGAGGGGTTGGTAAAAATAAAAATGGTGACTTCTTGTCCATCTTATACCATGATATTCCAACAGTAGTAATGATAGTTACATTATAAGTTTTTGGTTTGAGTCAGCATGTTTTTGTTTTTTCTTCTTCTTTCTAGGGATTGTTTGGTGCATTCAATATGCCTAAATGAATCTGGTGATGCTCGATGTCTTTATCAAGATGATAAATACCAATGTAATGCAAAGGTTCAAGAAAGTGAAATTAAAGCGGTAAGTCTGTATTTTTCAAAATGAGGATTGATGTGAATAATTTTGATATTTTGAACTGTTGCCCAGTTGTAATCTAACAAACATTACAGGAATAAAGAATATCTAAACGGAGGCTGCAAATGAAATGGAATCATTAAACATTAACAAAATACAATTCGCGCCAGCAGCATCAAGAAAGGTAAACCACTGCTAGTGGTATCATACTACCCTGTTAGCATAATACTTCTGTATTTATGAGGATTGGGACATGCCCATTAATGTTCATAGGTAGGGTATATAACATGTCCTCATCTTTATTGTGGTATATATAAACACAATGTTTTGACTGCTGTATCCTCCGGCTTTCCTCAGATGTTTCCTGTGTATCCGAGGATAGCAATGACCCGACCCTGGATTTGTGCAGGAAACGCTAATAAACAATTTTTTTTTTAATGATCGTGATGCTCCTCCTGATGTATGTCAGAATGATAGACGTGCAAATATAATGACATCATTAATTGAATAAGAGCTTCAAAAGTTTTTCAACACCTTGCTTAATCAACAGCTAAACTATTTAAAATGATTGTCCCATTTGGGTCATTGCTATGCTTGGATACACAGGAAACACCTGAGGAAGGTTGGAGAACATAGCGACTGAAACATTGTGTTTTTACATACCACAAATTATAGCACAGCTTAATTAAAGTTGTTTTATTCAATCATTTGATCCAAGAATCTTTTTTAAAGTGGAATTAAGAAGATTAAAAAGAAATTCCCTTTTTCACAGAAATTTCAATTCTTTATCCTCCAGAGCCTTGGTCCAAGAATCCTTTTTTAAAGTGGAATTAAGAAGATTAAAAAGAAATTCCTTCACAGAAATTTCAATTCTTTATCCTCCAGAGCCTTGGTCCAAGAATCCTTTTTAAAGTGGAATTAGAAGATTAAAAAGAAATTCCCTTCACAGAAATTTCAATTATTTATCCTCAGAGCCTTGGTCCAAGAATCCTTTTTAAAGTGGAATTTAGAAGATTAAAAGAAATTCTCTTCACAGAAATTTCAATTCTTTATCCTCCAGAGCCTTGGTCCAAGAATCCTTTTTAAAGTGGAATTTAGAAGATTAAAAAGAAATTCCCTTCACAGAAATTTCAATTCTTTATCCTCCAGAGCCTTGGTCCAAGAATCCTTTTTAAAGTGGAATTAGAAGATTAAAAAGAAATTCCCTTCACAGAAATTTCAATTCTTTATCCTCCAGAGCCTTGGTCCAAGAATCCTTTTTAAAGTGGAATTTAGAAGATTAAAAAGAAATTCCCCTCCTTTATCCTCCAGAGCCTTAGACCTTGTTCAGGTGTTTCTTATTTACCTTAGAATAAAGTCATCATCAGACAATAACCTTGAGTTATGCTCCTCAACCATTCTTGAACTCAAAGTTATCATCTAACGATTTTAAGGTAAATAATAAAAACCTAAACAAGGCCCAAAGTTATAGCGACCTGAATCTTGTGTTTATACATACCACAATAAAGACGAGGACAAAGCAGTAAGGTTTTAAAAGAATGTTCTTATTTGTAATCATCTGAATTGAACAAAGACATTGTTTTAGTGTTTATTATGAAACAGAAAACATTTAAGTTTTGTTTTATGGTTTTAAGTAAAATATTTATTTCAGTTTTGGTTGAGCAAAATTTTGAGTCCCTGTGGTGTAATGGCTAAATGTGATAATGGCTAAATGTTGATATTGTAGTACATTTGAACTCCTGTTGCACTTTTTAAATATTATTATTATTATATTCACTTTTGGACTAATACACTTGGGAAAAGTATGAAGCTACTCATTCCCCCAGCTATGGGATAGATAGTACCATTACTATTCTTCTACAAGAATGGCTTTGTCTCTTAATAACCTGCAAAGGTTGATATGCCATTAAACAAAGAAAACAAACCAAAATTTTGATTATTTTTAATTCTTCTGAGATTATTTTCATTATTCCATATTTTATTTGGATTATGACCTTAACCCCCCACAAAACAACAGCTGTACGGATCCTTTTCACCCATCTCGTAAATCATCCCAGTAAGAGGAACATGACACAGCTGTTTTTTGCTGGAAAAGCAGAGATAAGCCCATAAGTGATGTTCTCCTGTGGACTCCAACACATGGACACAAAAGTGTTGGCAAACCAGCAAATACTTACACAGGTAACACCTTAGGAAGGCTGGAGGATACAGCGGCCGAAATGTTCTGTTTATACATACCACAATAAAGATGAGGACAACAGTCCGAAAAATCAAAATTATTCACAATGGTTGATGTGCTGTAATTTTTTTTTTCTTTTCAATTTTCTTTTAGTTGGTTCCTGATGAAGTCTATCAGCGCTACTTAAACATTGGTCTGCGACTTGCAGAATCTGCGATTCCAAATAGTTACCACTGCAAGACACCCAATTGCCAAGGCTGGTGCATCTACGAGGATGACGTCAACTTTTTTGAGTGCCCTGTCTGTAAGCGGACAAATTGTTTGACCTGCAAAGCCATCCATGAGGGGCAGAACTGCAAAGAGTTCCAGGCAGAACTCGATAGGACTTCATTGAATAACAGTGAAGCAAAACGTACAAAGAAATTGCTTGAGGTAGGTGTATTGCTTTTTTTGGTTTTTTTTTTTATATATATATATATATATATACATATATATGTAATATAGTGAAAAATTGAAAAAACACAAGTTCATGAAACAAGTGATGTTTATTTCACCAACGCTGCAGTGTTTTGATCTGTTTCATGAACTTGTGTTTTTTCAATTTTTCACTATATTACATACTGTCGAATTCATTTCCATTTTCTCTTCACATATATATATGTGTGTGTGTGTGTTGAAATGGAAATGAATCTGACAATATATGTAAAAGCAATAAATAGAAGTGAAAAATTCTTACATAATTTGTGGGTTGCCTATGAATTATGTGCTGTAGTATAGTAAAATTTTAATGACAATGGTGGACGACGTTCAATGTCAGTGGATGTTCTCTAGCGTACATCTAACCCCTATCCCCTCAAAACTGCTATCTGACGCTAACCGATGCTGCTTGGGTAGATTCAACCATTTCGGCCATCTTTAATTTGCCTTGGCAGTCATTTACTCAACTTTTGTTTTCATTGGTTCGACTCCTGTGTTCAAATCTGAAAATTTATTTGACAATTGAGGCCTTTTTTACTCAAATTTTTTGTTCAAACTCTGAATTGTTCATTTTGTCATTTGAGAACTATATTAAAAAAAATAAATACATTGATTTACTTACATTTTTGTTTTTTATTTTGAATACCCCAGGGAATGTTGAAGACTGGAGAAGCCATGAGGTGTCCCCGTTGTAATGTTATACTGAGCAAAAAGGATGGCTGTGATTGGCTGTGCTGTTCCATTTGTAAACTGGAGATATGTTGGGCTACGAAAGGCCCACGCTGGGGACCTGCTGTAAGTATTTTTAATGTTTTTGTAGCTTGAGATGTTTTATCTTTTTGTATCTATTTTTGTCTATTCTACATTTTACTCACTTTTAACTATATTTTCCATTTTGTTTATTTTACTCATATCTATCTATATTTTTTAACGTAATTGGATACTTGACATGGGTAGCCTCTAAGCAGGACAAAAGAAAATAATAAATGCCAATTATTATCTAGTAATAAAACAGTAGGATGGTGATTCAAATGTTTATTGGTTGTAAACGGGGGTCTAATTGTACAAGTGATTCTGGGAAAATACATACTGACGGTGCCTATAAGCCATCAATTTCTTTGATCTAACTGCCCAGATGTTTTGGGGTTGACCTCTGGCTTAACACGTGTTCCTAGGTTCTCAAACTTGTTAGAATCTGATAGAAAGCCATGGAAGCTAAAGAAGGTCCCAGAACTTGTTAGAGTCTAATAGAAAGACACGAAACCCGAAAGAAGATTCCAGAATGTTTTTTTTCCAGAGAATTCTTGGCCAGAATATACTTAAGCAACCTGGCCTGGATTGAGAAAGTCAGTTGGAGCTGAGAGTAAGTTGGGGCAGCGGGTTTGGACAAAGTCAGTTGGGCAGTGGCTTTGGACGAAGTCAGTTGGGCAGTGGCTTTGGACGAAGTCAGTTGGGCAGCGAGCAGGATTTGGTGTCACTGAAACGTAGAATGTCAAACTTAATATTCTTGAACTTATCGACTGGACAAACTAGATTAATTATACCTGAAGAAGATTAATGAAGCCGAACTTAAAGTAACATATAATAAGACCTCCTCTCTCAATAATAAGCTGATTTAATAAATAAATTGAAAAATGAAGAAGTTTTGTTAATATCGTTTTCCATCACAAAAAAGAACCGTACTGAAATGGGATGTCTTTTACAACTTTGTGTAAAAGATAAAAGATAGAGCGAGACGAAGACGATTTAAAAACACAACTTGCTTTTTATTCAAGTTCTATAATACTGTTAAACGCAGGCGACAGACACAGACGCCAGGTTAGTTGATCACGTGATGTCTGCGTGATCCTAATGAGCTGAAATAAAGATGATGTAAGGGGGACAACTCATCACATCCCACCGGTCAAGGATTGTTCATTACAATTTTTATTTATTTATAAATAATGAAGTCCTTAATTTTATTAGGGGTTTTCTTTGTTCTTGTAGGTCGCATTGTTGGTGTAGGCGTTGCTACTTGTTCCTCTGCTTGTAAATGTCCGGGTTGGACTTGCTCTGTTGTTATGTTATTGTCTGTGTGGTGTATGTTATTGTGAGGGATAGTGGTCTTATATTTATCCCTGGAGTTTGTGCATTTTGTGTTTGTTCACTTTGTGGTCTATATATTTCGTTAAGATGTTGCCTGTTGCGTCTTAACAATCGCCCACTACTTTGCATTTTAACAATGTAACTTCGTGGTTCGATGCATTTATCTACTACCGTTGCTGGTAGCCATGTATCGTCTTCCTGAAGGACGGAGACTTTGCTGCCTATTATTAGTTCAGGAAGATCTTTACTAGATCTGTTGTAGTACTGTTGTTGTTTTCTACTGCTGATGCTTAGTTGTTCTCGGATTTGATAATCCTTTTGGTTGTTTGTACTTAACAAGGTTGGTATCTTGTCCGTATCTTCCTATTGTACAGGATTTCTGCTGGTGATGGCAAATTACTGTCAAGTGGTGTTGCTCTGAGATTTAGGAGGGCTAATTGGTAGTCTATCCTTGACTGTTTTGCCTTTTCCATGGTTCTTTTTACCGTCTGGACCATTCTTTTGATGAATCCATTCGATTGAGGGTACCTAGGGCTGGATGTGATATGCGTGACTTCCCATTCTGTGGTGAAATTACGGAATTCATTAGATATGAAATATCTTGCATTGTCTGTATGTAGACATTCTGGAATCCCGTGAACGGCGAAGACTGCTTTGAAGTATTCTATGCAGTTTGTACTAGTTACATAGTTCATTGTCTTTATAAAAGGCATTTTTGCTGTATTGGTCGGCAATGAGTAAGCATTGTTGGCCCTTAAACTCAAATATGTCGGCTGCTATATATTGAAAAGGCCTGGTTGCATGTTCCTTAATGATCATGGTTTCCTTTGAGTTTTTTCTTTGATGCTCCTGGCATATGTCACATGATCGTACACGATTTTCAATGTCTCTACTTATTCCTTTCCAATATACGCTGTTTCTGGCCCTTAACTGGCATTTTTCTATGCCTTGGTGTGCCTCATGGATTCTCTCCAGGACTGTGTCTTGCATGCTCTTGGGTATTACAATGCATCTGCCCTTAGTCACTAGTCCATCTTCTACTGATAAGCAATCTTTCAGTGACCAGTACTCTCTTATGATTCTAGGGGCTTGTCTGATGTTTTCTGGCCATCCGTTTATTATGACGAGCTTTAATATCTTAAGTTCGTCGTCACTTTCCGTGGCTTCTTGTAAATCAGCATGCTTCTGCTCTGATATTCGAATTATGTGTATGTTACTATCCAATTCTATTTCTTCACCTTGTGTTGGCTGTACTCTCGATAAGTAGTTGGGATTTTCATTTCGGTCCCTGGCCGGTAAATTATTTTTGTGTCATAAGGTTGCAGTCTTAGCAACATTCTTTGTAAACGTGGGGGTGCTTGGGCGATATTTTTGCTTTGTATATTTTCCAGAGGTTTGTGATCAGATTCAATTTCAAACTCTTTCCCATATATATAGGTGTGAAATCTTTCACAACCAAATACCACCGCCAAGAGTTCCCTTTCAATATTTGCATAGCGTTTCCGTGTCGGTTAATCTTTTGCTAGCAAATGCAACAATTTTGTTGTTGTTTATCAGCGTCGCACCGAGCCCTAGCATGCTGGAGTCTACTTGTATTGTTGTTTTGGCATTTGGGTTAAAGTATGCTAAGCATAAATTTTCATGAATGCAATTTTTTAGGTTTTGAAAAACCTTTTCATGTGTAGCGTTCCACTTGTACTCCGCGTCTTTTTTTAATAGTGCTCTCAATGGTGCTGTTTTTGTGCTGAGTTCAGGTATGAAGGGACTCAGGTATTGTATCATACCTAAAAATTGCTGGAGCTCTTCTCGGGTAGTTGGGGTCGGTTTTCCTTTTATCCTGTCACATTTTTCAGGGTCAGGGTGGGAACCGTCTTCATCCCAAATAAGACCATAGAATTTAATTTGTTTTTGTCTTATTTTGCTTTTATCTTTGTTGAAGACTAGCCCATACTTCCGAGCTGTCTCCATGGTCTCCCTTAGATTTTGATCATGCTCCTCAGTGTTTTTCCCGTACACGCATATATCATCCGATATACCTATGGCTCCTTTACAGTTTTTCCAATATTTGGTCCATTTTTTTGCTGGAATATGTCTTGGGATACTTTAAGTCCGAAGGGCACCGTAGGTATTTATACCTTCCAAACGGGGTGTTAAAACATGTGAGCAGGCTGGATTCTTCGTCTAGGTGTATTGCCCAGTATCCATGTTTTGCATCCAGTTTAGAGAAGTGTTTTGCTCCAGTTAATTTGTGGGAGATTTCTTCCAGGGTTGGAGTTTTATAATAAAATTCGTTTGATGAACTTATTAAGTGGCTTTGGGTCTAAACATACTCTTAGTTCCCCACTTCTCTTCCTGCTGCACGCTATTGCGTTCACCCAGTCTGTCGGTTCGGTCACTTTCTTTATTACTCCCATATCTTCCATTTTTTTCAGTTCTTTTTTTAATTCATCTCTTTGTGCTTGGACAACTGGTGTAGTATTTTCTTGAATATATATTTTTTGTTTTCCCGGAAAGTTTCCAATACCTTGAAATCTATCAGGATATTCATTTTCCAGGTCCTCAATATTTTCTATCGTTCTTTTCTCAGTTGTCACACCACAATTTAATTTTACCAAACCTAGCTGTATGCAAGGTCTCAGACCCAAAATTGTGGTGTCATTCTCGCATATATAGAATTTAGCTAGGATAGCTGGTGAGTGTTTATATTTTATTTTCAATTTTATGGACCCATATTGGGGTATTTTGGTGCCATTCACGGCCCATAGAGTGGTCTTGTCCGTCTTTACGGTGTCCACTACTTCAGTAACGCCTCGTGGGTACATTTTTAAAAAAATTCTAACTGGAATTATATTACCATTGGCTCCGGTGTCCACTTTCATTTTTAGTTTATGCTCTATTCCACCTGTATCTACACAGTCTATATTTGCAAAAACTTCTTCTCTCTCGTTTTTGTTAACAACATATAGATATAAGTCTTGTTCCAACTCTGTATCAGTTACGTGAGCAACATTAATTTTTTTGTTTTTGTTATATTGCTTGTTGTGGAATTTCTGCTGACTATTTTTCCAAGTCTTGTTGTATGTGTTGGGGGTATTTCTTTTTATTTGCGCGTGTGTTTTTGTGAAGCAATATTCATCAAAGTGGTGTAGATAGTGGCATTTTCTACACTCCTTGTTATATGCGTAACAATCCTCTTTCTTATTGCCGTGATTGTATCCACATTTCGTACACGATCCCCTGTTTATTTTCGACACTGCATGGTATATTCCGGGCCTTATTTCGTTGGCGTCTTTGTAGCGTGTGTTGTCTATTATGTTGTCTCATAGGCTCTAATATTTTCAATAGCCACTTTAAGTGTGAGGTCGTTTTACTTATTAAATTCCGCCTTTTTTCTGGGCTCTTTAACCCTTTTATTATTTGTTCGAGGATTCCTCTTTGCTGGCTTTGAATTCGCATCTCTCAGCTTTGGTCTGTAATTTGGTCAGATATTCGTCGATAGTCTTCGCTCTGATTCATTGACGAGAATTCCAGTCGCTCAACCCATTTGTTCGGTTTTTGAATTAAACGCCTCTCAAATGTCGCGAATATTTCTTTGGAATCTTCTTTTTGTTCCGTTGTTAGCATTTCATTTTTTAAGATTCCCCGGCCCCTTGGTCCTGTGCTTATCAATATATAATTGTACTTCAACTTTTCTTCAATTCTATTGATCAAAAAATACGAAGTTAAAAAATCAAACCACTCACTGAAAGCGTCCTGTTTTCATTTGACCAAATAGGGTAGAGGGATATTAGTAGCAGATGCCATCATTTTTTTTCGGCTACTTGCTTTCTTGTATTTTTTTTTTTCCGAAGTATTTACTTCTTGTTCTTTTTTTTTTTCTTGTTTCTTCCTTTGAAGTTATTTTTCTTTTACCGCTGCCACCATGAAATGGGATGTCTTTTACAACTTTGTGTAAAAGATAAAAGATAGAGCGAGACGAAGACGATTTAAAAACACAACTTGCTTTTATTCAAGTTCTATAATACTGTTAAACGCAGGCGACAGACACAGACGCCAGGTTAGTTGATCACGTGATGTCTGCGTGATCCTAATGAGCTGAAATAAAGATGATGTAAGGGGGACAACTCATCACACGTACAAAGAGATTTTATGAATGAACACGGCCCAGCCACTAAACGTAAACAAATAATCGGACTTGACCTTAAGACAAAAGCGATACGCAAAGATAATGTGTTGATTAAGGCAATTGTCTGTGACTGTGAACGTGGGTATTATCATACTCACCCCCACTACTGTAACATGATACTCTTGATCATGCAAAGAGAAAGAATCTCTGCTTTTGGGTTGAAGAATTACTGAAGATGGCTACTAGAATTTGTGTTGATAAACAACCCCAGAGTGTGCACCCGGCATATCATGACAGCGTGCTTGCAAACACCCTCGGAGCAGGCAGACCAGGGCTGTGCAGTTGTGTAAAGGCCACGTAACAATTTGTATTTAAAAAACAAATTTGGGCACATGTTAATTTGTTTCTTTGTCAACAATTCTATTTCACTATTTTATCGCCAATAGTAGTAATTTACACAAAGAGAGATGACAAAATAAAGAAAGAAAGTTTAGTTGACGTCATATTTTTTCTGTCTCTTCTCCTGTTCTTTCTTCAACTGCAACTTGAATACCGGTTTCCCTATTTTATGATTATCGTTAATCACCTGATTCCTTTCTGATATAATTCAGCAACTTATTTCTGCGTATATTTCCCCAAATTTTTCAACATAAGAATTTTTCTGGTTAGAATTCAAACAATCAAAATGCATTCCAACCAGATTTTTCCTTTCTAAATATTTTTCCAAATGTTTTTGATTGCAGCTCACCATTGAAGTTGTTGTAATTTTTGAAGCTCACCATTGTATTCTTTGAACTTTTTTTCTTTATTATCAAGCAATGGCAAAACTCGAACACGAGTTTGGGGCATGTATGTATATGAATATATATGCTATATATTTTATTTCTATTTTTTTAATTTTTTTAATTTTTAATTTTTTCATACATTAACTTTATTGTTGATATTATATTTTTATGTGTTGGCATATCTACATATGGGTATTCGTGTTCATGTGTGTTTTTTACAGATGTACAGGATATGTGGATGTGTATATGTATTATATATATTGCATTACTTATAGACGGGAAATTTCTGCCTATATATAACACAGTGATTTAATTTAATTATTAGTTTAACCGATTCTTAATTCTGCACAAGAATGCTGCGCGCAATCTTAAACAAGACGTGGAAGCAACACCCATGCGAGAAAACAGCTGTATGGTCACCTGCCCCATATCACACAAACCATCCGTGTGAGGCGAACAAGACAAGCTGGACACTGTTGGAGAAGCAAGGATAAACTCATTAGTGACGTTCTTCTGTAGCATCACATGGGTACATCAGAGTAGGCCGTCCAGCAAAGACGTACATAGACCAACTCTGCGCGAATACTGGATGCTGTACAGAGGACCTCCCAGGAGCAATGAATGATAGGGATAGTTGGCGAAGATTGTCATGGATATCTATGCTGCAAGCGTGACATGATGATGATGATATATTATATTATTATTATAACTTACTCCATTTTATCGATAGTTAAAATTGTGACTTGATCGATTTTTTGTCTTCAATATTAAACAATCTACAATACAAATATATATATATATATATATATATATATTTGTATTTGTGGATGGTTTAATAGTGAAGACAAAAAAATCGATCAAGTCTACAAACATATTGAGCTTTTATATCATTCATAACTCTGACTTATTCAGTTACTCCTTTTTATTGATGGTTAAAATTACGACTTGATCGATTTTTTGTCTTCACTATTAAACCATCCACAATACAAATATATATATATATATATATATATAATGTGGATGGTTTAATATATACATTCATAACTCTGACTTATTCTGTTACTCCTTTTTATCGATGGTTAAAATTGCGACTTGATCGATTTTTTATCTTCACTATTAACCATCCACAATACAAATATATATATATATATATATATATATAATATATATTTTGCCTTGTGGATGGTTTAATAGTGAAGACAAAAAATCGATCAAGTCTACAAACATATTGAGCACTTTTATATTCATTCATAACTCTGACTTATTCTGTTACTCCTTTTTATCGATGGTTAAAATTGCGATTGGTCGATTTTTTTGTCTTTCACTATTAAACCATCCACAATACAAATATATATATATATATATATAATATATATATATATATAATTGTGGATGGTTTCTGGGGCGCTTTATATGGTGTAATGGTTTGCAAGCTAGATTCGCAGACCATTGTTAGTGAGTTCGATTCTCACTAAGTGTCCCATAATCTGTCCTTGTGCCACATCTAAGTTAAGCTCAGTAAATAACTATAGTCCAGTTTTGTGCATATCAGCACCTGATATAAATTTAATCAAACTTTATTTTATATTGGCACCTCAGTCGTTGTGAACCACTATAGATATGGTTTGCACCCCCCTCAATTAAAAACATTCTCCCAGGGGTTCAAAAAAGGGAGTTTTCAAATTTCAAAAGAGGATACCATAATCTTTCAAAAAATACCAAATTTAGCTAGGTAACAATTTTTCCCGGTCCACCTTCTTATCTACCAGACTACTATCAGCAGCTGGGTGGCTTACTTACAGTTGACTCTTGACTGTTTGATGTGAGGAATAAATAATAATGAATAAAAAATGAAAATGTTGCTTAACTATGGTATTTTGGTTCCATCATAGAACTGGATCCATCACAGTGCATTTTTCGGTTTCCGATTCTTTTGATAGGAGTTCTTTATCAGAAGTTTCATAATGGCACGACCATTTTATAAACCCAAAATTTGCAAAAAACGAAGAATTTCATCAGACATCAGCCATATCGTTATAAGAAACTGAAACCTAACTGGCGTAAACCTAAGGGTGTTGATAATCGTGTTAGGAGTCGATTCAAGGGTCAATATTTGATGCCAGATATTGGTTATGGTTCTACAAAAAAGACCAAACACATGCTTCCTGGTGGCTTCGAAAAATTCCTTGTACACAATGTCCGAGAATTGGAGATTCTTATGATGCAAAACAGAGTTTATGCTGTTGAAATTGCTCATGGAGTCTCAAGTAAAAAGAGAAAAGATATTGTGGAACGTGTTCAACAATTAAATATTAAAGTTACGAATGGAAGACTCAGACTAGATCTAGTTTGCATGCCCCCAACCAATAAAAAAAAATCCCCAGGGGTTCAAAAAGAGGAGTTTTCAAATTTAAAAAGAGCATGCCCTAAAGGTTTTTAAAAATACCAATTCATTTTGATTAAAAAACAATATTACTCGTGTTGCTTACAGTATAAGCAGTTGTTTGTGTGGTCCCCCAATTAAGTATTGAACATGTTCATCGCTGCTTAACTTCAGTGATCTAGCGGCGTGACTAAACTGTAATTATACCTAGCACCTATACGATTGTTCCAACCCTATTGCCCTTATAGCAAACCTCAAAGTCTTTTCATCATATGTGCTAGAAGACAGTGGGTGAGGGTCTTAGTGTTCTGGGTATGACATTACAGTTTATCTGATGGTGAAATTCCAATTCTGAGCTCACTCGAATTGAGGCATTTCACTAAATCAGCTTTATATTGAACAGTGTCACTGACGGTATGCGTCCCCATGGGACTCCCTTTTATTTTACCCCCAGTTCAGTAGGTGTGTCACTCACTTGTGTTTTAAAAACTTCTATTCATTAAAAGGTTATTCAAGAACATAGGTAATTGGTATTCCACTTATTATTAAGTGGGGGTGGTGGTGGTGGGGTTTGGATAATTAACGTTCGATAAAGGATCAGTTTTAGTAAAAAAAAAATAATTTATGATTGAAGAAGAAGGAAAGAAATGTTTTGAAAAAATATTTTCAAAGAAAGAATTTATTTGGAATGTGTTTTGTTTTAAAATATTTGTTGAAATTCCATCAGAGATTTGCTGGGGTTGAATATTTTTGAGAGAATTATAAACACTGGCAGAGGAATGTCGGGTTGTTTTGGCTAAAAATTCCAGTGTGACAATTTGACAATATACAATGGAATTAAAATATGTCATAAGAAAGTAATCAGCTGATTATCGGTAAATTATTTTTTAAAAAAGGGTTGAATAGTCGAAAGGGAGGACTAGCTCAGAACTAGAGGAGAACGAACTCCAGATCACGAAGTTTCTATTAAGGCAAACACCACGACGCAGGCTAGAATTAGCCTATCTATCGAAAACAGAACGGCCTTTATTTCTGTCTTTCTTCCTCTCCATACCGATAGCTGACAGGCGAATGACAAGCTTAGTGTATCTAATTTAAGCAACTCTGTTATTGTAACCTTCTTTCTATCTCTCTCTGCGACGACGACTGCTAGTATTTGTCACAGCAAAAAATAAACATTTGTTAAAAGAAAGAGCAGGCTTGTTGTTAATCGAGATGGGTTGCCACGGAGGAGTTGAAGGTACTTTTTGCACAGAAAGAACGAACCCAAGAACGTAACACTTTCAGGCCAAGTTTCTTCGTACAAAAGACAGGAAAATGTTTCAATATTTGTTTCCTAATGTGAAAAACCAGCTTCCTAGTTTTCTGAATGTTTTTCGGGCTTTATAAACAACATACTCCTAATATAAACAACAAACAGTCATAATAACAAACAAAAAGAAAAAAAGAGTAAACTTTTTCAAGAGACTTCTAATATTTTCAAAAATATGATGGAAAAGATATTGCTGAGAACTTCTGTATTAATCTAACATACGTGTACGCAGATACATACATAATTATATATTGAGAGAGAAGAAGGGAGATAGAGAGAGAGAGAGAGAGAGAGAGAGAGAGAAGAGAAGAGAGAGAGAGAGAGAGAGAGAGAGTGGCAGACATAGAAAGAGGAAGTGATAGACAGTGAGATAGAGAGAGAGAAACACAGAAGAAGAGAAAAGGGAGAGGGATGATACAGAAAGATGTGGTAGATAGATATATAGACAGGGAGAGAAAAGGGGAAAGAGGGGGTTACTGAAAGAAGAAGAAAGAAGAGAAGAAGAAGAAGAGAGAGAGAGGGTGAGAGAGAAGAAAAAAAATAAAATATTATATATATATATATATATATATATTTTATAGAGAGAGAGGCAATGTGCTTTTTCCATTAAGCAGATATATATTTTAAGGTCCGGGTAAATTTTCGTCGATATTACCACTTTTTCATGTCAAGAGTAAGTGTACCGTGACGGAATTACACACACATATCAAGCGAGGCTGAAAATAAAACAATAACACAAAAGGTTACTGTCCGGGGATAATATGAAATATACCGGTGGGGTGGGGGTGGGGGAAGATGCAGGAAATAATAATAATAATAATAATATGATGGAGAATAAAACATGATGATGTTGGAGAAATAAAAAAAACACGATGATGATGATGATGATGATGATGAAGAATAAAAAACATAACATGCCCCAGAACTTGGAAAATTCAATCCACGAAGCAAATAAATTTACTTCTGGGTTAATAAAATCGAGTTAAAAAGTGCTCAATAAAAAGAGCTAAATATACGTTGTTTTTTTTTAAGCGAATGCTACAAAATTCCAACTGCAGTTTCTTGCCGGAGCAATTCTTCAGGGAATAATCACTTCTTCTAGTCATCTACTCTTATTAATATCCCGGTTGTATCCATTCTCAAGCGCGTGGGTGTACCACCCTACGTAATTCCAGAACCTACCTGGCTCAGTCTATGTTTATTCAAATGTCTACATTTGTTTGTTAACTCAGATCGTGAGTTCAATATCTTCCCTGGGTCTCTGCATTCTGCTATTTTTAGTTTCTCATTTAAACACAGCGCTAATACCCTTGGGAAAGGTATGAATCCAATTCTCCCTCCAGCTATGGATAAATAGCAGGGAAGACTGGGCTCTTTTAACCAGTCTAGGAGAAGGAAACCTCTGAATTCAAACCTGTTAAACTCCGCTTAAGAAATTGACCTTGTGTCACATCCTGCTCGTGCGGAGGGGTTGGTAAATATATATAAGGACATCAACGGCCGAAAGTAAACACGTTTTTTTTTTGTTTTTGTTTTTGTTGTTTTTTTTTTTCAAACACAAACTGCACTAAAACGAAACTCCCAAGATTAACGGATGTTATAATTTCTTTTCTTTGTTCTAAGATATATGTCTTTTTTATACCCTGTCCGGTGGCAAAGCTGCTTGGTAGCGTTGGATTGGCAGTCCCGCCTTGAGCTACCGAAACTGTGTTATCACTCCTAGTTAGCGGCTGATGGGGGCAAGATATCGCACATGCCACCAGAATAAAACATGATGATGTTGGAGAAATAAAAAAAAACACGATGATGATGATGATGATGATGATGATGATGATGATGATGGAGAATAAAAACATAACATCCCCCAGAACTTTGAAATTCAAGCGGATCATCCATTAATCCTGAGTGGAGGTAGTGGTGTGTTTGGGGAGAGAGAGGAAAATGCGGTAAATTCTGTTGATATTTCAATGTTTATTCACGGTATCCTCGGGGTGACAATACCCTGTCCGGTGGCAAAAGCTGTTTGGTAGCAGTTGGAGTGGCAGTCCCGCCTTGAGCTACCGAAACTATTATTAAATGAGATATCTTAAGGAAATCAAATATATTCAGGGTTCTTAATTAACAATTTTTCCTATGTTGCCTCCACGAAAAATTATATTGTATTGAACAGAAAGGTGGCTTAGTTAGGACTAACAATATGGAGATATACGATAATTGTATCAAATTATTACTTAGTTAGGACTAACAATATGGAGATATAAAATAATTGTATAAAATTATTACTTAGTTAGGACTAACAATATGGAGATATAAAATAATTGTATAAAATTATTACTTAGTTAGGACTAAAAATATGGAGATATAAAATAATTGTATAAAATTATTACTTAGTTAGGACTAACAATATGGAGATATAAAATAATTGTATAAAATTATTACTTAGTTAAGACTCAGACAACTGCTTACTTGCCATTAACAAAGAACTAAAGAACTGGTTTTAAAGAGTATATTGTCCTAATTGTCCTCGTAATAAAATGTGGTTGTCACTAACATCTATATAAATATATAAACAAGTCACTGATCATCCACATCTAATATGAAACCAACCCCTCCTAAATCGATATGAAATAATTGTATAAAATGATTACTTAGTTAGAACTAACAATATGAAGATATAAAATATAATTATATAAAATTATTGCTTAGTTGGACTAACATATGGAGGTATAAAATAATTATATAAAAATTATTGCTTAGTTGGGACTAACAATATGGAGATATAAATATATTTATATAAAATTATTGCTTAGTTGGGACTAACAATATGGAGATATAATAATTATATAAAATTATTGCTTAGTTGGGACTTAACAAATATGGAGATATAAAATAATTATATAAAATTATTGCTTAGTTGGGACTAACAATATGGTGATATAAAATAATTGTATAAAATTATTGCTTAGTTAGAACTAACAATATGGAGATATAAAATAATTATATAAAATTATTACTTAGTTAGAACTAACAATATGGAGATATAAAATAATTGTATAAAATTATTGCCTAGTTAGGACTAACAATATGGAGATATAAAATAATTGTATGAAATTATTGCTTAGTTAGGACTAACAATCTGTAGATGTAATTTTTTATGTGAAGTGACTAATTGACGGTATCAACCAGACAGCGAGGGTATCTATCCCCTTTTCGCTAGCGCTAGACCAGTGAGCTTGTGTTATTATCTGAGGTATAGCGCCACACCGACCATCAGCTCCCTACTTTACCGCACAGAAGCTCGTGTGCTGAGTTGGTGAATGCCGGTATCGAATCCGGAACTTTGTGGTTCCGAGGTGGTCGCCCTGCCGACTGAGCTAAATCGGCCCTAATAGCATAAAATTATTGCTTAGTTAGGACTAACAATTGGGAGATGAAAGATAATTGCATAAAATTATTGCTTAGTCAGGACTAATAATTCAATACAAAAATGTTTAAATCGATAAATCTCTAAATGGATACTGGAATTAAGAAATATTCCTCTTTAGAATTCCGGTGAATTCGCAGGAATTCAAATTCAAGTTCAGGCAATTTGTGTTTAATTCTTTTGGGAAAAGCCTGAATCCTGTCTCTCCCAAAAGGGATCATACTCATTGCTGCTGGATCTATGTCAATCCAGTACAACATATTTCTTGGGGGAGGAGAGGGATAACGCCAAATAAACCCCTAATTACTCCGAGGAATTTCATGAAGAGTCAGCACGGGACCCTGATAACCTGACAAGGGATAAACTTTATTTGATAGATATGCTCATACATCATGAATTTGAAAAATACCACACACACACCACACACACACACACATCACACACACACAACACACATATATATAATATATATAATATTATATTTATATATATATATATATATATAACAAAGATTAAGAACACAATATTCATCATTTTGTTTCTGATTTAAATTTTTTTCATGCTTCTAAAACAACACCAAATTTTTTCCCAATATATAATAATATATAATAATAATAATAATAATAATATAATATATATATATTATATATATATATATATATATATATATATATATATATATATATATATGTGTGTGTGGTAAGTTGAAAATGGAAGCGAACCGACGGTATGTTGAAACGGAAAAAATAAAAAAAGAAAAAAATGTTGAATGGATAAAATAGATTTATTTTACTAAACACTGGCCGAAACACGTGTTAGTAAAATAAATCGATTTTATCCATTCACATCATTTTTATTTCCTTTGTTTATTTTTTCTTTCAGCATATTATATATATATATATTAATATATATTTAAATAAATAAATATATAAAATATTATATATATATATATCATTATATATTTAAAGAAAAGAAGGGAAAGAAAATGATTCTTTTGTAGAACCGGTTTAGAGACTGATTCAGAAAACGGCAATATACTAACCAGGATTAGTGAAAAGAATTATAATTATATATATGGATATATACGTCGAGGCGCGTTGTGTCATGGTTACCATCGTAGGAAATGAACACGGCGAGGAGAGTTCAAATCCTGGATGAGGCTGTTAGCATTTAACATAGCGCTAATACTCTTGGGAAAGGCTGGAATCCGAATATTCTCCCCCCAGCTATGTGTAAATAGTTGGACAAACTGGGTTCTTTAGCCTTGGTTAGGTAATCAGCCAAGGAGAAGGGGAACTCTGAATTCAAACCTGTTAAACTCCGCTTAAGAAATTTGACCTTGTTATCAACATCCTGCTCGCGCGGGGGGTTTGGTAAATATATATGTGAAAGTAAACAAACAATCTGTTTGAGATGGCGATAGCCGACAATTTTTGGGAGAATATGTGCTTAATTGAAGTCATACCTAGAACAGATATGCTCGCCTAAATATATATGTGTATATATGAAAAAGTGAATGGAAGTGAATCCGACAGTATGAAATAAATATTTTTAGAAAAAACAAACACATGATATTATAATTCGCTGACAGAAATCTGTTTCGACCTTTTATTGAAGTGGTCTTCATCAAGAGCGAGATGTGTGTGATGGAGAGACGGTGTGATTAAAATCCGTTACAAAATCAAAAGTGGTACAGAAACGAAACGTTCAAGTTCGGAGCTGGAATTTTTTTTTTTTTTTTAAATTTTTGAAAATGCATATTCTGTTTTGAAAATAAATAAATAAATTTTATTTTATTTTATTAAATGAGAAGCATTATAATCCACAAAGAAAACTTAAAAAGAGTTGATGTAAATATGTATAAAATGTAATAAGAAAGTATCAAAAAGCTTCAGGTTCCAGCCACTGCAGACCATGTTAGTTACCGGAAAGATGTAGATATCCTGGTATTTTTTTTTTTTCAAAAAGACAGTATGAAAGTGAATGGAAGTGAATCCGACAGTATGAATAAATACTTTTAGAAAAAACAACACATGATGTTATAATTCGGCTGACAGAAATCTGTTTAAAAAAAATTTTTTTTAAATTAAAAATTAAAAATTTCCAGTTTCGTTTTATCCACTTTTGATTTTGTAACAGTTTAATCACACCGTCTCTCCATCACACACATCTCGCTCTTGAATGAAGACCACTTCAATAAAGGTCGAACAGATTTTGTCAGCGAATTATAACATCATGTGTTTGTTTTTTCTAAAAATATTTTATTCATATATATATATATATATATATATATAATATATATATATATATATTTAGAATAAAAAAACACATGATGTTAAATTCGCTGACAGAATTCTGTTTCGACCCTTTATTGAAGTGGTCTTCCTGGTCTACAGTGCTGGGATTTTTTGAACTTTTTGTGATACTTTCTTTTACATTTTTTATACACTTTACATCAAACTCTTTTGAGTTTTTCTTTGTGGACTATAATGCTTCTGATTTATAAAATAAATAAATTTATTTTATTTTTATTTTAAAACAGAATGCGCATTTTCTAAATTTAAATTATAAAAAAAAAAAAAAATAAAAAAAAAATTTTCCGGCTATAATATTTGAACGTTTTATCTGCACCACTTTCACTCAATAAACGGTCCATTTTTCGCGTTCTCTCTATGCATTACACAACTGCTCTTTTGAGGAAGGACCACTTCAATAAAGGGTCGAAAACAGAATTCTGTCAGCGAATTTAACATCATTGTGTTTGTTTTTTCTAAGTATTTATTTCCAACTGTCGGATTCACTTCCATTCATTTCATATATATATAAATAATATATATATTTATGGATATTTTGAGTTGCTAAATAGTACCTAAAAGGGAGGGTTTCATAATTTGGTTAAAGATTTAGTATGTTGTGGGGAAACGTTCCAATTATTAGTCTTAGGAAACACAGCCTTATGTGTCTTAGATAGCCATAGATTGTGGGAATTGTTGGGTGACGAATTCAATTAATGAGGACCAGGATTTATTTGCATTGTTTTATTATTAATTTTTTGTATGATTTGTTGAAAAATGTTGGTATTTTTTTGTAATGGTTTTGTTGAGTGATTTGTTGCGTAGTATTTTAATAAAATTCGGGCATCAAAATACACTGTCAATAAATTCGCATTAAACAGCCATAACATATATGGAATACATAAGAGAGAGAGAGAGGAGAGAGAGAGAGAGAGAGAGAGAGAAGAGAGAGAGAGAGAGAGAGAGAGCTAAAATAATCCTCACTTTGCCGTACATATTTATATTATTTATATTCTACTAGGAAATAAAAAAAAGATACGCCTCGGGCGAATGTAAAATAGATTTTGAAACTTGCTGAGGGTGGGAGTAAAAATACTTTCAATGTCATCTGAGTTTCTACTTAGTAAGTATTCAATTCAAAATTCATTAAAGATTAAAAAATAAAAACAATTTTGAAATGTACTTTAAATATGTATTAAAATAAAAACAAACTATATATATGATATATAATACAGTCATGTACTTTAATTAAAACTTGTTTTAAAAAAAAAAAACCAATGAGGACTGGTCTATATGCTTTGCATATTCAAATTTGAGTGTATTTATTCTATGTTATGACGATTTTGGGTAAGTGTGAAATGAAGCAGTAGTAAAGTTTTTTGTACAGACAAAACTGGAAGCGGATCTTCCATTATTTAAATAACTAGAAATTATATGCAACCCTCCCGAGAGTGCCAAAGTATTATGTTTTGATATAATAAAATTAATATCATATTATTAGAAAGGCTAATGAAACGATGAAGAATGCAGATAAGAGATTTGGAAAAGAGGGGTATATCGACAAATACACTTTGAAAACTAACTTATTCCATCATTTTCCATTTCTCCTTCTTTCGCATTGGTAATTTTCCTAATTTATCTAATTTAGTTAAAATAGGAAGTAAAGGATAATATTACGTTATTTCTTCTTGTAAATAAATTTCTTTTAAAGATTTTATCCACGAGATTTTTTGTTTATATTTTTAAGATAAAACCAACCAATTAGACAATCAATATCCAAGCACATATTTATTAAGATAAATTTTTAAATATCAATATGCATTAGCCTTCTCGTTCAATACTGTCAATCCGCTTATTTTTGTTGTATATATAAATACAATTGCATTGTTTATTAAGTACGTAGATATGGTCAAAATATTAATAAATGTAAACAATTTTATTAATATATAACCTGAAGGTTTAAAAAGAATGAAATCATGGAGAATTTTGACGTAAATTTAAGTGGAAATTGTGGACTGTTGAGTAATAAATGTTTTTTCGGTTACAGAGCAGAAAACCACAACAAATCTCACTATAAATAAGAAGATATTATTGTCTGAAAATATTTATATTATTGTCAGACTGCGTTCTGTTCATGAGTGTTATAGGTTGAACACTAGTTGTGGTCACGTGAATCGATGTTTGGAGCCTGTGATCGTATACCGTTTTATTTTGTTGTCTTTACAGTAAACCAAACACGACGTCCATCGCAAGTGGGCATCAAGGGGGAAGAACAACGAGGCAGTAATTGATTGCTCTGGTTTGGAAAGGAGTATCACGGGCTGAATTCGTCGAGGCTTTTAGCACAAGTACGGGGAATGTGCCACACAGTAGAAGTGTGTATGCAGCGGATTGAGGAATTTTTTTAAACTGGAAGTGTAAAATTGGGATAGACTCCCTTGCGCTGATAGGTGATACGACTTAGATCAACCTTCGAGACTTTCTTTTACTTATATATATTATTCTATATTAATATATATATTATTATATATATATTTATATAATATAATTGTCATCAATTAAGGCGTCCAATCATTAAACTACTAGAAAATTTAAAAAAACGTATCGTCTGCATTAATATTTAAAGCTTAGCTTAAAAGTTCAACGCAATTTCTTCTTCCTGTGCCATTTAATTTTAAACATCCTCAATCATATATTTATTCGTTGGTTATTTTCGCTGGGATTTCGCAATTAAATCTTTGATTATTCCCAAATGTATTTCCAAATTATAAAATTGTTATCGTAAACAAAAATTATCGTCGCAAAAAAAAAAAAAAAAAAAAAAAAAAAGAAAATCACGTAAAAAATCCGCGGAAAACAATCGTGGTAATTAAAAACTTGGGAATTTATGGATTGTGGTTCGAAATTTGGTCGGATGTCTTTAATTTTGTTTCATGGATTGGCTCTGATTTCCAAAATGTTTAATATGTTGGTATACAGCCTCTGGGATCCAACATTTAAGGATTGTGGATCATTTTGGGCGTTTGTTCTTTAATTTTTTCACAGATTCGGCCTGATTCAAAAGTTGGTATAAATATTTGGATACCTATCGCATGGGAAGTAAATTTATGAAAAAAAAAGAAAACATGACACATCTGAAATTCCAATTATTATTATTAATTTAGACTTTTGCCTGTCTTGAAAAAAACAGCATTCGGAAATGCTAGTTTTATTCTGCGTCGAACCACTGGTTTTTTGGTGGGAAATAATGCAACTATTTCAGTTGGAATGTGTTCCTCTGTTTTTTGAAGAATTCATGGTTCACTTATTACTCACAAGACGTTGGATCCATCGCCCTTCGTGCCTGTCAACGATCCAAGTCTTTAAACTCCCTGATTTCCCATTTCAGAATTCCTCCAATTTAAAATTACTCCTTAAAGACTCGTTTTTGTACTTGACGCCTTCGGTTTGGCGCCTCTTGCCTCGACTGACAAATTGATATCTTTTTTCGAGTAAAGGCACTCATGTCTTTTTTAGACACTTGCGAAGAGTGATATGCGATGAAGAGTCAGCTTTTGGGTTCCTGTACAAGCCGGACGCATTGATATGGGGAAGGAAGGGTGTTCCACTGTCTATAACGATTACTCACACATCAAAACTGCAGTTAAACTACACATTAATTAAAGGACCCGGCGAAACATTCACATGGCAAATTATGATTTGATTTACTCTAATCGCTTAAAAGCGCGGTTATTTATTTCTTCACGTGGATATTAAAAACTAAAAAGCTACAATATATAATAAAAATGAGGATTTCTAAATTGAAGGAATCACTATTTCTTTAAAGTTGAGATTATAAATTTTACGAAAACGTAACGAAAAGGAAAATAAGTGACAAATGTTTCAAAAACTTAATTCTGAATAATTTACATAATTGAATTTAACAATTGCAAATGATCTAAACGATTTTCATCACATTTCAACAATTGATTTAACCACCTCTGGTACTACAGGACTGGTGATTACACTGTATCTAAATTCATTATTAAACATAAGTTTGAATATTTTTAACTCAAGAGCTATTGCTAAATAGTTCAATATGGTATAAAAGTATATCATCTTGATTTAATTTCTTAGCATTCTTTTTTTTTCTTTCTTCCTTCTTTTCATTATGCTTGAATTGAAACATTCAAGGAATTATCCTTCACACCTACACCACTTACTTCCTATCATTTCCTTATACTGTTTTTTTTCTGTGTAGCAATGTTCTTTTTCTTCCCTTTCTTTCTTTCTTAATAAAAACGGAAATGGTAATTTATTTAGCTGAAGTTGACAGATAAAGATAAGATAATTGAATAAAATAGTCAGGAAAAAAGTCCACCAAGGAAAATTATTTTATATTTAAGTAGCAAATTTAAGAGGGTGGTAAATATTGTTTTTTGAATTCAATGTATTTATGTTACTACCAGGACTTTTATCATCTTTAATCATAAAACTAACCAGATTAATTTATACATTTAATAAAGATTTTGGTCATAAAAGAAAAACATAAAAAAGGACGATAATTATTTAATAATCATGACAGCAAACACCAGGCGAGCAACGCGTGCGATGTGGAGGCACGTACATTGCAGTTTTAACTTTCTATTTTAAGTTCACATCAGCGCGGTGTTTATTACGATCTCTCCCGACAGAGTCGAAACCGGAACCCCAGCACGAGCAAATCAGACACTCTACTCCTCTGGACTAACCGACCGTAGTAACGAAACGGTGCGCCAATGTCATGATTATTTTTCAATTAATTATCGAAATTTATACGATATATACCGCATTGTAATTGCTTCAAAAATAATAAATAATAATATAGATTTTTTTAGATGTTTGTTTTTTATAAGCTTGTTTGAATATAGTCATTATTTTTATATTTTTTTTGGCTTGAAGGCAATTCAATGCGTATATGTATAAAATTCGATGTTTCACTTTATTTAAGTCTATCAGGGATGTCCGCTGATGAAGAACTTAATAAAGTTGAAACACGTCTGTACGATGTTCACACACGAACGATCCTTTTGCCTAATTTCACTTGTCATGTTTATTACATATACAATTATGAATTTTTTATGCGATATACGCTTGTATTGCTTCACGCAAATATAAATATAAAATAATAATATATTTAAACCATTTAACATGGCTTCAAAAGCAAAACAGATTTTTTTTAAGAATAATTTGAATCCGAATAACTTTAGGAATTGACCTTCTGTATTATTTTAGGTTGTACTGATTTTGCAATATTATATAACTGTGGATCTCTTTCCCTTGTATATTAAAACTTTAAATATTTTTAAATAATTTTTAAAATGTCACATCGCAGTCAATGATGAATTAATAAACAGTGAAAATGAAATTAATTAGGACAATCTTTAATAAACATTCGGCTGTACAGCAACAACGCAAGGTCAATACAACAACAAGTACGGGTATATTATTATTTTGTGTTACTCGGTATACACAATAATAACATACATTTTTAATATGTGCATCATTAAATACATTAAAAAAGAGTAAAATAAAGAAATATATAATTTAATATATAAGAAATATATTTGATTATTTTTACATATTTTAGTTTAAGCTAGTCGGTAGAGGTGACGTCTGGAAGTCAGGTTTCTATCTAGTTGTAACCGGTCTCGTTTCGGTCCTCGTTCTCTAGGTATGAGGGTAGATAGGTTCATTTCATTGGCATTTCAGTCTGGAGATATATAATCTAGATGTTGTGCCCTGAAAGTTACAGCGCTCTATGGATGTAAAAGTTATGTTCGAAAAACATTTTCGACCATAGAGTCGCCGTGAAGGTGCCCCTTGAGATGTTATGTGCCGGTGCTTTGGTTGCGCTGTTTCTTCTGGGCTTCTTGGCTTCACATGGCTGTTTTGCGAAGAGGTCCAAGAAGAAACAGGCGACAGCAAAGCAACCCTCGACAATCTCAGGCGTATGAGTAGCA
>CM042147.1:57396606-57459564 GCA_023376005.1 Doryteuthis pealeii | reverse complement strand
TCACCTACAGGGATTGTAAAGTTAAATCCCTATTTAAAAATCTTTAATTTATTCTGAATCATTATTTTACAAAACAATGAATATGAGAAGAACACACATAACATTAGAGTTTTATTTAAAATTCTATATGACCACCAGCATTCACCTCCAGCCTCTCAGCTGCTCTCGGGAATTACATTAACTGATCTTCAGAACTCAAGTTTCGATGTGTTAAAACATAGGGGGTAAAATTCATACGGAAAATTGTCGGTACTAGGATATTGTTATCATTTTACTATCCAATTTCAATTCTTCTAAAATGAAATGTCGGTGCCAATATTGACGTTGTATATTGTCAGAATTTTGCAGGCAAAAATCATATGATTGATACATGGAATATATTGTTTGTATATTATTTTGAATATATCCAACCACCAACATAATCCTGAAATTTCTCATCGATTTCTGACAGTTAAATTTGCTCCATATCGTGCTTATTCAATGAGCTGAACGTAAAAGTACCAAATTTTTACTGATGTTTTAACTTCGCTTAGACTGTGAGCAAAAACCAAACTCCACTTTTAGTACAAATAATGTTCAATATATGCAGAATAATAATTTAAAGGAAAAAAAAAAATGATATGTAGTGCCACATTGTGATTTTTTCACTTATTGATCTTGCATTGAAAAAATCAGAATCATTAAATAACGTAAAAAGGGTTTTCTGCCCTATTTGAAACATTTTTGATTCCTCAGGCCCAAAAGCTTATATAGACCAATTGGAGAGGGGAGCTATACTAGACAGATTTTATAGACAAAAATAGATTACAAAAATTCTTGCCATTTTCATGTCTTATATTTTTGAAGAAATCTCTGTCAACTTTGGTCTTTGTGGTTTCTCTTCTAAAGTTCGGAAAAAGAAAAAAAACAAGCTTATTCCTTGTAGTTAAACGTGTCTCCTAATTAAGTGTAAATTTCAAGAATATTGATATTTGATTTATAAAAAAAAGTAACACGCAAATTCATCTCTGAAAAAAAATTTGTATAACGCATTATTCGGCTGTTTGAAGACAAAATACCGTTTTAATCACTGTAAAAAATAATTCAATGGATAAAAACACATACAAATACATATTTAGAAAGATTATTCCTTTTTTTCCAACCATATAAATATTTTAAAAATTGGACCTGAAATATGCAAGTAATTACTATTCAAGCCAATAAGGCCAGAATTACGATACCTGTTCACAGATTGTGCTTACATTCGAAAATCGAGTAATTTAATGGTTTTCTTTTCTAAATTTAAACTTTAAGCAAAATCCCTGACGATGTAGGATCGTTTTATTTCACACATTATATATGAAAATAATTCTCAGACTGTCTTCTATTACTGGTATAAATGCTCTTTTTTTTTTTTTGCTTCTCTTATATTTTTGAAGGAAACACAACACCTTCAAAATTGCTCTATTGTATTTTTGCTTCCACTGGGCTTAGAAAAAAAAAGTCCTGTTGTACTTCCAGTGTGTCTTCTAATTGAGTGTAAAATTTTCAAAGAATATTGATAAAGATTAGCCACTATTATTTTGAAAAACAAGTAGGCGTGTGTAAAAAAGTCATTTTTTGTTTTTCTGCTGTTCAAAGAAAAATGTCATTTTTAACTTACTGTAAAAAATAATTCAATGGATAGAAACAAATGAAAAATTACATATTTAGAAAGATTATTTCTTTTCTTTCCAATCATATAAATATTTAAAGATTGGACTAGAAATTGCAATTTGAACCAATTAAGGTGAAAAATTGTCACTATGTCCAACGATTTTACAAAACGAACTGGTAATGCTAGTAGAACAAGGATGTTCTCCTTGTAGCAGAGTATCCATTTGTAGTGCTTGAAATCCTAGGTAGAACAAGAGTGTTTCTAGTATTAAGTCCAGTTAGCAACTGATTTCAATACAATTACAATCACCTTCAATGCATTCTATATCATTTTTCATTGGTCAATGACTGCTGCTGATTTGGTAAAGTCTATAAATAAAAGTGGAGGTGCATGGTTAATGGGTAGAGTCTTAGGAAATGGACTCGTCGACCTAGTTCAATTCCTGGACGAAGTGTTGCATATTACATGCACTAATACCCCTAGGGAAAGGTATGATTACAATTCTCCCTCCAGGTATAGGCAAATAGAAAAAGTCAGACTGGGCTCTTTAACCATGGCTAGGTAACCAGTCTAGGAGAAGGAAAACTCTAAATTCAAACCTGTGTTAAACTCCGCTAAATAAATTCACTTTGTTCACATCCTGCTCGTGCAGAGGCGTTGGTAAATAAAAATGGTGACTTCTTGTCCATCTTATACCATGATATTCCAACAGTAGTAATGATAGTACATTATAAGTTTTTGGGTTGAAGTCAGCATGTTTTTGTTTTTTCTTCTTCTTCTAGGGATGTTTGGTGCATTCAATATGCCTAAATGAATCTGGTGATGCTCGATGTCTATCAAGATGATAAATACCAATGTAATTGCAAAGGTTCAAGAAAGTGAAATTTAAAAGGGTAAGTCTGTATTTTTCAAAATGAGAGATTGATGTGAATAATTTGATATTTTTGAAACTGTGCCCAGTTGTAATCTTAACAAACATTACAGGAAATAAAGAATATCTAAACGGAGGCTGCAAATGAAATGGAAATCATTAAACATTAACAAAATACAATTCCGCCAGCAGCCATCAAGAAAGGTAAACCACTTGGCTAGTGGTATCATACCTACCCTCCGTTAGCATAAATACTTCTGTATTTAATGAGGATTGGGACATGCCCATTAATGTCATAGGTAGGGTATATCAACATGTCCTCATCTTTATTGTGTAATATATAAACACAATGTGTTTTTGACTGCTGTATCCTCCGGCTTTCCTCAGATGTTTTCCTGTGTATCCGAGGATAGCAATGACCCGACCCCTGGATTTGTGCAGGAAACGCTATAAACAATTTTTTTTTTTAATGATCGTGATGCTCTCCTGATGTATGTCAGAATGATAGACGTGCAAAATAAATGACATCATTAATTGAATAAGAGCTTTCAAAAGTTTTCAACACCTTGCTTAATTCAACAGCTAAACTATTTAAAATGATTGTCCCATTTGGGGTCATTGCTAATGCTTGGATACACAGGAAACACCTGAGGAAGGTTGGAGAACATAAGCGACCTGAAACATTGTGTTTTTACATACCACAAATTTAGCACAGCTTAAATTAAAGTTGTTTTTCAATCATTTGATCCAGAATCTTTTTTAAAGTGGAATTAAGAAGATTTTAAAAGAAATTCCCTTCACAGAAATTTCAATTCTTTTATCCTCAGAGATTCCAAGAATCCTTTTTAAAGTGGAATAAGAAGATTAAAAAAGAAATTCCCTTCACAGAAATTTCAATTTTTATCCTCCAGAGCCTTGGTCCAAGAATCCTTTTTTAAAGTGGAATTTAAGAAGATTAAAAAAGAAATCCCTTCACAGAAATTTCAATTCTTTATCCTCCAGAGCCTTGGTCCAAGACAATCCTTTAAAGTGGAATTTAGAAGATTTAAAAAAAATTCCCCTTCACAGAAATTTCAATTCTTTATCCTCCAGAGCCTTTGGTCCAAGAATCCTTTTTAAATGGAATTAGAAGATTAAAAGAATTCCCTCACAGAAATTTCAATCTTTATTCTCCAGAGCCTTGTCCAAGAATCCTTTTTAAAGTGGAATTTAAAGATTAAAAAGAAATTCCCCTCCTTTATCCTCCAGAGCCTTAGACCTTTGTTCAGGTGTTCTTATTTACCTTAGAATAAAGTCATTCATCAGACAATAACCTTGAGTTATGCTCCTCAACCATTCTTGAACTCAAAGTTATCATCTAACGATTTTAAGGTAAATAATAAAAACCTAAACAAAGGCCCAAAGTATAGCGACCTGAATCTTGTTGTTTATACATACCACAATAAAAGACGAGGACAAAGCAGTAAGGTTTTAAAGAATGTTCTTAATTTGTAATCATCTGAATTGAACAAAGACATTGTTTAGTGTTATATTTGAAACAGAAAACATTTAAGTTTTGTTTTATGGTTTTAAGTAAAATATTTATTTCAGTTTTGTTGAGCAAAATTTTGAGTCCCTGTGGGTGTAATGGCTAAATGTGATTGGACTGTTGATATTGTAGTACGTTTGAACTCCTGTTGCACTTTAAATATTATTATTATTATTATTATATTCACTTTGGACTAATACACTTGGGAAAAGTATGAAGCTACTCATTCCCCCAGCTATGGGATAGATAGTACCATTACTATTCTTCTACAAGAATGGCTTTGTCTTAATAACCTGCAAAGGTTGATATGCCATTAAACAAAGAAAACAAACCAAAATTTTGATTATTTTTAATTCTTCTGAGATATTTTCATTATTCCATATTTATTTGGATTATGACCTTAACCCCCACAAACAACAGCTGTACGGATCCTTTTCACCATCTCGTAAATTCATCCAGTAAGAGGAACATGACACAGCTGTTTTTTGCTGGAAAAGCAGAGAGATAAGCCCATAAGTGATGTTCTCCTGTGGACTCCAACACCATGGACACAAAAGTGTTGGCAAACCAGCAAATACTTACACAGGTAACACCTTTGGAAGGCTGGAGGATACAGCGGCTGAAATGTTCTGTTTATACATACCACAATAAAGATGAGGACAACAGTCCGAAAAATCAAAATTATTCACAATGGTTGATGTGCTTGTAATTTTTTTTTTTTTTTCAATTTTCTTTTAGTTGGTTCCTATGAAGTCTATCAGCGCTACTTAAACATTGGTCTGCGACTTGCAGAATCTGCGAACCAAATAGTTACCACTGCAAGACACACCCAATTGCCAAGGCTGGTGCAGTACGAGGATGACGTCAACTTTTTTTGAGTGCCCTGTCTGTAAGCGGACAAATTGTTTGACCTGCAAAGCCATCCATGAGGGCAGAACTGCAAAGAGTTCCAGGCAGAACTCGATAGGACTTCATTGATAACAGTGAAGCAAACGTACAAAGAAATTGCTTGAGGGTAGGTGTATTGCTTTTTTGGGGTTTTTTGTTATATATATATATATATATATACATATATATGTAATATAGTGAAAAATTGAAAAACACAAGTTCATGAAACAAGTGATGTTATTCACCAACGCTGCAGTGTTTTGATCTGTTTCATGAACTTGTGTTTTTTTCAATTTTTCACTATATTACATACTGTCGAATTCATTTCCATTTTCTCTTCACATATATATATGTGTGTGTGTGTGTTGAAATGGAAATGAATCTGACAATATATGTAAAAGCAATAAATAGAAGTGAAAAAATTCTTACATAATTGTGGGTTGCTATAATTATGTGCTGTAGTATAGTAAAATTTTAATGACAATGGTGGACGACGTTCAATGTCAGTGGATGTTCTCTAGCGTACATCTAACCCTATCCTCAAAACTGCTATCTGACGCTAACCGATGCTGCTTGGTAGATTCAACCATTTCGGCCATCTTTAATTTGCCTTGGCAGTCATTTACTCAACTTTTGTTCATTGGTTCGACTCCTGTGTTCAAATCTGAAATTTATTTGACAATTAGGCCTTTTTACTTCAAATTTTTTGTTCAAACTCTGAATTGTTCATTTTGTCATTTTGAGAAACTATATTAAAAAAAAAAATACATTGATTTACTTACATTTTGTTTTTTATTTTGAATACCCAGGGAATGTTGAAGACTGGAGAAGCCATGAGGTGTCCCGTTGTAATGTTATACTGAGCAAAAAGGATGGCTGTGATTGGCTGTGCTGTTCCATTGTAAATGGAGATATGTGGGCTACGAAAGCCCACGCTGGGGACCTGCTGTAAGTATTTTTAATGTTTTTGTAGCTTGAGATGTTTTATCTTTTTGTATCTATTTTTGTCTATTCTACATTTTACTCACTTTAACTATATTTTCCATTTTGTTTATTTTACTCATATATCTATATTTTTAACGTAATTGGATACTTGACATGGGTGCCTCTAAGCAGGACAAAAGAAAATAATAAATGCCAATTATTATCTAGTAATAAAACAGTAGGATGGTGATTCAAATGTTTATTGGTTGTAAACGGGGTCTAATTGTACAAGTGATTCTGGGAAAATACATACTGACGGTGCCTATAAGCCATCAATTTCTTTGATCTAACTGCCCAGATGTTTTGGGGTTGACCTCTGGCTTAACACGTTTCCTAGGTTCTCAAATTGTTAGAATCTGATAGAAAGCCATGGAAGCTAAAGAAGGTCCCAGAACTTGTTAGAGTCTAATAGAAAGACACGAAACCCGAAAGAAGATTCCAGAATGTTTTTTTTCCAGAGAATTCTTGGCCAGAATATACTTAAGCAACCTGGCCTGGATTGAGAAAGTCAGTTGGAGCTGAGAGTAAGTTGGGGCAGCGGGTTGGACAAAGTCAGTTGGGCAGTGGCTTTGACGAAGTCAGTTGGGCAGTGGCTTTGGACGAAGTCAGTTGGGCAGCGAGCAGGATTTGGTGTCACTGAAACGTAGAATGTCAAACTTAATATTCTTGAACTTATCGACTGGACAAACTAGATTAATTATACCTGAAGAAGATTAATGAAGCCGAACTTAAAGTAACATATAATAAGACTCCTCTCTCAATAATAAGTGATAAATAAATTGAAAAATGAAGAAGTTTTGTAATATCGTTTCCATCACAAAAAAGAACCGTACTGAAATGGGATGTCTTTTACAACTTTGTGTAAAAGATAAAAGATAGAGCGAGACGAAGACGATTTAAAAACACAACTTGCTTTTTATTCAAGTTCTATAATACTGTTAAACGCAGGCGACAGACACAGACGCCAGGTTAGTTGATCACGTGATGTCTGCGTGATCCTAATGAGCTGAAATAAAGATGATGTAAGGGGGACAACTCATCACATCCCACCGGTCAAGGATTGTTCATTACAATTTTTATTTATTTATAAATAATGAAGTCCTTAATTTTATTAGGGGTTTTCTTTGTTCTTGTAGGTCGCATTGTTGGTGTAGGCGTTGCTACTTGTTCCTCTGCTTGTAAATGTCCGGGTTGGACTTGCTCTGTTGTTATGTTATTGTCTGTGTGGTGTATGTTATTGTGAGGGGATAGTGGTCTTATATTTATCCCTGGAGTTTGTGCATTTTGTGTTTGTTCACTTTGTGGTCTATATATTTCGTTAAGATGTTGCCTGTTGCGTCTTAACAATCGCCCACTACTTTGCATTTTAACAATGTAACTTCGTGGTTCGATGCATTTATCTACTACCGTTGCTGGTAGCCATGTATCGTCTTCCTGAAGGACGGAGACTTTGCTGCCTATTATTAGTTCAGGAAGATCTTTACTAGATCTGTTGTAGTACTGTTGTTGTTTTCTACTGCTGATGCTTAGTTGTTCTCGGATTTGATAATCCTTTTGGTTGTTTGTACTTAACAAGGTTGGTATCTTTGTCCGTATCTTCCTATTGTACAGGATTTCTGCTGGTGATGGCAAATTACTGTCAAGTGGTGTTGCTCTGAGATTTAGGAGGGCTAATTGGTAGTCTATCCTTGACTGTTTTGCCTTTTCCATGGTTCTTTTTACCGTCTGGACATTCTTTTGATGAATCCATTCGATTGAGGGTACTAGGGCTGGATGTGATATGCGTGACTTCCCATTCTGTGGTGAAATTACGGAATTCATTAGATATGAAATATCTTGCATTGTCTGTATGTAGACATTCTGGAATCCGTGAACGGCGAAGACTGCTTTGAAGTATTCTATGCAGTTTGTACTAGTTACATAGTTCATTGTCTTTATAAAAGGCATTTTTGCTGTATTGGTCGGCAATGAGTAAGCATTGTTGGCCCTTAAACTCAAATATGTCGGCTGCTATATATTGAAAAGGCCTGGTTGCATGTTCCTTAATGATCATGGTTTCCTTTGAGTTTTTTCTTTGATGCTCCTGGCATATGTCACATGATCGTACACGATTTTCAATGTCTCTACTTATTCCTTTCCAATATACGCTGTTTCTGGCCCTTAACTGGCATTTTTCTATGCCTTGGTGTGCCTCATGGATTCTCTCCAGGACTGTGTCTTGCATGCTCTTGGTATTACAATGCATCTGCCCTTAGTCACTAGTCCATCTTCTACTGATAAGCAATCTTTCAGTGACCAGTACTCTCTTATGATTCTAGGGGCTTGTCTGATGTTTTCTGGCCATCCGTTTATTATGACGAGCTTTAATATCTTAAGTTCGTCGTCACTTTCCGTGGCTTCTTGTAAATCAGCATGCTTCTGCTCTGATATTCGAATTATGTGTATGTTACTATCCAATTCTATTTCTTCACCTTGTGTTGGCTGTACTCTCGATAAGTAGTTTGGGATTTTCATTTCGGTCCCTGGCCGGTAAATTATTTTGTGTCATAAGGTTGCAGTCTTAGCAACATTCTTTGTAAACGTGGGGGTGCTTGGGCGATATTTTTGCTTTGTATATTTTCCAGAGGTTTGTGATCAGATTCAATTTCAAACTCTTTCCCATATATATAGGTGTGAAATCTTTCACAACCAAATACCACCGCCAAGAGTTCCCTTTCAATATTTGCATAGCGTGTTTCCGTGTCGGTTAATCTTTTGCTAGCAAATGCAACAATTTTGTTGTTGTTTATCAGCGTCGCACCGAGCCTAGCATGCTGGAGTCTACTTGTATTGTTGTTTTGGCATTTGGGTTAAAGTATGCTAAGCATAAATTTTCATGAATGCAATTTTTTAGGTTTGAAAAACCTTTTCATGTGTAGCGTTCCACTTGTACTCCGCGTCTTTTTTAATAGTGCTCTCAATGGTGCTGTTTTTGTGCTGAGTTCAGGTATGAAGGGACTCAGGTATTGTATCATACCTAAAAATTGCTGGAGCTCTTCTCGGGTAGTTGGGGTCGGTTTTCCTTTTATCCTGTCACATTTTTCAGGGTCAGGGTGGGAACCGTCTTCATCCCAAATAAGACCATAGAATTTAATTTGTTTTTGTCTTATTTTGCTTTTATCTTTGTTGAAGACTAGCCCATACTTCCGAGCTGTCTCCATGGTCTCCCTTAGATTTTGATCATGCTCCTCAGTGTTTTTCCCGTACACGCATATATCATCCGATATACCTATGGCTCCTTTACAGTTTTCCAATATTTGGTCCATTTTTTGCTGGAATATGTCTTGGGATACTTTAAGTCCGAAGGGGGCACCGTAGGTATTATACCTTCCAAACGGGGTGTTAAAACATGTGAGCAGGCTGGATTCTTCGTCTAGGTGTATTGCCCAGTATCCATGTTTTGCATCCAGTTTAGAGAAGTGTTTTGCTCCAGTTAATTTGTGGGAGATTTCTTCCAGGGTTGGAGTTTTATAATAAATTCGTTTGATGAACTTATTAAGTGGCTTTGGGTCTAAACATACTCTTAGTTCCCACTTCTCTTCCTGCTGCACGCTATTGCGTTCACCCAGTCTGTCGGTTCGGTCACTTTCTTTATTACTCCCATATCTTCCATTTTTTTCAGTTCTTTTTTTAATTCATCTCTTCTTTGTGCTTGGACAACTGGTGTAGTATTTTCTTGAATATATATTTTTTGTTTTCCCGGAAAGTTTCCAATACCTTGAAATCTATCAGGATATTCATTTTCCAGGTCCTCAATATTTTCTATCGTTCTTTTCTCAGTTGTCACACCACAATTTAATTTTACCAAACCTAGCTGTATGCAAGGTCTCAGACCCAAAATTGTGGTGTCATTCTCGCATATATAGAATTTAGCTAGGATAGCTGGTGAGTGTTTATATTTTATTTTCAATTTTATGGACCCATATTGGGGTATTTTGGTGCCATTCACGGCCCATAGAGTGGTCTTGTCCGTCTTTACGGTGTCCACTACTTCAGTAACGCCTCGTGGGTACATTTTTAAAAAAAATTCTAACTGGAATTATATTACCATTGGCTCCGGTGTCCACTTTCATTTTTAGTTTATGCTCTATTCCACCTGTATCTACACAGTCTATATTTGCAAAAACTTCTTCTCTCTCGTTTTTGTTAACAACATATAGATATAAGTCTTGTTCCAACTCTGTATCAGTTACGTGAGCAACATTAATTTTTTGTTTTTGTTTATTGCTTGTTGTGGAATTTCTGCTGACTATTTTTCCAAGTCTTGTTGTATGTGTTGGGGGTATTTCTTTTTATTTGCGCGTGTTTTGTGAAGCAATATTCATCAAAGTGGTGTAGATAGTGGCATTTTCTACACTCCTTGTTATATGCGTAACAATCCTCTTTCTTATTGCCGTGATTGTATCCACATTTCGTACACGATCCCCTGTTTATTTTCGACACTGCATGGTATATTCCGGGCCTTATTTCGTTGGCGTCTTTGTAGCGTGTGTTGTCTATTATTGTTGTCTCATAGGCTCTAATATTTTCAATAGCCACTTTAAGTGTGAGGTCGGTTTTACTTATTAAATTCCGCCTTTTTTCTGGGCTCTTTAACCCTTTTATTATTTGTTCGAGGATTCTTTCCTCTTTGCTGGCTTTGAATTCGCATCTCTCAGCTTTGGTCTGTAATTTGGTCAGATATTCGTCGATAGTCTTCGCTCTGATTCATTGACGAGAATTCCAGTCGCTCAACCCATTTGTTCGGTTTTTGAATTAAACGCCTCTCAAATGTCGCGAATATTTCTTTGGAATCTTCTTTTTGTTCCGTTGTTAGCATTTCATTTTTTAAGATTTCCCGGCCCCTTGGTCCTGTGCTTATCAATATATAATTGTACTTCAACTTTTCTTCAATTCTATTGATCAAAAAATACGAAGTTAAAAAATCAAACCACTCACTGAAAGCGTCCTGTTTGTTTTCATTTGACCAGTCCAAATAGGGTAGAGGGATATTAGTAGCAGATGCCATCATTTTTTTTTCGGCTACTTGCTTTCTTGTATTTTTTTTTTTCCGAAGTATTTACTTCTTGTTCTTTTTTTTTTCTTGTTTCTTCCTTTGAAGTTATTTTTCTTTTACGCTGCCACCATGAAATGGGATGTCTTTTACAACTTTGTGTAAAAGATAAAGATAGAGCGAGACGAAGACGATTTAAAAACACAACTTGCTTTTTATTCAAGTTCTATAATACTGTTAAACGCAGGCGACAGACACAGACGCCAGGTTAGTTGATCACGTGTCTGCGTGATCCTAATGAGCTGAAATAAAGATGATGTAAGGGGGACAACTCATCACACGTACAAAGAGATTTTATGAATGAACCCGGCCCAGCCACTAAACGTAAACAAATAATCAGACTTGACCTTAAGACGAAAGCGATACGCAAAGATAATGTGTTGATTAAGGCAATTGTCTGTGACGGTGAACGTTGGTATTATCATACTCACCCCCACTACTGTAACATGATACTCTTGATCATGCAAAGAGAAAGAATCTCTGCTTTTGGGTTGAAGAATTACTGAAGATGGCTACTAGAATTTGTGTTGATAAACAACCCCAGAGTGTGCACCCGGCATATCATGACAGCGTGCTTGCAAACACCCTCGGAGCAGGCAGACCAGGGGCTGTGCAGTTGTGTAAAGGCCACGTAACAATTTGTATTTAAAAAACAAATTTGGGCACATGTTAATTTGTTTCTTTGTCAACAATTCTATTTCACTATTTTATCGCCAATAGTAGTAATTTACACAAAGAGAGATGACAAAATAAAGAAAGAAAGTTTAGTTGACGTCATATTTTTTCTGTCTCTTCTCCTGTTCTTTCTTCAACTGCAACTTGAATACCGGTTTCCCTATTTTATGATTATCGTTAATCACCTGATTCCTTTTCTGTTATAATTCAGCAACTTATTTCTGCGTATTGTTTATTTCCCCAAATTTTTCAACATAAGAATTTTTCTGGTTAGAATTCAGAACAATCAAAATGCATTCCAACCAGATTTTTCCTTTCTAAATATTTTTCCAAATGTTTTTGATTGCAGCTCACCATTGAAGTTGTTGTAATTTTTGAAGCTCACCATTGTATTCTTTGAAATTTTTTTCTTTTATTATCAAGCAATGGCAAAACTCGAACACGAGTTTGGGGCATGTATGTATATGAATATATATGCATTATTTTTATTTTCTATTTTTTTAATTTTTTTAATTTTTTAATTTTTTTCATACATTAACTTTATTGTTGATATTATATTTTTATGTGTTTGCATATCTACATATGGGTATTCGCGTGTTCATGGTTGTGTGTTTTTTACAGATGTACAGGGATATGTGGATGTGTATATGTATACATATATATGCATTTACTTATAGACGGGAAATTTCTCCTATTGATATTATAACACAGTGATTAATTTATTTTAATTATTAGTTTAACCGATTCTTAATTCTGCACAAGAATGCTGCGCGCAATCTTAAACAAGACGTGGAAGCAACACCCATGCGAGAAAACAGCTGTATGGTCACCTGCCCCATATCACACAAACCATCCGTGTGAGGCGAACAAGACAAGCTGGACACTGTTGGAGAAGCAAGGATAAACTCATTAGTGACGTTCTTCTGTGGAAGCATCACATGGGTACATCAGAGTAGGCCGTCCAGCAAAGACGTACATAGACCAACTCTGCGCGAATACTGGATGCTGTACAGAGGACCTCCCAGGAGCAATGAATGATAGGGATAGTTGGCGAGAGATTGTCATGGATATCTATGCTGCAAGCGTGACATGATGATGATGATATTATTATTATTATTATTATTAACTTACTCCATTTTATCGATAGTTAAAATTGTGACTTGATCGATTTTTTGTCTTCAATATTAAACAATCTACAATACAAATATATATATATATATATATATATATATATTTGTATTGTGGATGGTTTAATAGTGAAGACAAAAAATCGATCAAGTCTACAAACATATTGAGCACTTTTATATTCATTCATAACTCTGACTTATTCAGTTACTCCTTTTTATTGATGGTTAAAATTACGACTTGATCGATTTTTTGTCTTCACTATTAAACCATCCACAATACAAATATATATATATATATATATATATATATTGTGGATGGTTTAATATATACATTCATAACTCTGACTTATTCTGTTACTCCTTTTTATCGATGGTTAAAATTGCGACTTGATCGATTTTTTATCTTCACTATTAAACCATCCACAATACAAATATATATATATATATATATATATATATATATATTTTTGCCTTGTGGATGGTTTAATAGTGAAGACAAAAAATCGATCAAGTCTACAAACATATTGAGCACTTTTATATTCATTCATAACTCTGACTTATTCTGTTACTCCTTTTTATCGATGGTTAAAATTGCGATTGGTCGATTTTTTGTCTTCACTATTAAACCATCCACAATACAAATATATATATATATATATATATATATATATATATATATATATTGTGGATGGTTTAATATATACATTCATAACTCTGACTTATTCTGTTACTCCTTTTTATCGATGGTTAAAATTGCAACTTGATCGATTTTTATCTTCACTATTAAACCATCCACAATACAAATATATATATATATATATATATATATATATATATATATATATATGTGGATGGTTTAATATATACATTCATAACTCTGACTTATTCTGTTACTCCTTTTTATCGATGGTTAAAATTGCGATTGGTCGATTTTTTGTCTTCACTATTAAACCATCCACAATACAAAATATATATATATATATATATATATATATATATATATATATATTGTGGATGGTTTAATATATACATTCATAACTCTGACTTATTCTGTTACTCCTTTTTATCGATGGTTAAAATTGCAACTTGATCGATTTTTATCTTCACTATTAAACCATCCACAATACAAATATATATATATATATATATATATATATATATATATATATATATATATATATATTTGTATTGTGGATGGTTTAAGAGTGAAGACAAAAAATCGATCAAGTCTACAAACATATTGAGCACTTTTATATTCATTCATAACTCTGACTTATTCAGTTACTCCTTTTTATCGATGGTTAAAATTACGACTTGATCGATTTTTTGTCTTCACTATTAAACCATCCACAATACAAATATATATATATATATATATATATATATATATATATATATATTGTGGATGGTGTAATATATACATTCATAACTCTGACTTATTCAGTTACTCCTTTTTATCGATGGTTAAAATTGCGACTTGATCGATTTTTTGTCAGAGTTATGAATGTATATAAAAGTGCTCAATATGTTTGTAGAGCTAATTTATCTATGTAGCTTTCAGATCATACATGAAGCGAGGCAATGCACAACATTTTGTATTTTTCTAATTATTACTTTTGGATCAAGTCTTCAATAAGCACCCCAAGTCACTCCAGTAATGGAAAGGATACTTTTGCTTTTCACTGCTTACATCTGTTTGTAAATAAACTTACAGACGATTTTTTGCATATATATTGTATCTTTCTTTTAAAAATAAATACTTTTTAATCAGAAGTTTATGAATATTTTTCAACACTTATAATAAATTAAAAGCTAAAATAGTCTTTATCTAATCAGAAGAGAAATGCAGATATGTTTATTTAGATAAAAGTAAAGTTTTTATTTACAAAATATTTTTTTATGTTTATGTAAATAAAAGGATGTTTAGAAATAGTATTACACAATTTATAAAATTTTGTTTTTAGTCAAATACAATATAACACATCACTCAATAATTCCTGGGACTGACATATAGATGGCACCTCTAATAAAAACATCCATATGATTTTTATAAAGTACTAACCTTCAAATGGCACATGTCAAAATTTGAGCCCAATCTGATTATTAGTTTACAGTTATTTAAGTGAAGCTACTGTTGAAAATTTTCAAAACAATGGAAAAATCTGAATTTCATGTGTTGATAAAGCATTGCTTTCTAAGGGGAAAAAATACTGTTTAAACAAAGCAATGGCTTGATAAGTGTTATAAAGACTCTTCTCTGTCAGAAACAACAGCTAATAGGTGGTATGCTGACATTAAATGCGGTTGTACAGACACATATAATGCTGAACACTTAGGTCGCCCAAATTCGGCACTTGTCTTGGAAAACACCAAAAACGCCACAAAATCATTTTGGCCGATCATAAATTGAAGTTGCGTGAGATAGCAGAGGAGTTGAAGATATCAGAAGGCAGTATATTCACCATTTTGCATAAACATTTGTCAATGAGAAAGCTGTGTTCAAAGTGGGTGCCGTGTTTGCTCACAGTCGATCAAAAACAACAATGTGTCGATGATTAAGAGCATTGTTTGCAACTGTTTCAATGCAACAAAAAAGAGTTTTTGCATAAATATGTGACATGGATGAAATATGGATCCACCACTTCACTCTGGAGTCAAATCAGCAGTCAGCTGAGTGGACAACAGCAGGTGAAAGCCGACCAAAGCAACCAAAGATGCAAACATGAACAGGCAAGGTTTTGGCCTCCATATTTTGGGATGTGCAAAGTATTTTGTTCGTTGATTATCTTGAGAAAGGAAGAACCATCAATACCAAATATCATATAGCATTATTGGAGCGTTTGAAGTAAGAAATCGCCAAAAAAACAGCCACAAATGAAGAAGAAAAAAGTGCTCTTTCACCAAGACAATGTACTGTGTCACAAGTCGATTGCAACAATGGCAAAACTACATGAATTGCACTTTGAATTGCTTTTGCACCCACCCTATTCTCCAGATCTGTCCCCCAGCGACTACTGGCTGTTTGAAGACCTCAAAAGAATGCTCCAAGTAAAGAGATTTTGCTCCAATAAAGAAGTGATATCGGAAACTGAGGCATATTTTGAGGCCAAAGACAAATCATTCTACAAAAAAGGCATCAAATTTTTAGAGAAGCATTGGAATTAGTGTATCACCATAGAATGAGACAATGTTGATGAATGAAGTTGAATTTTGTCTAAAAGTTGTTGTTTTTTTAGTTAAACCCTAGACTTATTGAGTGATATGTTAAACACAAAAAATCATCTGTTGTTTTGTTTACAAATATTTGGAAGCAAAAGTTACCAGTGACAATAATCTTCATACAATGACTGCTATTTACACAGTAGCATTGCAACCAACAAAGCCTTCATCAGATGATGACTCTGGGTTCAGGCATGGTTTCGGGGCTGAAGCATCATTACCACTAACCCAGAGCGCCCCAGCAGTATCTCACGATACCACCAGACTTTGTCGGTTTGATGTCACAATATAGGACTGCCATATCCACGCTGATGCGGTTAGAGCTTTCTCCTGAATCTTTTTTAAGTATTTCCTCTTGTCTGGTAGAGAAAGTCCAAGCTTAGACAAAAATGCTGAGGTTGAGTTGACAAGTTAAAATATGAAACCTTTCATTCATCCTAAGTTAATATTTCTCTTTACACTTTCTCTTGTATGAAATCCTCTTCTTCTACAAAATATCAAAAGATTTTAAAAGAAAATATTTTTTTAACAATATTCAATTTCTTATATTTTTCAAAAAATTTCCAGAAAATTTTTTCCAGAATTTTTAATACTTTTTATATCAATTTCTTATATTTTCCTGAAAATTTCCAGAAAATTTTTTCCAGAATTTTTAATACTTTTTATATTATTTCCATGTATAATAAGGTGTATTTCCTTTTTTTGTTTTATTTATTTTTTGCAGGGAGCAGGAGATCTTAGTGGGGGATGCAAATGCAATGTTGATCAAGCGAAATGTCACCCCAAATGCTTAAATTGTCACTAAGATTAATAATTTTCTCAAATTATTTTATTAACATACAGTGGAACTTCAGTTCTCAAACATAATTCATTCTAAAATTATGTTTGATTACCGATTTGTTTGAAAACTGAAACAATATTTCCCATAAGAAAAAGTGTAAAGTGGATTTATGTGTTGTTGACCATCAGACACCACAACTTTCCTCTTTCCCTTTCTGGTAACATCACTGCTGCCTTTCTTAGGATAAGAATAAGGGTTAAAGTAGCCATAAAATAGAGAATAAACACAAAAGAAGTGAAATATCAGATACTTGTTCAAGATAATGACTGACACTAACTGATGCTGCTTGGGTAGATTCAACCAGCCATTCGTCTGTCTTTGGTTTGCCTCAGTAGTTATTTGTGTGACTTCAATTTTCATTGGCTTGGCTCATGTGTTCGAAGTCTGAAAATTTATTCGACAATAGAGGACTTTTTTGTTCGGATGTTGAACTGTTTGACTTCAGAGTCATTTGAGAATTGAGGTTCCACTGTAGTTATTTTGTATTATTTAGATTTATTTTTACTGTTATCCTCATTACTAAACCAGGAATTATGACTTTTTGATGCTTAAAATCCTTTTAATGAGATTTTAAATCCTTAAAAATTTATGAAATAATAAATAATAATACAATAATAATAAAATTAATAAAAATATCATTATAAATATTCATATCATATCATCCTCAAACAAATCTGAAACAATTTCTGATATATGATAGTTGGAGCTGTAAATATTTCAGCGTTAACTAACCATGGTTATTATGCTACTTAAACAAAATAACTAAACATAAGCAAACCATGTGAATTACTAACAGAAAGGATCACTGGTAATAATATAAAAGTTAATATGACTGGAAATATAGAAAATAACATGAATAACTACACAAGTAACAACCATCCCCCAAAGAAGAAATGGAATAAAGCATAAAATAATCCATGCTGTAAAATCCAACTTAACAAAAATTTAAAAAATAAACTCCTGAACTTCTGTGAATTGTTGTAAATATCCATGGCAATGGCATATATGTCTCCCAACCAAACAAATAACCCAATATAAATTTTCCTGGGAGTCAAAAGCAGTTAAAGAAAAACGAGATAACATAAAAAAGCATCCCTACATAAAAAAAAGATAAACAGAAATTTAAGAAAACCCCCTAAACTTCTGAGAATTGTTGTAAATATTCATGGCATATATGCCTTCCAACCAAACAAAGAGACAAATATAAATTTCCCTGGGAGTCAAAAATAAAATGTGAAAAATGAGATAACATAAAAAAAGCTTCCCTACATAATAAAAAAAGACAATCAAATGCCAATGTGCAGCAGTTTAGAGAAAACTCTAACTGAAATTTACAAAAAAAAAAAGAAGGCAAATGGAATACATCTAAATAAGGTGAACAGTTGGAAAAGCATCCTGCCAGCCAAGAAGATAGACTCCTGAAGTAGAACACTTCAAGAATCTGCTTGCAAAACCTCCTAAAATCACAGGTGAATATACCCAAGAAATCATTAATAGCCTACTAGATATCAAACTAAGACAATTTATGGAGGATGAACTCAATATAGTTCTAAAAACATTCAAAACAGAAAAGCTGCTGGTTTCAATAAAATATGTCCTGATGTCTGGAAGACAAGAAGGAAATTTGCCGACATACTTCTTCTATTATCTATTCCAGTGTATAAACAAAATACACTAGAGAAATGGATGAAAAGCTGCATCCTCCCATTCCCCAAGAAAGGCGATCTCAGAATCACTACGAACTACAGAGATATAACTCTTACTGCCATAGCTGCTAAGATTTATAATATCCTGCTACTCAATTGCCTCTGACCTGAATTTGAGAACATTTTTAGGAAAAATGAAAACGGATTTTGGATAAATCGATCCATAACTGATTTTTTTTCTATTTGTCAAATTGTTGGAGGAGTACAATTAATAAATCTCAAGACAACATTTTGTTTTGTAAATTTTTCCCCAGGCATTTGACTCCATACACAGAGAAAAGATGGAGTAAATACTTCTAGCTAAATATTTTTTTGGTCTTCTCAAATAAACTGTTACTGCTGTAATGATACTCTACAAAGACACTAAAAGCAATGGTTTGTTCACCCGATGGTGACACAGAATTCTTTGACATTGTCGCTGGAGTCCTACAAGGAGACACTTTTTGCACCATTTCTCTTTATAATCAAACCAGACTGCATACTAAGAATATGATGAGATCTAATGAAGGAAAAATATAAGAAGCAGATGATATCAAGCCGCAACTACACAGCCACTTATGTTCCATCACACAAACCATCCTAGTAATATGAATAAGACATGGTGGGAACTGCCAGAGAAGTAAGGGTAAGTGATATTCTATTGATACCTACACATGGAAGAACCAAAACTTACATTGATCAGCTCTGTGCAGACACTGGATGCTGTGCTGAGGACTTTCCAGGAGCGATGACCAATAGTTATGACAACCCGTGCTGTCAGCATGACTTGATGATATGACTTCCACCTGCTTACATTTGATATAATTGTATTGTTTAGTTGTGATTTGTATAGGTACTGATAGTCTATGGCATATTGGTAAATATACCTTAACTTTGCATAGGAGATCTGAGACGTATCTATTGAGCAATTTTTTGAGAATAATAAAAGGTTTCATCTATTATTATACTAAAGCTGAGTAAATCAATGATGGTTCATTAAAGGCTTTTTTCCTATTTGGTTTAATGACACAAAATACATCCCAAAATATTCCTTGGTTTTGGGTTTAAGTTATCTATTTGAAAAAATTCCATTTTATTTGTTTCTAATTAGTTGTAATTTGCAATTAAGTCAAAAACTCACCCATCTCTTACAACTCATTCTGCCTATCACTTTCCCCTTCTCTATATATATCTTGATTAACTACTCCTTATACATGTTAGTTTTCTCTGTGAGTGTAAAGAGAGAGATTGGAGAGTGTAAGCGCTAGATTCATATGTGAATTTTCTGCAGCTAACGGCTGGCTTATATATAAGATGGTTTAGTTTTTGACTTAACTGCAAATTTTATCAAAATGATTTTAATATTTTTTTTTTAATTCTCTGGTCTTGTTTATTTTTTTAATTTAATTCATTTTGCAAACTAACTTTCTCCCTGATCCCAATTATCTACCCAGAGCTCAATAGATGACCCAGCAGATCACATTTTTTCTATTGATGATATTGAATATAACAAATCCTCAAAGTAAAAAATCAAAACAAAAAAAAAACATATTCATTTGGTATTTCTCTATCAACTGCATTAGCTGACATTAAACTGCATCTAATGGTGAAGTTCCAATTCTGGAGCTGTGGGGAGTGTGGAGTACCCCTTCATCGCCATTACTCCCAGGTCCACTCTGACCCGGAGTGGTAGTACCTGTTAGGGTCCCATCTATGGGTTAAATAGAAGAAATGACTTTAAAAAATTGAATTGAATTAAAAAAAAAAAAAGATTCAATACCCATCATGAATGAATAAAACAAGATGTGTTCAGCATAAAATAACCCAACAAAGATTGACATGCCGTAGAATCCAACCAACCAATCAACCAACCATATAAGCCAAATATAGTCACCATTGTCATGGCAACAAATTGAACCTCTGTTTTTTTTCAAATCAGTGGTATTTAACTGTCGTGTTTTCAGTGGTGGTACTTCTTTCTATGCGGTCATTGTTAGTCTGTATAAAAAATCTGGAGATACTGATGGAGTCTCTTTGGTCAAAGGTGTTTCCAGGATATGTCATTTACCGGAAAGGCTCTGTGCTCGAAAGGATGGTCAAAAAAAAGAAAAAAAAAGAAAGAAGACTAGACAGTGGGTAGAGGTCAAAGTTTAGATACTGGACATATATGCCAAAAAGTGGAGGTTCCCTTAATGAAAAATTGTGATATAATGAAAAGTACCTGGTACCTATTACTTAAGCATAATATTTATTATCTAGATGTAGATATAATATAAATAATTCATTTATATATCTAGATAATAAATGAAAACAATTTATAATAAACTATTTCAATTTCTTTAAATGCATGTCACGATGTCATTGTTTTAATTAACTTTAACTTTTAACTTAACTAATCAAGTCATTTTAGAATTTAATAAAGATATACAGCTCATTCAACTGTAGCATATGGAAATCTAATTGATTGCATTGGAGTTATCAGAATAATAATTGATTAGAATATTTTTATTTTGTTATTGTCAAAAAAATACTTAAAAAAATTTTTTTCATCATACAACATGTGATAGCATGTGCAATACCATGCCCTCATCAGCTGCCAACTAGGAGTGATAACACAGTTTCGGTAGCTCAAGGTGGGACTGCCACTGCCAGTGCTACCAATTGGCTTTTGCCTCCTTTTGGCATACATGTCTGGTACCTAAACTTTGATCCCCTCTGAACTAGATAAAAAAATAGAAAATTCTATACTGTTTACTGGGACAAGAATGCAAGGACAACATGGAAAAAGATTTTTTGTTTTTGTTTATTCTCTTTGTCGTCCAAAATACAAAATAATACTGCGATAAAAAGTATTCTATTTAAGAAGAAGAAAGTTGGTAAGTCTTTTTGTATATATGTATATTTGTGTGACTACTACAATATTAGTGAATGATGGATGACCTTTGTTCCTGTTTGTGGGCATCCATCTATCTCTCTTTCCTTGGACTGGTCTGATACCCTAAAATATAGGATTCTTTCAACCAATATTAATTACCATTACACTGTTTTTAGTTAGGCTAGATGGGCGGTCTGAGAAGCCCCCTCTGATCAATTGGCTGCTCACATCAAGGCCTAGCACCTATATGATTGCCCCAACCGTATTGCCCTTATTATCATATGGGTACTAGAAAGTGGTGGTCTTCATGTCCTGGGTATGATGTTAAACTCTAACTGATGGTGAGGTTCCAGTTCTGGAGGTATGGGGAATGTGGAGCACCCCTTCATCACCATTGCTCCCTGGTCCACTCTGACGCACAGTGGTAGTACCTGTTAGGGTCCCATATGGGTTAAATAGAAAAATGTGTTTATAAACAAAACTGATTATCCATTAAGAATTAATTTATTTCAAAACTTTATCGGCATTAAATGACCCACCGAGGTTGATATGCCGTAAAAAAAACAACAACCGACTAAACAACCCCAACCCTTTTTATGTGCTAGAAAAAACAGACTTGATATGCCAAATTAAATGTTTAAAATTATAGGTTTTGTGTGGGATTTTGTTATCATACTGATCTTCAACTGTTCGCCTGACCCCCTACCTCATTCAAAGTTGATAAATTTATTTTGTGGTAAATTTATAATAGTTTTATTATTTGTGGCTAAATTCAGAATCTAATCTTTGTTTTAAAGAATTTGATAAAAAGGGTTTAGGGTTAGGGAAACCCTATATTATAAGAACAATTCATTTTATAAATTGGACCTGATCAGTCAACCAACTCTCTTTCATGTTGATTATGAGTTATCTCCCTTGGACTGTTTCAGCTGAAGGAACTCTCTAGCAAAAGAGTTAGAAAGTTAGATAGCAACAGACTACGTATACAATGATCGTCCACCATTAGAGTGACTGCCATTACACAGCCTATTGACATTGGTAGCAGAGCGGAAAATTGCTTAAGAGTGGGTAAAGGGCAAGGTGTGTGTGGGGAATGTTAGTTCATGTTTTCCCTAAACATGGCCCCCACTCCAACCACCATATTTTTCGTTGGCTCTTTCGTCCCCTTTAACCCCCTCCTATTCAGGCCTTTCTTTCAAAGAATGTTTTTTTTGCATGTCACTTTGCCCCTCATTCAGTTATGTGCAAGGGGAACAGATCACATACATTGCAATGGGGGTACTGTGGGCAATGGTACCTCAATTAGAAAAAGACCTTGGTGTGAATTTAATCTGACTTAACTCTTTTTATGCAATCCATGTACACTCTACAAAACATTGTTAAACGTGTGTGGTGTAATGGTTAGAGTTGTAAGAAATGGACATGTCGACCAGAGTTCAAATCCTAGACTAGACTGTTTTTATTTCACATAACGCTAATACCCTTGGGAAAGGCATGCACCCAACTATTCTCCCTCCAACTATGGGTAAATAGTAGGGCAGACTGGGCTCTTTAAACTTGGATAGGTAACCAGTCTAAGGTGAGGAAAACTCTGAATTCAAACCTGTTAAACTCCGTTTAAGAAATTAATCTTGTGTTGCATCCTGCTTGTTTGGAAGGGTTGGTGAATATAAAATTTTCCAAACATATAGAAATACAAATAAATAAAGCAAACAAGATATTAGGATTTATACGTAGGTCATATGAATAGATGGATAAGGAAATGCTGAAAGATTTATTCATTGCATTGGTGAGACATCATTTGGAATTTGCCAATGGGATTTGGAGTCCAAGATCAAGGAGTCCAAAATTAATCAAAGGAGTACAAATGAGAGCTATTAAGGTAATGCATTAAAATAAAACCTTTCATATGAAGAAAGACTTATGAAGATTGACTTACCAAGATTAATCAAGGACAGAAAACTCATCAAAGGAGTACAGAGAGCTACTAAATGAAGGAAGACTTATTAAGATTGACTTACCAAGTTTGACTTATCGACAAAACATAGGAGATATGATTGAAGTCTATAATTATACTTATGGATTTTATTCAACAAATTTTAATCTATTGAACGTTGCTCCAAAAATCAATATAAGGGATCATAGATTAAAACTCTTGAAAAAAATTTTGCAAAACAAATGTAAGACAAAATTATTTTAGTAACGGGGTAGTAGATTCATGGAATAAACTACCATCATCAGTAGTGAATGCTCCATCTCTGAACTTTTAAGACAAAGTTGGATGAATTGTGGAAAGGATATATAAATATTGAGTGGAAATAAGATAAATGTTTTAAATATAAGGAACAGCTGACAGGTCTCAGACTACCTAATATATTTAGCTGAAAAGATATTATTATTATTATTATTATTATTATCATTACTAGCAAGAATATGCACCTTCCAGGTGTAAGTATTTAAGTTTTAATGTAATGAAATATATTAAATTAGAAAGACTAACAAAATTGAATAAGAATACATATAAAAAGATTACACTTATTTCAATTATATTTTAATTGGTTTCTATATAAAAGAATACATGAAATTGATTTTGATATGTTGGAGAATAAAACAATAATATCAAGAACACAGTAATTATTTATTAAACCCGGTTTTGTTAAAACCAGTATGCAAATTAACAACACCATATATTATGTAAACTTTTATTTCTTAGTGATATATAAGACACATTGTAGGATTTTAAATGCACTAATAACATGGGTTGTTTTGAGGCAAATCTAACTCATATTTTCAGAGACATTATTAATAAATAAGATTTATTCTATGTATTAATGATTTTTACTATAGATTAGATACTCATTGATAAACTTATGCAATTCCTGAGAGTATTGGGATGTAAGCAGTGATGTAATTTCGGTTATAGAAAGTCACTGAATCTCCATTATAATAAGATTATATGATGCAATGAATTTACTGTGCAGAATATACCTAGACCCCCTTCCAACCTCCTTCTTCAGAACTCTCCTTAGTCCATCTCTGTCTCCAGAGCCTGCTACTACTTCCAGAGTGAATTTGCCAGTCCAAATGCATACAGGCACTATTTGAATAATGTGATAGTAACATATCTTGAGAATTTATTCATGTAAAATTCTAATTTGAATTTTTGAAATTCCTTTTAGATATAAGTATTTCCTGTTAACAGTGTCACCTGTCAATCAGATAACCTTGGCTCACATTTGCTGCCATAAACCCTTCTATACAGAGCTAAGACAATGGTTGTATTTTTGGTTTTAATAATTGAGATGTATGTTTGGTCTTCCTTTATTTCTTGAATTAAAAACAAATTGTCCTTGATGTTAAAAAAATGTATCATTATCATGTGAATAATAATAATTATAATAATCACTGCATATAATTTTGAGACTGGTTATTAACATTTGAATGATTATTTGGACAAATAAACTTCTTAATTTTGTTGTTCACACAAATAATTAGCTCCTCACTTTACCACATATATTCCTGTAATACTCATACGCTGAGCTGGCGAGGGCCGGTATCCAACTGGGAACCTTGTAGTACTTAATAACGTGTGCAAATTTTTGTATTTGATACCATTATTGCTATATGAAAAAAATCAAAGAAAGAAAAAAAAAAGAGAAAAAATTATCTTTCCATATGAATTATCTTTCCGTATGAATTATCTTTTCAGGTGTAATATACACCTGAAAAGTCCGAAGAATGTACCGGTCAGTATATATGTTGTGTGAATAACAAAAAGGAGGTTTTATTTCGATAAAGAATTATCTTTAAATTGTCTGAATTGTATCTGCTTGTAAAATATTTGTTTTTTAAAATATAATTGTTAATGCTTGACAAATCTTGTTTTGAAATGCAATTGTCACAAAGTATATTCACATAATGTATATCATTTGGTGACAGTATCAATGGATATATTATTATAACAGAATAACCTTGGTCCCATCTTACCGATTTGGATTAGATGGAACCAAGGTTACTCTGTTATAATAATAAGCCCATTGATACTGTCACCAAATGATATACATTATCATGCTACGAGAGCAAACTAGACCATTTCCACCTCAGATGCTTACGCCGCATCCTACGCATCTGCTGGCAGGACAAAGTGCCCAACAGTGACGTGCTGGGACGAGCAAAAATGAACAGAATCTTCGCCATCATCTGCGAGAGACGTCTGTGCTGGCTTGATCATATCAGGAGGATATCCCCAAAGTCCTATTGTATGGTGAATTAGTAGAAGGCACCCGACCAGTAGGGAAACCACACCTGCAAGAAAGACATGAAGACATGCCACATCATCACCAACCCATGGGAGGCTGGTGCAAAAAACCAAGCGGCTTGGTACCTTCTTGTCAAACAAGGCACGAAAAGGAGTGAAAAAGAGAGGAAAGATGCCGCCAGAGGGAAGGAGAGACAACAGCAACTCCAGCAAGCAACACTGTTTGTTTGCAGTCACTGCACCAAAGATTGCCATTCAAAAATTGACCTGTTCAGAAAAGGAGTGAAAAAGAGAGGAAAGAAGCTGCCAGAGGGAAGGAGAGACAACAGCAACTCCAACAAGCACACTGTTTGCAGTCACTGCACCAAAGATTGCCATTCAAAAATTGACCTGTTCAGAAAAGGAGTGAAAAAGAGAGGAAAGAAGCTGCCAGAGGGAAGGAGAGACAACAGCAACTCCAACAAGCATCACAGTTTGTTTGCAGTCACTGCACCAAAGATTGCCATTCAAAAATTGACCTGTTCAGAAAAGGAGTGAAAAAGAGAGGAAAGAAGCTGCCAGAGGGAAGGAGAGACAACAGCAACAACAAGCATCACTGTTTCTTTGCAGTCACTGTACCAGAGATTGCTATTCAAAAATTGACCTGTTCAGACACTCGTGTAGATGCAGTTAAAAATTTGTCGACACTACGCCATTGCTTTTGGTAGAGGGAAAGATGCCAACATCTTCTAATCGCAGCAGGACTCTGTAAACTTGCTAGTGTCAGAGCCATGTTGTCAGGAAGTTTATTTTATGGTAGGGTCACTCAAGGCAGACAGATCTGGCACCCAATGATATTAGGGCGACATCCCAGTCAAAGGGACTGGCGAAAATCCAAAGGGCATCTCCATCACCGGCTTTTGGCATACTTGTCACTGCATCTGTGGAAAATCTGTGGCAAACAAGGGCATTTCTTTCCCTTGACCGGAATATGCATACAGGGTTTGGGGTCTGCATATGAATTTCATATTCACTTATTATTCCTTCGATGAATTCACCACTGGTGAATTTGTTGGTTGGAAACAGATCAATCAACTCAGGGTAAATGCTGTAACAGTAACAGTAGCCTGAGAAAATGTGGGTGAAAGAAATATTGTTTTCTTAAAGAAAATAATAACGAACCCTTAATAAAATAGGTCTCAATTCGCAATTATTTTGTTTAACAAATATGAATGTTGAATATCAGAGTTTATTATTTCTAAGTCAGAAAGATGGATACTGTCACGTTACACATACAGATAAAAAAAAAACCTTAGAGTTTGCTCTCTTAGCAGTCAATCTTAACGGCAGGACAAATCCAATATTCCTTTTTTTTTTCACCAGTCTGAGAAACGCCGGAATTTCTTTCTTTTCCACCTTGAGGCTTCGACTTAGAAGCATGCAAATTCGACTTTTTCCTTGTTAGCACTATATTAGACCTTGAAGCTTTTACATATCGTAAATATTAATCAAATCTTAATTTGTAATTTTTGCACAAAAAGCAGGAATTGGTGGTATTTAATGTGTGTGTGTGTGTGTATATATATATACTTAGTTGGTAATTGTTATATTTTCCTAGTTTTATCTAGACATACATACATACACATCAACTGCCCTTTATATATAGACTAGAAGTGGCTACCTGGCGATTCCCGGGTAGAGAAAAAAAAAGAAAAAGAATAAACGTGGTGTAATGGGTAGCAAGTTAGTCTTGCAGATCCATTACTACTGAATTAGCAAGTTTGATCCTCGGAAGATGCCCCATAAAAATACCCACGTAAAAACAACCCTGTTTTAATCCGGCCTGTTCGGAAGGAGGAGGGAAATTTTTTGTTTCGTCAGGTAGAAAAAAAAGACATAACATATAACGATATAGTAAGAAATTATAATTCAATAATTAATTATATTTAAAAAAAAAAGATATAAATGAGGCGATTTGCTTAAACCAATATTTTAGAAAAAATTTTTTTTTTAAATTAAAAAAAAATACTTACAAAAAATTAAATAAATACAATATTTAAATTTGAAATAATTCTTTAATTTTAATGTTAATTTTAATTTATCTATTACATAAAAATAAAGCAACCGTATTCAAATTGAAAATAATTCTTTAATTTCTTCTTTTTTTTTTTGTATTATGTAAAATTTAGTAAATAAATATGCAAAGACGAATTGTATGTTATCTTTTAAATTGAAAATTAAAATTAAAAGACTTAAACCAATAGAAAATTAATGTCTCCTACCATATTAAATGCAAAAAAATGTTATTTTTTTGAGGATTTTTAATTTGTTTAAAAGGCAAATAAAAAAAGACTTAAACATTGTTTGTTTACAATTTCGATCGAACATATTTAAGTAGAATTAATTCAATTAATAACATATTTCTAAGTGAAACACACACACACACACATATATATATATATATATATAAGTAATTAAATTAAAATTTAAAAAAAATCAAAACTTATCTTCCTAAAGAGAATTTTGAATTTGTTTAAAAGGTAAATAAAAAATGACTACTTTTTTTGTACGCAAGTATAAAAGTGAAACTTTGTGTTAATTTAATTCTTAAACTCAAAGCTAACGTAGTCTTCACATGGGGACCAGAACATGAGAAAGAATTCAACGAATTGAAAAAGCTACTATCGTCACAACCTCTCATATATTTCTACAATCTGCAACTACCAATGAAAATTTCAGGTGATGCAACCAAAAAAGGATTGGGGGCTATACTTTAGCAGCAACATGGAGACCAGTGGCTGCCTGTTGCATATGCACCCAGAGCGATAACGGAGACACAAGGCAGATATGCCTCAATAGAAAGAGAAGCACTGACAATACAGTTTGCTTGTGTTTTGAACGGATAGTACAAGATTGTAGCTTGTGTGTGATCTACTGAGATGCACAACCGAAAACTCTTATTAGCCACCAAATACCAAAGCAACTCTAGAAGGAAAAAATAGAGGGGGGGGGAATAAATATTTAACTCAACAGGTCTTTGTTGAGGGGTGGGGGCGAAACGAAGCGAGTCCAACGCCTTCTCGCAGGCTAAAACACCGACTTCGTCATCGTCACAATCCTTAGTGGCTAATGTTCGTCGTCGTCATAATCCTTAGCAGCTAAAGTCGCAACACTCGTTTTTGCCGTCACCTCACTTCTGGGTGTTGCCTTCTACTTATACGCCGCTTCCCCCTATCATCCGGGCGTCTGCGCCCCCACACGGAAATGTCAACCCAATCTCAGCTGCCGGAATGCTCGCAGCTATCATACGGGCATCTGGCGCTCACATACGGGACTGTGGCATCTAGACTCAGGTGTCCGCGCCAATGTGTCGCCCTTTCGCATTCTGAAGGACGTGGGTTTGATTCTAGGTCAGTCCTACACGCCAGGCAAAGCCTAGCCCGCTTCCTTCGAGAATACGGCAAGCCTTCATGCCCACCACTCACCTAGTGTTTTCTGTCACCCCCCCCTCTCTGATCTCATGATCACACTGTGCAGGGTGGGGGTGGCCTTTTTGTTCTCGCGCTCCTTCGAAGCGGTACGTGTACCACAGTTTTCGCCTCTGAATCGACCGACGGGCTAGCGGTTGTCCATGCGGGGGGGGCATTGGGCATTTAATAACAACTCGTTGCCGGGTGGCTCATCTTCTTCATCGGTAGATGAATAATCCACCCCCAGAGCAGGGCGGAGATCGCATACGTGACGCGGGACTCCGTCGACCAGGACAGATTGCTGACTGACCACACCAGTCACTCGCCCCCGCGTGAATCGGGTGGTTCATCGACTGCCTGGGTGTTTCGCCCAAACGGAATCCCCCACAGCATATGGCCCGCAAACAACTTCATCCACAGGTGACTGTACAACGTCAATTCCTTTTACCCGCACCCGGTACGTGTGGATGGCATTCGCGGGTGCGGTTACCGGGCACACCCCGTCCTTCGTCGTCACATTGTACCAGTACGTTGCCTCCGCAACCTAGCTTCCTAGCGGCAATCCTCTTGATACTGCGATGACTTCTTTCTGCGATACCATTACCTGATGGCAGATACCCGCATCGCAGCCGTAGTCGGACCTCCCATTCACACAGAAACTGTCTTACTTGCTGGCTGCAAAAGGCTGTGTCATTGTTGGCTAATATTTCCTCTGGTGCACCTCGTTCGTAAAAGACGGACGATAGCTACCGAAGAACGCTCGCTGAGTCTTGCGCTCACTATGGTGCGAGAGCAACCTGAATCGAGAAGCGCCGAGTAAGGCGTTTGATCGACGAGGACTCGGATGATTGGTTGCGCCTTGTTCACTTGTCCGGGGAGCAGAGCGGTGCTGACATCTTGTCCCCTGGCTCGTTTCCCGGACATCTTGAGGCCATGTGTCCAACCCCGCCACATTTGAAGCAGCGTATGCACCCACGTCTTTCGTCCATGCTACTCTTGCACTCCTTAGCCATGTGACCAAGCCTTCCACAACGGAACCAATTCACTCTGGCTTGAAGGTCCAGCCTGGGGGAGTTGTATGGCCACTCTGGGCCATCTGCGCGACCATTGCAATTGCCTGCCCCAGCTCTGCCTCATTCCTGAAGATAGCCCGTGCGCGCTCAACAAATGCTCCACTGGCGTTGCTCTATACCCGTGGACGCCTTCAACAGTTGTTTTACTCGAGCCGGGAGTCCTGCCACAAACGCGTACACCAAGGTCCGTTCAGGCAATCCTCCAAACAGGACCGCCAGCTTCTTCAGTGCTGCAAAGAAGACATCCACTGAGTCGCCTGCCATTAACGTCCGGGCCGCAAAGGCTTTTTATAGTGCAGCCTTAATCAGCTCAACATCAGCCTTTTCGTAGTCTTTTAGCTGCTGGTAAACGTCCAGAGTGCCTCTCGTCAGTCACAGATGCTTGACCCCACATAAGCGACATGTCAGCTCCACTCTCTCGACCCAGTCCACCACAGACGTGAAGCCGTCGAATTCAGGGATGAGTTTGAGGTCGAACTTGGCGTCCGCCATTATGTGTTGATATTATACAACCTCCGGCACCTCTTGTATTTTTTTCCCAAAAACTGAAGTTGAGGTAAGTAGGAATTTACAAATTGCCGAAATAGCTTCTAGAAGGAAAAAATAAAGGGGGGGGATAAATATTTAACTCAACAGGTCTTTTTTGAGGGGTGGGGGCGAAAAGAAGCAAGTCCAACGCCTTATCGCAGGCAAAAACACTGACTTCGTCGTCGTCACAATCCTTAGCAGCTGAAGTCACAACACTCGATACTGCCGTCACCGCACTTCTGGGTGTTGCCTTCTACTTATACACCGTTTCCCCTTATCATCCGGGTATCTGTGCCCCACACACGGGACTGTCAACCCAATCCCAGCCGCCGGAATGCTTGCAGCTATCATCATCTGGCGCTCACATACTGTGGCATCTCGACTCCGGTGCCCGCGCCAATGTGTCGCCCTTTCGCATTCTGAAGGACGCGGGTTTGATTCTAGGTCAGTCCTACACGCCAGGCAAAGCCTAGCCCGCTTTCTTCGAGAATACGGCAAGCCTTGACGCCCACCACTCACCTCGTGTGCTCTGTCAATAGCTGTAGATCTGTGTAGACATGGCAATATAAATTATCTAGTAATAGCGGATAGCCATTCAAACTACCCAGGTCTATACCATATTAAGAAATAATCTCCCAGCGCTAACAAAAAATAGCAAGATGAGTGTAAGCTTCAAAGGTAGGAACAGACAGAGGGCAAAATAAAAATTCTATTTTGATAGAGAGGGCACAGGGGAATTGGAATTGCTGAAACCAGGTGATCCAGTTCGAATACGAGACCCTATAAAGAAAAGATGGAGTGAGACTGGCACCGTAAAAGCTGAAGTAACACCTTGTTCATTCACGGTGTTGACAAGCTGTAGTGCACTAATTTCAGCGATCTGCTAAAAATACGGAAAATAAACGTGACAGAAGAAACACAGAAGAAGAGCAGAGCTGATTTTCAGAAAGTGAACCTTAACGAGGACCGACCCCTCCCACGGAAAACCCAGAAGAATTAAGAAATGCAACTAGATTCAACAGGGCAAGATAATGCAGGACAACTGCGACGATCTGCTCGGACTGTGAAACCAGCACAAAAAACTGAACTTATAAACAGAAAATTTAACTCTGTTATTTTGTTAATAGACTTTTCATGTTTGTTAAAAAAAGGGTGTATATGTAATATAGTCATAACAAGTTATTCCCCTTATGTGGAAGTCTTCACTGACATCACTCCGGAGATAGAAATGAGGCTTCAGCCTCTTTTTCTTCAGGACTTCGGTCAACAAACACATACCATGTACAGCTCGTAAATAAACATTGTATATCCCTCTTGTTCTTAATGTATGCCTTGGCTAAATATATTACAGTTGGTTTTTATAGTGTAGACTTTCTCGTTCAACCAACCCCCAAGAAAAAAGTCAGAACTTCTGGCCGGCCACTCAAGCGGACTACATCTACCCATCCATCTGCCAGGAAAATGGTGATTCAGCCATTTACGAACAACAATAGCAAAATGTGGAGGAGCACCAACAACAACAACACAGTTTTAATTTCCATCTATTATGGGAACATACACTAATAAATGAAGAAAAATGTAACAGCATATTTAAAAAATGATAACTAAGATGTTATATTTCAAGTAGCCTGTATAAGAAACTGTCCCAGAGCAGATGAAGAGTAAAGTAGAATGGTTTAGAGACAAGAGCAGAGTGGGGTTGGGGATAGATGTCCTGAGACGAGGTCCTTAAAAACGCGACAATTGCTAGCTGGTTCTTCCACTGTGTCGCTTGTTATGTTATTAGAGGGGGCTTGGATAATTAAGGTTCGAAAAACGTATCAGTTTTAGTAAAAATAAAATATTGGCGAAGAAGGAAAGAAATATTTATTTGGAATGCAGTTTGTTTAAAATGTTTGTTGAAATTCCGTCAGAGATTTGCTGAGGTTGAATATTTTCGGGAGAATTATAAAAACATTCTGGCCAGAGAAATGTTGACTTGTCTGGCTAAAATTCCAGTGTATACAAAATGACAATATATAATGAAATTAAAATATGATGTAAGAAAATAATCAGCTGATTATCGGTAAATTATAAAAGAAGGGGTGAATAGTCGAAGGAGGGAAGAGGAGCGAGGTCAGACCACGAAAGGTCTATTGAGGAAGAAACGTGATGCCGGCCGAATTAGCCTATAGAAAAAAAATTTTTCTTTCTTCCTCTCCCAAGCTGAAAGCTGAGTGCAAGATTTACCAGCTTAGTGTATCTAAATTAAGCGGTTCTGTTATTGTAACATTCTTTCTATCTCTCTTTGCGTCAGCGACTACTACTGGATTGTCACGGCCAAAATAAACATTTGTTGGCAAAAAGTTGCAGACTTGTTTTTATTCGACACGTTTTACCACGGACTTAGTTGAAGGGACGTTTTTCACACAAGAAGAAACGAGCCCACACATAGAAATTACTGTAACATAATGGACGGGCCCTATCCGGGAACACCATATTTGTGGCCTTGTGCCAGACACAGGGAAAACCTTAAATGATGATTCTCTGATATTACCGGGTGGTCTTTGAAGAATCGGCCCGAAAAGAAATAAAAAAACTTTAACGAGATTTCGGCGACGTGGGGTCTACGTTTAACGAAAACCCAGTATTCTTGACGGCTAAGTGTCCTTTGATCTAGAGGGCCGTCAACTGTCTTTGATCGGATCATTGGAACGAATAGAATATTCTTTTCCTTCTGGAAAGGAATGGATTGTTCGAGATGGAAATATTCTTCTGGATTGTTCCTTTGAGATAGTATATAAGGAACCCGACTAAGAAGAGCCAGTAACAGGTTAGTCAGTTAGACCGGGCGGAGTTGGACAGTCGAGTTGGTGCTGGAAAGCTGAGATCGATGAATGATCTGTTGTCGCTGAGGACGAAAAAAGGGCTGGCCTTAATATTTACGAACTGACGAAAGTTTGTCACCCACAAGGACTGAAACTCTAAAGACCATATGAAGATATCAATTAAACTGACACGCTCTCTCTCGAAGTTAAGAAGCTGAAATTGAAATTACTCCAATAAACTCATGAAAAATAGACTCGGCATTATAGTCATCTTTACTACGACGAAAAATACTACGACAGTATTGTGAATGGGACGATATCCCCCTTAACACTAGACACCCGTGGAGATAGTCAATTGACCGTAACTAAGAGCACGCGGCCTGTGTAAGGTGATACCTTTCCCTGACCACGCGAAGAAGTGTGGAAGAATTTGCTGAACGAAAAGGACTACTAGAGTCCTGCGTGGGTGTTTGTAAACAACCCGAGAGGTTTACATGCCTTGTGAGCGTCTAGCGACCAGTGAATAACTTTTGATAGTGCACCCACAGAGTGCACGGTGTAAAGACGCACAGGAAGCGCATTGTGCAGAAAGACCCAACTACGTTAAACGTTACGTAGATTATTTATTGCCGTGGAAAAAGGCGCAACATAACGTATACGAATTTAAGAAGGCCACAACGTTACATACACAAAGTAGTGCCGTGACAAACGCCACCGCCACGTTACATTACGTCACACGCTTACAAACCATTAGACTTAGAGGAAGTGATTCTCTGTTGTTAAAAAATCAAAAGTAGTTCCCTTTTCCAGGCCACAAGGCATACAAATTATATAAAAAATGTCATCTATACATATATAAACGGCAGTTGGTGTGTGTGTGTGTATGTATGTATATCCGGATGAAACTATGAATATAAAACAATTAATGACAAAGTAAATATACATACACATTAAATATCACCAGTTCTTGCTTTTTGTCCAACAATTATGAAGACTAGCACAAATATGTGTCCTCTATATTCAAGTTTTAATATAATTAAATATATTGAATTAGAAAGATTAATGAAATTAACTAACAAAAACGTTTACACTTATTCTTACTTTATTTTAATTGATTTCAATATAAAATTATACCCATGATTGCTTTTAATGCGTTTGTTAATAAAATGATATTAGAAATTAATACCAAGTAATTATTTGATCCGGATTCTGCGACGAGGGTTACATCATCCATGAAAGCCTTCATAGATGGGACGGTTTTCTTATTGGTGTTGTCTTCAGCATTAAGCAGTATCATCTCCATTACCAGTACGAAAAGTAATGGAGAGATAACGCATCCCATCATAATCCTAATATTCAATTTTTGCCAGTTAGCTGAATATTTATTATTAGAAAATCTTATATATGTAAATTTAAAATACGCTGAAATGAGATTTCTAATGTCTTCTGGAATCCAAAAGAACTCCATTGCTTTCTCAAGTAGTTGGTGTCTTACTGAACCATACGCATTTTCTAAGTCAAACCAAATGATGTGAAGTTCGTCTGACTTATCATTTTTGGCCGTTTTTATAGCGTCCCACAAAATAGTGGTATGTTCAATACAACCTGGAAAGCCGGGAATTCCAGCTTTCTGTATTGATGTATTAACATACGCTTTGTTCAGTATAAATTTAGTCATTCTTTTAGCAATGACACCGAAAAAGATCTTACCTTCTACGTTGAGTAAAGAAATTGGTCGAAACTGCTCTAGTCTTTTGGTGGCTTTTTTTCTTTTCGTATGTGGATTCCATCAGCTAATCCACAATCCTCCGCGATAAATTTCTTTATGTGGGCTTTCTGTAAGAGCCCCCAGAGAAGTGTTAATACTTTAGGGCATCTTTTATAGAGCTTATACGAAATACCGTTAATCCCCGGTGAGCTCTTAGCTCTTATTTCACCTAGCTTCAGAGGTGAATTGTCAAATTTTTCTTCCGGGGAATGTTGACGGCTTAGTTCATTAAGATGACCCAGAGGAATGTTGGTGAGTGGGTCAGTGTTCTTTTCCCGAAGATGCGCGTCCAAGTCCTCTTTCGGAACGTTGAGAACTCCATTTTTTTCTCCCTCGAATAATTTTTTGGTGAATTTAAATGTTTTTTTTTTCAAAAATCGCGCCTAGCTTTTCTTTTCTTTTGTCGCCGCTTCCTCGCATTTTCCGCTCGTGAAATGGCAAGAATTCTTCCCTTCACTTCGTTAATAATATGGGCTGTTTTGACGCAAATATATCTCAGCTAGTATTAGATAGAGATGTTAATAGATGAGATGCTAATTAATTATTTATTTTAGGAATATTCTCTTTGTGTTTGAATTATTTGGATTATTCGGACTATTGTCCTCATCTTTATTGTTATTTGTACAATGTTTCGGTCGATGTGCCCTCCGGCCTTCTTCAAGCATTTTTTGTTGGACTTGGGAACCTTTTCGAACTCGGGAACTTATTCTTCGAACTTAGGATCCTTCTTTTCAAACTTGGGAACCTTCTTGTTGTAATCTGGAGCCTTCGCGGAACTAGGAACCCAACCCTACCACTTCCCTTCCATTTTTGTTTTTACATTTTTAATATTAAAGGCATCCCATTGTGGTGTAATGGTTTGCAAGTTAGTCTCACACATCCATTACTACTGGATAGCGAGTTCGATACTCGCTAGATGCCCTTTACTTGCGAATTTATCATATCCTGCCTGTGAAGAACAGGTTGAGTAAAGTAAAGGACGTTAAATCGTTGTATAATGGTTTGCAATGTAGTCTCGTAGATCCATTACTACTGAATAGCGAGTTCAATCCTTGTTGAATACGAATATGTCACATCTTACGTGTGATAAACAGTTTTAGGTAAATAAGAAAGTGTGTCACATCCTACTCGTGATAAAGGTTAGGTAAATATCTACATATATATAAAAAAAGAAGTTGTTTGAAACAATTGTATTTTTCTAAAGATTAGTTATTCCTTGTTGAGTTAAAATGATAGAAAATGTATTCGTTTAATTCATTCTCTGTTTTAACCTATTAAAAAAATTGTTTGCGTTACAATTTATTTTTTGGTTTACTTTTAAGATTAAAAAAAAATAGCACTTAATTTGATCGTTTATTACTGAATAGAGAGTTCGATTCTCGATGCGTACCCCATACTTGTGTCCTTGAGTCAAATCCTACCCCTGGCTAACGGGTTGGGTAAATAAGGAAGGCGTCCCATTGTCATGTAAGTGGCTAGCAAGCTCTCCTCGCAGGTCCATTACCACTGAACAACAAGTTCGTTGTATGTCCCATATTTGCTACTCTGTGTCACATTCTACCCGTAGGAAACGGTCTGGGTAAAGAAAAGGGTGTTCCATCGTGGTATAATTGTTATTAAGATAGTCTCGCATATCCATTATTTCCTGAATAGCGAGTTCGATCCTAACTGGGCGCCCCATAATTGCGGTCTTGTGTAAATATCCCACTTCAGCGAAACTATCATTGGAACTGCGTAGCCTGTGCGTGTTGATTTTGAGAATGAGCTGTCACCCAAGCAGCAGCCCCCCCCCATCTCCACACTGCCGATGTGGTCTAAATCAAGGGTTAAAAACAACAAAACAATGCAGTTTGGCAACAATAGTGTCGCTGGAGTTGCTAGATAGCACTGAAGTTCAGCATCAGACCACCTTAAGGACTCCAGTTTCGGACTTGATTTCGGGGTTTATACCCCTATCCTTTCCTTGGGATGAGATAAAGCCGCTAGACAGTGGAGGTTTTATAACAGACCTTTCCTTGTTCTAGATGGATTGCCGACCAAGGTTAAGGAGCCCCACCTATCCCATTTGGCGATTTATGTGAGTATTACCCCAATCCTACTACTATCGATGTGGATAGCATCCCCGGCAGTTCTCCCGCCCTTTTGACAGCTTTTGTTTTTGGTGATGCTGGGTGTCCACACACCCACCTCATCACAGGCCGAGGCGTGCCTGATGGGGGTGTCAGGTTAGTCGCCGACAACCCGACCATCGAACAGATAGTACTAGTTTACATGGTACAAGTAGCAGGTAATAAACTGTATCACATGAGATTCATCAATTTTTTTCTTCTTAAACACAAGGAGCCACCATGGTGTTTGGCTCCATTCACGGTGATGCATTTTATGATCGAATGTGTTCACTTCGCCCCCCCCCATACGACACAGATAAGTAAAGTTGGCAGTGTGGCCTATTGTCGGTATCAGTCTATCCGTTTTTCGCTAGCTAGTTGTGTAGAAGTATTGAATAAGTAAATTATATTTTCAACACTTTCTTTTAGTTATTAACATTAGTAAGATATATAGGCTATGCCATTTTCACACACACACACACACACATATATATATATATATATATATATATATATATATAAAGATAAACATAATTAGTCAGATGAACCTACTAAAAGTTTCGCTTAAATGCTCTTCAGGGCTAAGATCTTAGCCCTGAAGAGCATTTAAGCGAAACTTTTAGTAGGTTCGTCTGACTCATTAGATTTATCTTTATTATTTGCTCTACTTAGGTATTGAGCACTTTTTACTTATTAGCTTTAGTTTCCTGGCGGATTTGTATGAATATATATATATATATATCTTATATATCTATATGCATATAAATTGTTTTTTCTTTTGGTCAAAGTATTGTACCAATAGATTATTTTTAGTTGGTACGATCATCCTGGTCTTTTCTTTTTTCCAAAAATCTTTTTCTCCCCGGTTGATGTTTGGTAGTATATTTTTACAATCAAACTATTTGCTGTTTTTTTTCTTACCGCGAGGATTTACCAATAAGTTTGGTATATCAAATATATATATATATATATATATATATATTTCAGCGCACAGGAGTTACTCCTGGTGAGACGAAGGAGATGCAGGGCCAGGAAGCATACCACAGTGCCCAGCCACTCCAAGCCGAAGGAATTGTGACCAATACATTTAGAAAGATCAAATGGCCAAGAGCCGCTAACAGAGACACTTGGCTGGAGTTCGACAATAACATTGCACCCTTTGGAAATTAATAAAAGTAATTTGGAGACGAGGCAAAATTGCACAGCAATGGAAATATTCTGAAGGGATTTGGATACCAAAAGAGGAAGGAGCAAAAAAAATTGAGCAGTTTAGATGTATCTCCTTATTGAACACCGAGGGTAAGATATTTTTCAGCATCCTAAACCGGAGACTAATTGATTTTCTAAGGGGAAACGAATACATAGATACATCCGTACAAAAAGGTGGTCTACCAGGTATTCCAGGATGTATGGAGCATATAGGGGTCGTTTCACAGTTATTAAAGGAGGCCAAGGCAAACAGGGATGATCTAGCAGTTCTCTGGTTAGATTTAAAAAACGCTTATGGTTCCATTCCCCATAAGCTAGTAGAAGAAACGCTGAGACGGTACCATGTCCCTAACAAAATAACCAATTTACTAAAGGATTATTACCATAACTTCAAAATGAGGACAGTCTCGAAGGAATCGGTATCATCCTGGCATGAGTTAGAGAGGGGGATAATAACGGGCTGCACCATCTCAGCCACGTTATTCACTTTGGCCATCAATTTACTAACAAAAAGTGCAGAATCGGAATGTAGAGGTCCCATTACCAGGTCTGGAATAAGACAACCACCAATAAGAGCCTACATGGACGACATGACCATTACTACTACGTCCACGATCGGTGCGAAATGGATTTTAAGGGGCCTAGAGAAACATATAAACTGGGCCAGAATGCGCTTCAACCCATCTAAGTCCCGGTCTCTTGTGTTCAAGAAAGGAAAAGCGCAAGAAAATGAACGATTTAAATTGTCGGGGGAAATTATCCCATCAATCCAGGAGAAACCAATAAAGAGTCTGGGAAAATATATTGACCACTCTTTAAGAGATACGGTGGCAATTAGGGAGACTTGTGATGATATAGAAAAATGGCTAACGAAAGTGGACAAATCCGGTCTACCAGGGCGTTTCAAGGCCTGGATTTACCAGCACACAATTCTCCCCAAAATAATTTGGCCCATGGCTATATATGAGTTTACGATGGCACATATAGGAAAATTGGAAAGTAAAATCAACTCAAGACTGAGAAGATGGCTGGGTTTACCAAAGTGCCTTAGCAGCATTGCATTCTATGGTAACGCCAACGCTCTGCAACTCCCCTTCAGAAGCCTAATTGAGGAATACAAGGTCACTAAAGTGAGAACAGCTTTGCTATATAAAACATCTAAAGATGCAAAAGTGGCCGGGGCGGGAATTGTAATCAACTCAGGCAGAAAGTGGGTAGCATCAAGGGAGCTGAATACGGCAGAAGAACGCCTTAGAACAAGAGAGATTTTAGGTACTGTCGCAGAAGGGCGTGCTGGCCTAGGATTTACATCTATGCCAATACACAAAGCCACACCAAAGAAAAGACGTCATCTCGTTCAAGATGAAGTACGTAAAGGCATGGAGGAACAAAGGCTAGCTAGAATGGTTGGACTAAAACAGCAAGGGGCCTGCACTAAATGGAATTCCATAATACAACGTAGGATCAAATGGTCAGATATATGGCACGACCAAGCAAACATCACGTTCTTAATCAGGTCAGTATACGATATCCTCCCGAGCCCGGCGAACCTGAGTATATGGTACAGAACGGAGTCGGCTCTATGCCCATTATGCAATCGAGTGGGGTCCCTAAAACACATATTAAGCAGCTGCCCAACAGCCCTTGCGGAAGGTCGGTATAGGTGGCGACACGACCTTATTCTTAGAGTGTTCGCTGATGTAGTCTGTAATGCCATCCAGACTAATAAACCAATCCCAGAGAAGAACACTATAAAGTTTATTAAAGCCGGTACAAAACCCAGTAAGACAAAGAAGCCCAGACCAAATATTTTGTCGCCCGCAACAGACTGGGAGCTAAGGGTCGACTTAAAACCGAGGTTGGTTTTTCCTGACCACATTTGGAAAACAACGTTGCGCCCAGACCTAATATTCTTTTCAAACAGGATGAAAACAGTTGTAATGTGGGAGCTGTCCGTTCCATGGGAAGAACATATATTGGAAGCACATGAAATGAAAAAATCAAAATACGACGAATTAGTGGCACAATGTCGCACCAGTGGTTGGAAGGCATCATGCCTTCCAATTGAAGTGGGCGCAAGGGGTTTCACTGCAAAATCGGTGTGTAAAGCATTATCTGATATCGGTCTGGTCGGGGCCAAAAAAAGATCGGTACTGAAATCAATCACTGACACAGCCGAAAGAAGTGCCAAATGGCTCTTCCTGAAAAGAAATTGTTCATGGAAAAATCATACCTAAGAAAATCCCATGTAAATTACAATTTGTTTCATCCCTCAAGTAATCTAAAAGGTAACTTGGAGGAATGACCTTAGAACGGTTTTCTAGATGGACTATTTCAATAGACAATAATTTTTCCTGTTTTTTTTTTTTAAATAGTGGTGTATATGCCCTTTTATTTTTTTTATTTTTTAAAGTTCCGTTTGTTGTGTATATATATACATGTATGTGTGTGTGTATGCTTGGGTGTACATATGTGGATATGTATATGTATGTATGGGTATATGTATGTGTGTGTATGTATATATATATATATATATATATATATATATATATATGTATATATATATGTATGTGTGTGTGTGTGTGTGTATGTATATGTGTAGGTATGTATATTTATGTATGCATATGTGTGTATATTAGTTTTAAATTTTAGCTCTTCCCCGTCACTTATCGTTTTTATCTTAAATTCATTTTTTCGTTCCATCACAACTAGAGGGAGGAAAAAAAAAGGGGGGGATGGAAAAAAGGGGAATGAAACAAAGTACTGGAACCTTTTAGTTTCCATAGAACTGACACATAAATGCATTTTTTTATCCCGACTGTATATATTCAAATCATTTTTTAATCCCGATCCCGAGTAGGAAATTAGAATATTTACTAACATATTAAAACTAGTTATAGCAAACCAGTAAAATTAGTATACAGTTATAAAGAGGAAAGTCTTAAATAAAAGTTAAAGGTAATTTAAACGGTAGTTATATTGAATCGGTCAAATAATTTTTAGTCGCACAACGGTGAATAAGGAATTTTTAGAAATTACATGTCATGCATTCGTTTTTGTTTTTTTTAAATTTTTTTTTAACATCCGAATTAAGTTTATTCAAAATATTTACCTTTTCGAGTAGGATATCAGTAAGGTTACATAATTTTGTCTCATTCGATTTTCGTAAGACATAAATGAATCTTTTATTTTCGAAAGTTAAAATAATTTAATGAATAGATAATAGAATATTTCGTAGGGTTTTAAGTACAATTTAATTCATTTTCATTCGTTCTAGTCAGTTGCGTTTTAGTTTTTGATCGCATTAGTCAGTTTTGTTAATTCAACAATTTTTTACCCCCTCATACGGGATATTTATATCTATCAATGTTATTCATTTTAAACCGGTCAAATAATTATATATTTATAAAATTCTTTTAGTCGTGATATATATATATATATATATATATATATATATATATATGGGAGGAACCCTAGGAAATTACAGTTCATGACAAACTTAATATTCGATTTAAGTTTCGTTAGAAATTTTTTTTTTCCCCCATTGTACAGCATCTAGGGTATATATTACAGTCGCATTTCGTAAGTCTTAAAACCAGTATTTTCGAGGATATGTTTTTTTTTTTTTTTGTTCGTATAAATACTAAACGAAGCTTTATATTCCATATGAATTCGTTCTAGTTGGTTGCGTTTAGTTGTTTTTTTTTTTTTTTTTTGAATTCATTCGTTCTTGTCAACATCGTTTTTTTTTTTACCCTCTTTATCGAGTAGATGAATTGAAATTTAGCAATGTTAGTTATTTTAAACCGATCAATTTATAAAACTAGTTTTCAACCGTATATAGATATTTATAGACAATAATTAGAATGTACATATATTTTACGCAATTTTACACCGTTGTCATTTAAAAAAAAATTTTTTTTTTTTACTCCTTAACTACATGTATACATTTGTAGTCATTACCAGCGCGGGAAAAAAAAATTAGTTTAATTCCGTTTTCAACTTCGACCAAATTGAATATGGAGTAATTTGTATATTGCTAAAAAAAAAAACAAAAAAAAACAATAAAAAAAAAAAAGACTTCTCAATTGTTACAACTTACATTCCTTTCAGTCTCCTATATCCAACGCATTTCTCATTAGTAACATCCTAGCCATGCCAATGCATTTATTAAAAGAAAATGTCTGAATCGCGCGATCCTGTTTATAACAACTATTCTTATCATTGATTGGCTGAAGAATTGGCCATTCAGATATAAAGAGTTCGCGTTTGTCGTAGTTTTTTTTTCTTTGTTAGCGTTGCACAAGGGTGGCGTGCTGGAGTTTGATCGGCTCCAACGGGGTCTGGCTGGCTGAGGGGGGTATTATGTTGAAAGACCCGAAACCCCCCTATGAAGCCAGCCAATAACATAACTGACGACGCCATCCTGCGCTAAGTCTAGCGTATTTCAAACATATATATGAAGATGTTAAATAGGAAGATCAACCTATGAAACATTTATTTATTTGTGTTAGATAAGTGTGTGTGTATGTGTGTGTGAGCTATCAATTCACCAAATTTTAAAATAGAAATATAAAGGATTTAGACTAATACCTATGAAGATACCAGGATTTGATTATTTCTAATGTAACATAATACACTCAAAACGAATATTGTTAGGTATTATTCATTGCCATACTCTACAGCATTAACCAAGAATGAAATTGCATTTTCCGTGCGTACCACAAGTTTACTATAAAAAATGTATAATAAACATTGAACTCTATTATTTGAGATCTTGAATTTCAGAAGAAGTACACATAAATAAGATAGGAACAAGATGAATAATAAAAAAAGGAGGATAGGAGTAAAAACACCTGATTTATAGAATTACAAATTACTTTTGCCGGGTGAGCATATAGAAAACTAATCATTAATTTCAAAGGAAAAAAGTTTAGTTTTAAACACTAAAAGTTTATTTTAGAAGACAAGGAGAGAAATAAAAATAATTTTAAACCAGACAAGTATATATAATATTAGCTATTTATAATTTTTTAGTTCTCCTGGGGAAGGTATACCTTGAACACCGAAACCATGGCAGAGAGAAAAAAACTTTTCTATAACTATATATATATCAACATCTCCGCACGATCAGGATGTCATACAAGGCCAATTTCGCAAGCCAAGTCTCCATGTAAGGTAAGCACATATACTTACTAAAAATATAGAGGCAAAACCAGGGAGTAACATTTGGAGAGTATCAGGTGAGCTTGGTATCTTAGAGATCTGTTGCGGTTTTTCACCTATACGACCCCGGTAAAAGCATGAGGAGCTGCCGAATTGTACCCTACGTTACCAAAATATTGCAAAACTCTTCTTTGTAAAATGTGAAAAATCAAAAAATCAAAAAAAATCAGCTGTTGATATTAAAGGAATTTTATTTCGGTTTGATAGACTCTAACATTTTTAGAAACTTCCAGAATTAGCTTTTTCTATTTGGCTGAGTCTCTCATGAGCCTTCAAGAGCAATTGGTTCCACAAGGATCCCAATTTGGAAGCGAAGGGACGGAAGAATTCGATAGCCTGGCGGAGGACGGATTCCTTCACGGCGGAAATATGGTCAATGAACTGAAAGAAGAAAATGGTAAGAATTTTGAGAGGGTGGGGGGCAAAATGATAGCGGAAGAGGGTGAAGAATTTAAAAGTAATGGACAATGGGAGTAATGAATACACAAAAAATACACATGGTATATACACACTGACACACACACACACACACACTGACACACACACACATTATATATATATATATATATATATATATATATTATATATATATATATATATATATATGATAGTTGCCACATGTCGTACAGTGTAAATTCGCGTGTGTTTTTTCAGATAACTGCTGACAACGAATTTCCACTGTACGACATGTGGCAACCAACCATCATGAGTAAAACACACTTGCACAGTTTGTGTAAAAGAATTCATTGTCAGCATATATATATATATATATATATATATATATATATATATATATATATGAGAGAGAGAGAGAAAGAGGCTTCGGTAGGATTTATATGTAATGAAATTGGAAATCATCGTTTCTCCTCTTGATCTCGTTGATTTCGTTTTGTGGGAATTTCACGGGTTCCGCTAGTGAAATAGAAAGTCTGAGAAATATATGGCAACTTACGTCTTTGGCAAGGACCTTGATGTTATCGAGATGGGGCTTCAGTTTTTCAGAAGCTTTCTTGAGGGTATCACGGAAGAAATCTCCAAGATCGTGGAATTTTCCATGCAAATGACCAATGATTTTCATGAGCGTATCATTAACTTTTCCCAAGATGTCAGTAAGGTCACGTCTCACGGAGAATTTCTGGTGCACCTGAGTTATGCAATAAATAAAAATAAAATGAATAAATAAAAAATTCTATGGGATATAAGACCCCTCCTCCTTATATCAAAGAAAAACACGTACCTAGGTAGTAATATCTCATCCACAGAAAGCAATGTTAATGCACGCATAGAAATTGCATGGTCTATTATAAACAGATTATTAGTCATATGGAAAACAAATCTCACTGACAAGCTAAAGCAACAATCATTCCAAGCCGTAGTTATATGAGTGCTACTGTATGGCTGTACCACTTGGACCCTAATGAAGTGCCTGGAGAATAAGCTAGATGGGAGCTGCACAAGAATGCTGCATGCAATCTTAAACAAGACGTGGAAACAACACCCACGAGAAAACCTACCCCATATCACGCAAACCATCCGTGTGAGGCGCACAAGACACGCGTGGCACAGCTGGAGAAGCAAGGACGAACTCATAAGTGACGTTCTTCTGTGGAAGCCATCACATAGGCACGACAGTGTGAGCCGTCCAGCAAAGACGTACATAGACCAACTCTGCATGGATATAGAATGCTGTGCAAGAGGACCTCCCAGGGGCAATGAATGATAGGGGCGGTGGGCAAGAGATTGTCACAGATATCCGTGCTAATAGTGCGACATGATGACAGTATTGAAAGGTAGCAAAAAGAAGCTACCTTTTATTTTAGATATTCTACCAATTTTGAGGCATCATTTTAAACTTGGCTTCAAAACCACGGAAGCTGCTCGCGGAATTTGCGATGTTGAAGTAAATGAAACATCCGATAGTGATAAAAATAACAAAAAAGTAAGAGAAAGAAAAATGGAACAATGGAGATTTTATAACTGTCTGTCTGTAACTGAAACTACGTAACGATTTCCTTTGTTGTTTAAGGTATATCATCATCAGTAATTATTATATCATCAGCAATTATAAAAAAAACAGGAATTATTTAATCTTAATTATAATCTTATCTATTAATGGTGTCTCTTTTAAAGTCTAGCTGAGTTTAATTATCCGCAAAACTGGCCATATTATTAATGCAATATTTACCATGTATCCTACTTAGGCGGGTTGGACACAAGGTTCTATTAATGAGGGACCACCCACGAACCGAAGCTCATGGAATGACAGGCACAAAAATGCGTAGATCCCCTCGGCATTTCACCTCAAGGGGACACCTCAGGCAAAGCAATGAGCCCAGCCCTGTCCCTTTAAATCAAGAGGGAAGGTGTTGCCTGGGGCACGTCCACGGAGAACATGCCCTTATTTTCATCAATAGTCAATTGTCCGATGCCACCGGACCCATAGACCCGGAAAATCCCATATTATTAATGTATTTAAAATCCTGAAATATGTCTTATATATCTCTAAGAAATAAACATTCAGATAGTGTATGGTGGAAATAATTTGCATAATGATTTTAACAAAATCGGGTTTAATAAATAATTATTTGTTGTTACTATCACGTTTTTCTCAAACGTATTAAAAACTATCCTATATATAATTTTATATAGAAATCAATTAAAATAAGTGTAATATTTTGTATTCGTTCTTATTTAGTTTCTTTAGTCTTTCTAATTTAATATAATATTTTATTACATTAAAACTTAAGTACTTGCGCCGTACTATGCTAGTACTAGTATAAAAAATTAAGATTTACCCAGCCTGTTTTTCAATTGATAAACTTAACGGTCAAAAGTATGAGACACTCAGTGAGTATCGAACTCAGTAACAATGGTCTGCTAATCCATCTCTTTAAAAAAATGACACTAAACGAGATATTCCAAAAGATAGTTCAGCTTTAACCAATTCTATCAACTTAGTTATTCTCCGTTCCACCTGGTTGACATTGTTCCGTTTTACCAACTTAGTTCTCCCCACGTCCCCGCTCCACATCTTGAATGTCTTCATGCGTCCTGGAATCTGCGCCAGGCTGACACTGGTTACCCCCCCCCCTTCTTCATATACAACCAGCATTTCTCATATTTTGCAAGTCATCCACTATTTCTAGACATTTCACCACATGTCCTCATGAAAGTTGCATAAACCGAAACGTTATAACGCCGACTTCACCATCAAGAATAAACTCATATTCTGGAATACTTTGTGTTTTTCTATTTTTACTACATACTGTCGGATTTAATTCAATATTTTACTCCCACTACACGAGGTTTCCACAATTCATTAAACCTTTAATATTTTTTAGATTGGATTTTTACGAGAAAGCTTTGAGATATTAGATTTTACAGAGATGTGTAATATTAATTAGCAAATGAAAAGAGACGCGGAAAACCGTAGGTTTCCCCACAACTGCTTTAAACCTAACAGTTTTACGACAGGCGTAAAAAGGTAGAAGATAAATTGTTACCATAGAAATAGCCTTCTCGACGATATTATGGAAGGTCTGTTCGATGTTCAAATGGAAAATACCCTTGGCTGAAATAGAACAAGAAAGATTATCAAAAATTACTCAGTTTCCATCTATATATATATATAAAGGGCAATTGTCTATATGTATGTATGGGTGTATGTACGGATGAAACTACGAAAATAAAACAATTAACGACAAAATATATATATATATATACACATCAAATATTACAGGTTCTTGGTTTTTGTGCAAAAATTATGAAGTTTTGATTTATATTCGATATCTGAAAATTAAGATATGCATAGAAAAGTCATTGAAATTCTACTTAGAAATGTCCAAATGTAAACAAATCAATATACCAGGGTTTTCTCCCCTCTACCCAGGCGATGCTGGGTGGCCACTTCTAGTATTCAAGTAAGTGTAGCATGTCATAATCATGGGAGTTCGAGACTACTTATTGATAACTCCTCATTTTGTTGGAGGTCTTAGCCTTCTGTAAGGGATACAGTCAGCATTCTAAGCCCCACTAACAGTGTGTGTGTGTGGTGGGGGGTATAGATAAAGTTCGATAAGAATTTAGTTAAGGATCACACACACACACACACACACACACACACACACACACATATATATATATATATATATATATATATATATATATATATATATAATATTGTAAAAATTGAAAAAACACAAGTTTCATCAACGAATAATGTTTATTACGCATACGTATTTCGATCTGTTTAGATAGACCTTCACTGCAGCGTAGGCGTAATAAACATTATTCGTTTATGAAACTTGTGTTTTTTTCAATTTTTACAACATTACATACTGTCGGATTCACTTCCATTTTTCCCACACACATACACACACACACACACATACACACACACACACACATATATATATTAAGGTTCTCTTTAAAACGGACAGAGCTCTCTTAGCAGCCTTTACGTATGTATTTATTAGGGTAGGTCAATTTTAAATTTTTTGAAATACTAAATTACATGAAACACTAAAAGTTGCGTATTGCTCTTTAAGTACTGATACCAAAAATTAGACCTTGAACTTGTAACAATTTTTGACGAAATTACATCAAATATCGTAGACAAAAATGCACTGAAAAATCTTCAGTTTTGTAATAATGGTTGAGGCATATTTTTAATTTGAACTTTAGTTATAATTTAATCATTTAATTTCTTTTTGATAAAATAAAATGACAACTTTCCCTGGTTTAAATATTGAAATTGTTAGATTTTCTGCTCAATTTCTTTTGCCAAACTTTCTTGCCCTAATGAGCTATTAAGCGAAATTATTAGTAGATATATCTGACTCATTTGGATTAACATTAATATATATATATATATATATATATATAGTTTTTTTCGTAGTTAGGGTCTTTCCATGTGTGGTTTAACCAAGCTGATGCAGGTAGACCATAAGGAGAGCTCAATGTACCTAATACCAGTGAGGGAGTCACACCTCATCCAAAACATAGACCTCCCTGCCTCAAGTTTATCCTCAGTCTATTCTCTAACTCTTTACCTTCACAAGCTACCTCCCACCCCTAATTTGCTTCTTAGTTTAATTCTAATTTTATATTATGTTAATTTATATTATATTATGTTAATTTTTATTTGATTTCTAATTTTTATTGTTTATGTTCTATTTTTAATTTTTAATTTTTAATTTTTTATTTTATATTTTATATTTTTTATTTTTTATTTTTTATTTTTTATTTTATTTATTTTTTATTTTTTTATTCTATAATTTTTTATTCTATAATTTTATTTTAATTTTATTTTTATTTTTATTTTTATTTTTATGTCATTCTGTTTCAGTAGACTCTAATTCTTTATTCTAATTCTAATTCTTGTCTTATTTTAATTTAATTTATATTATTTTATTTTACAAGATTTTATTAATCTTAATCATTATGCTTTATTCCTTTACCTTATTATCATTACCATTATTACTTGTTAATTTTTTAATTTTATTATTATTATTATTATTATTTTTTATTTTTTATTTTTATTTTATATTTATTTTTATTTTTATCTTTATTTGATTTTAATTGTTTAATTTTTTAATTTTTAATTTTCATCTAATTTTTATATTATTGTTTATTTCTATATCATTTTGTTATCTGTATCTTTCTCTTTCTTCTTCTCTTCATCTTTCCTTTTTTAATTTTGTTAAGTTTTTGGTTTTTTTAATTGTTTTAATTTTTTTAAATAATTTTTGTAAAATATTTTTTTAAATACTTTTGGCCTTGAATTTCTGCTCATTTTGTATATACACTCTTACAACTATTTCTCCAAGTATTATGCCCCAAGCTAAGCCACACCTCATCCAAAACATAGACCTCCCTGCCTCATCCAAAGAAAATAACCCCACCCATTCCAAAATACGACACCAACCCTCCCTCCCCTAAATTGATAGATATAAAAGGGATGTTACTTTGGGAAATTCTCAGTAAGAGTCATGTTCTTGTGATTACCTGAAGATGCCGTATTAATACGGTTGAAATAAATTATTGTAATGAAGCAAGTTTAGAGTTTTTCTTCATTTACTAAATATATATATATATATATATATATGCTCGCCACCCTTGATGGGTTGAGTACTTTGGAGGGGATTTTCTCTGACGACCACCGACTAAGCTTAAAGCAACATTCTCCTATAAAGCGGATAGAGCACTTTCTGGCGGCATTTACATATATACATATCTATGTATTTATCAGTTAAAATCCTCGTCCCAGTCTGTAGGTGCTGATGGTCGGGTGGTTATGAAGCCTGACTGATGATAAATCGATCGGGTTCCATCCCAGCTGGAGGTAGCCTGCTATTTCTAGCTACACTGAAGAGATATGTCTAAACACGGTGTCTGTGGATGACTATATATATATATATATATATATATATATATATATATATGTGTGTGTGTGTGTGTGTGTTTGTGTGTGTGTGTGTGTGTGTGGTATATTTGAATAACAGTCTTTCCCTTAAGCAGGTTTTATTAAAAATCCCTGACAAAGTTCTTTTTAACATTTATTGAAATCTCATTGGTTTGTTGCTGTTGTTATTGTTGTGGTTGTTGTTATTTTATTTTCTTTTCTTCTTTACTTTCAGTTTCCGATCTTGAAATGTTTTACTGGATATTTAACCTCGACCTTGAATGATTATATGTGCCAGGAGCCCGTAGACAGGAAGAAGCCTCTGGGCATACACAGAGAAAAAAGTTCCCTTCCTGACCTGGTGCCAAAAAGAACTCTCGACCATTCCATTGCAGACCGTTGCTGGGCACACACGCTATTGACTGGCTCAGGAGAATATATATATATATATTTACTCATTTTTCCTCATATATATATATATATATATATATATATATATATATATATGAGGAAAAATGAGTAAAGAAAAGAAAAGTAAATGGATAAAATGAATTTAATCGATATCACATTAATCGATATCACTTACACATGTGTTTCGGTCAGTTTATGTGTGTGAAAATATTTCGCACACATACAAGAATCGACCTTCATCAGAGTGAACATTTATTTTTATGATTTTTTTTCTATTTTTTATTAATATATATATATATATATATATATATATATATATATATATATTATAATACAAGGTTTGAACACCGACATTTCGTACCGATGGGAAATAGGTAATCATCTTAGCCAATACAAAAGAGTGACGTACCTTCAAATGCAGCAATATCTTTCAACATGTTTTCAACAAAATGTTGGAGCATTCCTGGGGTCATATCCAATCCACGGCTAATTTCTTCAGCGGACATTTTCAAATGGTGGAACATACGTTCAACGAACTGAAAAACAAAATACAATTAAATGTTTAAAAAAATGATTACATTTTTTTTTCTTTTCGTGAGAGTCTGTCAAGAACTCGCTAGTATATTCAGTTACTAATCTGAGGGATCATCTTCTACCTCCTTACCTCACACACGCCCTTAGTCTCTACATAGCTTTGTTTCTTATAACAAGATTTATTTGGCACCTCACGTGGTGTAATGGTTAGCAAGCTAGATGCGCAGACCATTTTTAGTGAGTCCGATTCTCATTGGGCGCTCCACACTTCTGGCTTTGTGCCACATCTAAGCTAAGCTTAGTAAATTACTTTTAAGATAAACAAGATTTAATTTTAGCTTCATTGTCAATCTTATAAATAAAAAAAAGGTTTTAATTGCATGAGATTTTCTGTATTTTCTTCAGAAAAGAAAAAGAAACATTTTCATTTATCATTGATTTTGTTTAGAATAACACCCTGAAGGGATTTTCATTAAACGTATTTAGAAAAAAATGTTTACAAAAAAGAATTTTCATCTGCAAGTAGATAAAAAGCAACCAACTCGAAGTGTTAAAAAATTATTCAATCATTCAATTCAGTCTAATACAAATGATAATGTATTAATGGGGGTGGGGGGCAGATATTGTAACTGCCACTAAACCGACCAGTTAATTATATCTTATTTTTATACAGTTATTTTTGTTTATAAAAATTAACTACAACCACAGTATCCAATTTAGAGTAGTTTAATGGGTTTATTAGTACCATTTGGTGCCGACCACTAGTTTCTGTGGTCTATGAACCCTAAGTGGAAAAGGGTAAGGGGAAGTCACTTCAAGCCTTTAGAGTTTTATGTCACTGGTCGGGGACAGGCGACACGGTAAGGATTTCCTATTTCTTTGAGGATTTTCTATTTTCTTTTAAAAGTATTCGCTGTTATCCGTTTATTAAATGCAATTTGTTTTCCTTGTACAGTTTCATGGTGTTTATTAAATAAACTTAATGACATCAGTAAAGAAGCATCATGCGTCCCTTTCTACGAAGACCAGTTAGCAGTAAAAAATATTTTTAAGAGTCCACATTGGTATCACCCTGTCAGTGGAGCTTAGGATACAATACAATTCTAGATAATTAATCCATCCGATAAGCAATGTTTGAATATAGGATCAGAAAAATATCATAACTTTGTGTAGCGATTATCTTCCCTTGTTAGGATGAGGTAGAGATTGGAAAAGGGTTATCTTCCCCTATCACCAGGGTTTGGCACTAGAGGGCGTTGCAACATGGCTATTCAAACTCAGACCCGGGAAAACTGTCTTTTTCTCACCCGGGATCTCTAGACATGCGCTAATTGTGTCTCTGTCCGTTTGGACTTATTGGGGGGGGGGCTTGCCTCTAAACTATAGACTTATACGTGTGCCTTTACGCGACACCTATTATACTCTATCTTTATAGAAGTGTTTGATTCACCAGTCTTTTGAATAGCCGTTTAACACGCGTGCCATTTTGTACTCCCATGTCACTAGATGGTCATTTTCCACCACATGTACGAAATAAGTGACAATCTTTTGATGTAGGACTTTCATCTCTTCGTTTAACTCTTGACAATTCGACTCTTTTTTTCCTTAAGACTTTCGATTTAACTTTTTTTTATTGCATGTTGAATATTGCTCAGACAATAAAGTCTGTATATTGTTATATATCTCTTTATTGGAATTTGTCAAAAAATCATTTTATGTGAATTTGGAGGTCGATTAAATCGAGATAAAACTTTTTAAAAGTATATATATTTTTACACTAACATTACATACAATATTTGTTAAATTTTAATAAAATTTTGTTGACATATGTAAAAATGGGTGTATTTAAAAAAGAAAATCATTGTTGTCTGTCGTAAAGCAAACATGGAGTGTAGCAAATATGATGCTTTTTAAGTAAGTAATTAACTTTAAAAAAATATTGAATGTTTTATTTTATTCATTTAATTTTTCCCAACAACCTCAGGCAATATCTTTCAAAAATTGATTTTTACACCGCCCGTAGGGCGTTTTTGTAGAAGTTGAAATAAAAAAAATATTTGAATACATACTTGGCGGCTAAGTTCACCTTTGGTCTCGACTTCAGTAATGGCTTGAGAGACTTGATCACGGATGGATTCGGCAAAGTCCTGGGCAAGTTCATGGACGACTCTGGTATTAGGAAAGAAAAAAAGTAAAAATAACGAATGTGTTTGGGTGTTTGGTTGGATTTTACGGCATGTCAACCCTTTTTGGGTTATTTTATGCCGAATATATTTTGTTCCTTTTTCATGGATACTCAATTTTTTTAAACACATTTTTAAACTCATTTTTTCTATTTAACCCACAGATGAGACCCTAACAGGTACTATCACTCCGGGTCAGAGTGGACCTGCGTGTAATGTTGGTGAAGGGGTACTCCAAATTTCACAGAGATCCAGAACTGGAACTTCTCCATCAGATAGAATTTAACGTCATAACGACATTAAGACCACCAGCCACAGCCTTCTAGCACATATATGATAAAAATGGCTGGGACTTGTCATAAGGGCTGGGAAAATCATATATGTGCTAGGACTTGGCGTGACCAGCCGATTGATTGGAGGGGGTTTCTCCGACTACTCGTCTAGCCTAAGTAACAGCCAAAGTGGAGTGTTGCATGTTATGGACTGCTCAGCCACAAGAGTTCCATCCTTAAGCATATATCTACATTAATTTGCCGACAAAAAAGTGATAAAAAAGAGGACTCGGTAAATATCTAAGTTGGACTGGAAATTCGACGGGTGCTAGCTCGCACAAACACAGCACAAATTATGGCAGGAGGCTGGGACGACATGTGATTAAATTACCAAAATATTTTCCGTAATTCACAATTTCAATATTAAAAATAAAACAAACATATAACTTTTTTTTTTGTTTGGCATTTAAGCGATGCAAGATTTTTGGAATGCTTCATTTTTAAAATTGGGTGAAACAAAATGTGACAGATACCAAATCTGTGGTTAAGCGACACCAGATACTCTGAATTTGCGTCTTGAACAATTTGGACGGTCTCATTTTTAACCAGAGGGTGTTGCAGGATGATAATAGACGGAAGATTTAGGAACACCAGTAATATAATTATAAATTTCCAGCCCCACCGGAAGTGCTGAATATATTACGAAATCATATTTATTTCGGGAACTCTCCTGTTACTTATTTGTATTGGCGGAAAAAACCGACGGGAAAAACTGGCATAGAGTAAAAATAATAAAGAACTTGCCTCATTTCTTCGGTGCTCATTTCACGGTGAACAAGTTTGTTCATTTCTTCTTCAACTGTCTCAACGATTTTGTCCATGCTGATGCTAGACAGGAACTTGAAAGCTGTAACCCGAAAAAAGTATATATAACCAAATCAAATAAAAAGGCACAAGAAAAAGAATAATTATGATATTTCGGACTGTTGTCCTCATCTTTAACACAACGCTCAGGCCACATTATTAACCTCGGGCTCTGTTTAGCTGTTTTTACTTTAATTACCTTAAAAATAAGTCATCTTCTGACGATTACCCATTAATTCAAACGTAGTTTTGGAGCTATAATCGTTACCTCTATTTAAATGGGTGCTCCAAGCACCACCAGACTTACTGACAAAATTGTGATTAGATTTAAAAAAAAAGGAAGGAGTTACTTATTCTAAAAAAGAAATGTCAAAATGTAAAGAACGTTTATCACTACATTTAATCTGGTTACTGTGGCCTGAACATTGTGTTTATAAACAATAAAGATGAGATCAACAGTCCGAAATATCATAATTATTCATATCAAGCTTCATCTCATAAATACAAACAAATCCAAGTATAAAAATAAACACATTTATCAATCTCCCTTAACTTAATCGTAAATAAGTAAGTAAAGATTACCTATTGTCGGTATCAGCAGGACAGTAAGTGAGTCAATCCCCTTTTCGCTAGCGCATGGAGATTTTTTTTGCTGAGGTGGAGCGCCACGCCTACCGCACAGATCAGATTACCCGGACTGTACTACTCATACGCCGAGTTACTACTCATACGGCCCTCATAACATACATATGTAATCTATGTGGCCCTAGGGGATTACTCGGTTTGACATGCCTGATCTAAAAGATTGAAAGGTAGCAACGAGAAGCTACCTTTTGTTTTAGATATTCTGCCAATTTTGAGTCATCATTTTAAACTTGGTCTCAAAACAACGTAAGCTGCTCGCAGAATTCTGGATGTTGAGGTAAATGAAACAATACATAATGATTTTATATACATACAATTTTCTACTTGTCACACATTTAATTTTTTAAGGAAAACCGTCTTAGACTTATATAGGTTAGGTTTATTTGTTTAAAAGTATTGTGTTGGTTGATTGGTTGATTAGGGTTTTAATATTTAGTTGAGTCCCTACTATGTATCCAATGATTCACTAACACCGAAGGAAATAAAAAATAAGCTCATTTACTCATATAGAAACATAATGTATGCATAATAAACATACGGGAAATATTAACAAGAATACACAAACGTATCTCAACAGATAAGATGTGCACATATTATTCCATGAACAAGCAGTACATGAAAGGGGGTACAAAAATGTAAAAGTCTTACTTGAGTTTGATTGTTTAACCGCGTGGGTTTTATTTCAAGGATGAGGTGGAAGACAATGCCCATCACTGAAGTTGATGACAAAGTCTCTCTACCGTTCAATTAACAGAGATAAAAACGCAGTGATTTATCATTCATTATATGAAACCATATATAATGATGTGCTTGTGTGTATGTGTGCGAATACATTCGAAACAAAAAAGTCAAGTTGTCTTACCCGCTTTTTCCTGTCCAAAAAGGTCGGCCTGGCACATGGCCACCAACAAAGCAACGATGAAAAACTTCATGCTGAAAATAGAAATAATGATAGAATATTACTAGATGTAAAACAGTATTTTTGGATATAAGGTGTGCTAAAGACCACAACTTATATTTATAAACTGTTCCAAAACAGCGGTGGCTGAATTGGTCAATCAAAATCGTACAAACATGTATTTAATTTACTATTTAAAAGCATTGATAAATTGTCCTAAAATTACTCACTGGAAAGACGGATCAACAGACAGGGATTATACAACTCTCTACTTCAAGACAGGATCAACTCTATACAACTACTTTCTACTTCAAGACAGGATCAACTCTGTGATCAACAGATTTGAGGACAGATCAACAGACGAGGATTAAAACTGATACTACATCTTTCTACTTCAAGAAAGGATCAAACTTTATGCCACAAGAGATCTCCACTGTAAAACGGCTTTCAACTACAGCCCTAAAATGGCCACACGAATCATAACAGTGGCTGAGTTGGTTGGTTGTTGGATCTTACGGCATGTCAACCCTTGTTGGGTTATTCTATGTCGAAGATATTCCGTTTCATTCATTCTTGATGGGTATTGAAAATTCTTTTTTTTTTAACTCAACTTTTTAAAACACATTTAAAAAAAACAACATTTCTTCTATTTAACTCTTAGATGGGACCCTAACAGGTACTACCACGTAGCATGCTTGTACAGTTTTTTTCTTTAATCGTTTCATTAGAGTCCAAGTGGTATTACCGTATAGTAGCATTGACACGGCTACAGCATGAAAGAATTTTCGTTTTATGTTATAAGTGAGATCAGATTTCCAAATGATCAATAATCTGCCTATGGAAGACCATTCGGATTAGACTAACAAGACTAGCTGGACACTGCTGGAGAAGCAAGGACGACCTCATAAGGGATGTTATCTAAAAGGTGTTACATAATTCATGGATGTACGAACCTGTAGTAAGAATATTTTTGAATAAGGTTCGTTAGATTTAAGATCGGAGGGTGTTAAGTGGGGAATTTCCATAACCATTAGGGTTATGATTGATTGTTTAATGACTCCGTCTTGAACCCTCCGATAGCGTGTGATTACAGGCGTGAGATAGTTTTAGTTTAAGATGCGACCAGAGATTCAGAGCGAGTGGACTCGAAAGTCGCTCGCTCTGAGAGTCACTTCTCCACCGCGGCGGTTGAAGATGGGCTGGGTTGTGTTAAATAAAATCTTAAGAAAAAGAACCAAGTCTTGTTAATTATTTAAACAAGAAATGACTAGCCCGAAGAAATGAGCCCGACAAAGAATGAAGAACCAACCAGAGAAAACAGCCCAACAAGAGAAGATGGCGGCCGAGTTAGAAGCAGTCGAAGCAGAGAGTATCAAGTAAAACCGCTCATTTCATATCTACTCTATCTCGCCCTCTCTACCCATTATATTTACCCGATGTGTTATAAGGGGTATAATAACAATGGGCACCTGCACATGGACACACAAGTGTGGGTCGGTCAGTAAAAACCTACATCAATCAATTCTGCAGGGAGACCGGATACTGTGCAGATTAGCGATAACAGATAGGGACGGATAGAGAGGAAGGCTCATGAAGATCCGTGCTGTGTTCTGATAATAATGATTCTTCCAAATGGATAACCCAACCTTGTTTTTGTAGGTTCGTTGGATTTTTACCGCATGTCAACCCATTGATTCATTTTATGCCGAAGACGTTTTGGTTTTATTCATTCTTGATGAGTACACAATTTTTTGTAGACTCAATTTTTTTTACGCATTTTTTTCAAACTCATTTTTTCTTTTGAACTTAACAGGTACTACCATCCCGGGTCAGAGTGGACCTCAAAGTAATGGTGCTAAAAGGGTACTCCACATTCCCCAGAGCTTTAGAATTGGAACTTAACCATCAGATAGAGTTTAATGTTATATCCAGGATATTAAGATCCCCAACCACGGCCGTCTAGCATATATATGATTAAAAAAAGTAGGAAGCGCGTGGTATAATGGTTAAAATCATAGGAAATGGGATCGTCGCCCCGAGTTCAAATCCTGGACGTGGTAATTACATTTCACTTAGCGCTAATACCCTTGGGAAAGGTATGAATTCTACTCTCCCTCCAGCTATGGGTATAATTGTAGCACAGACTGGGCTCTTTAACCTTTGTTAGGCAACCAGTCTAGGAGAAGGAAAACTCTGAATTCAAACCTGTTAAACTCTGCTTAAGAAATTGACCCTGTGACACATCCTGCTCGTGTGGAGGGGGTGGTAAATATATATATATATGATAAAAAGGGTTGGGTTGCCATAAAGACAATACGATTGAGACAATCATATAGGTGCTAGGGCTTGACATGACCAGCCGAGGGGCATCTCCGAACACCCGTCTAGCCTACATAAGGGCGAAAGTAGACTGTTGCAAGTCATGGACTGCTCAAAGATGAGGACAATAGTCTAAATAATCCAAATAATACAAAATAGTCCCATTGTTTTAGAATGCTCTAAATAGTTTAGAATGGATTAAAGAAAATAGAGAGATGTTACCATCTCAAGATAAAAAGTATAAAAAATAGTTACATGGGAAGAAGTGATGATATAAAAAAATGTAGAAGTATTTTTTGGGTTACTCGATCGAAAAATATACTTACATTGGCGAATTCTGAGCCTTTTCCAATGCTTGAATGCTGATTTGCACAACAGAGGGGACTGCTTATATACTAATCGGGGGGTGAGGATTTTTAAAGGCTAGTTTAGGTGGGGGTTGGCGTTAAACTATGACGGAATTTCCCAGCTGTTATTTTCTCAAGAATTGCACGATTTTTGTAGAACGATGTTAAAGATAACAAAATAAATTGATGTTGTTGTTTTTTGAACAGGTGCGACTTTTACAGAGTTAATTTTTTTCAGTAGCATTTTTAGTAAAACATTCAAAGATAATAATAAAAAAAAAGATTTGAAATGTACACTACACATGTTATACGTATTTGTTTGTTTGTTTTGTTTTACGGCATATCAAACTCAGTGGGTCATTTAATGCCGATAAAGTTTTGAAATAAAATCATTCTTAATGGATACACAATTTTTTTTAATAAATACATTTTTCTATTTAACCCATAGATGGGACCCTAACAGGTACTACCACTCCGGGTCAGAGTGGGCCAGGGAGCAATGGTGATTAAGGGGTGCTCCACAATCCCCAAACCTCCAAAACTGGAACCTCACCACCAGATAGAGTTTACGTCATTCCCAGGACATGTAGACCCTCAGCCACCGCCTTCTAGCACCCATATGATAAAAAGGCTTGGGGCTTGCCATAAGGGCAATAGGGTTGGGGCAATAATATAGGTGCTAGGGCTTGACATGACCAGCCGATTGATCGGAGGGGGCCTCTCCAACCGCCCGTCTAGCCCAAGATAGGGCCAAAGTGGAGTATTGCATGTCATGAACTGCTCTTCCACCTGGGCTTTTAATATTTAATTTCATAAGTCTTTCTAATTCGATATAATATTCAATTATATTAAAATTTAGATACTTGTCCACCGTAGGACGCATATTTTTGTTATTTAAAAAAAAACAAAAAACAATAATACTTTTATGGTAAATAATTGCACTATTTATATGATTGATTAATGGATTGATTTTAACGGCACGTCAACCTGTCTGGAGTTTATTGTTTCTAGAGGTTAGGGAATCACATTCATCGTATGTTTATATCTACATTTTTGTGTAATTACTTAAGTTTTTTTGCACACGGTTATATAATATCAAGTTTTCCTATCTAATACAAATAATTTGCAAATAGATCTATTTGAACATAGAAGTAACGCAAATGAATGATACTCCATATTCCCTAGAGCTCCAAAACAGGAGCCTCACCATCAGATGCAGTTTACTGTCATTCTTAGGACCCTAGTTTTTTTTAGGAGTCTTACCCCTCTTAAGGCGATAAAGTCAGACAGGGCAATCTCTTTATATAAAAAAATATTTTTCTAATAACTAAATTATATCATTATGAATACTAGTAAGTATATGTGCCCTCCGCCGGGCGTAAGTATTTAAGTTTTAATGTAATTGAATATATTAAATTAAAAAGACTAATGAAATTGAATAAGAACGCGTATGAAAAGATTACACATATTTGAATAATATTTTAATTGGATTCTATATAAAATAATTCATAGGATTGATTTTAATACGTTGGAGAATAAAACAATACTATTAGAAATCAAGTAATTATCTATTAAACCCGGCTTTTTAAAAACCAGTATGCAAATTAACCACAGTCTATATTATGTAAACCATTATCTCTTAGTGATATATAAGACACATTGCAGGATTTTAAACGCACTTATAACATGGGCTGTTTTTATTCAAATCTAACTCAGATTTTCAGAGAGACATCGGTAATAAATAAGATTTATTCTATGTATTAATATATTAATTATTTTGACTATGACAATAAATTAAATACTCATTGATTAACATACGCAATTCCTGTGGGTAGTGACGTAAGTAGTGACGTAGTTTTGGTTACAATCAGACAGATACCGAATCTCCATTATAATAAGATTTTTAACAATAGTTCAAGTCCCAGAAAAGTTTTCAAGAGAAGAGTAAATATCAACTTCAAGAAACAGGTATACACACACACATACACACACACACACACACACACACACGCACGCGCGCACACACACACATGCATATATATATATACTAGCAGCGGCTACCCGGCGAAGCCCGTGTATTGGAGATAAAGACATGGTTTAATAATCGTTTGCAGATCTATTACTACTGAATAGCGAGTTCGGTCCTCGCAGGATGACCCATAAAAAACACCACGTAAAAAACAATCTTAATTTAATTCTAACTGGTGGGAGGTCAGGGAATTTTCTTTTCGTCAGATTTGATGGAATGACATCATATGGCAAAACTTGCAAATCGGTCGAAAAATTAAAACATATTACAGGTGACCTAGAAAAAACAGAACCCAAATTATTTATTTTCCCATTAAACTAACCCTAAACCCCACCTCTAACCCTAACCCTTAACCCTAAAAAACCCTAGTTAAAATTATCAGTTTTATAACAAAATTTGTGGGTTCTGTTTTTTCTGGGTCACCCTGCATACAGGGTGACCCAGAAAAACAGAAAACAAATTATTTATTTATTTTCTCATTAAACTAACCCTAAACCCCAACTCTAACCTTAACCCTAAACCCTAACCATATCCCCCCAAGTTAAAATTAACAGTTTTATTACAAAATTTATGCGTTCTGTTTTTATCTGGGTCACCCTAAATTTTCCGACCTATTTGCAAGTTTAGCCCATCACATAATGATATAGTAAGAAATTTTAATTCAATGATTAACTATATTTTTTAAATAAAATATAAATGACGCGATTTGCTAAATTCCAAATTAATATTTGAAAAAGAAAAAAAGAATTAAATAAAGTAATCAAATTTATGTAAAACGATAAATAATCTTATAACATTATTAATTCAAAAACGTAGTCGACCGAATGTCAAATTATTATAGTAAAGTATACTATATCATAAATTTGATAACAATTTGAGTTTTCAGGTATTTCCGTGAAATGTATTAGGTAATCTAATGGTATTATCTCTTGCGCACTATTCTACATTAGTATCATGATTTTATTTGTATTTCTAATATTAGAATAAATAAATCAATGCGATTATGAAAAATTAAAAAAAAATGTTTTGTTTACAATTGACGAACGACGGGAATTTATAAAAAAAGTTGAGTTGTTGTTAAATGTTTTCGTTGGATTTGTTATTTAATTCACTTTAAAAAATAATTCCATGTATAAAAAAACATACTAAATACATATTTAGAAATATCTTTTTTCTAACCAAATAAATATTTTTAAGATAGAAAAAGAAATATGCGATAAATAAGATTTGATTTCATGTTAAAATTTAAGTATGAAAAAATGATACTACGAATTCTAGGCTGACTGAAGCAAAATATTTTTTTTAACTCGCTGTAAAAAATAATTCCATTGATAAAAACTCAATCAAATTACATATTTAGAGAGATTATTTCATTCTCTTTCGAACCATATAGATATCTTAAAGAAGATTGAACCGTAAATAGGCGAGAAAAAAAATTGTTTTTTTTTTCTTAAAATTTAGAATGAAAAAATAAATCATACATATCAGCTCTCTGAAGCCAATCTTTTTTTTTAACTCGCTGTAAAAAATAATTCAGTTAATAAAAACGCATAAAAATTGCATATTCAGAAAGATTATATTATTCTCTTTCCAACGATATAAATATTTTAAAGATTGGACCAAGAATAGGTAATAAATTCCTAGCAGAATGGTTTAGACTGCGAAATTTATTCGCTAAAATTATACATTTCTGCTGTAAATCGCTATAAGTCGCTGTAACAAAAAGTCAGCTAGCGTACAATATTTTATTATCAGCAGGTGTTGGTATATGGACAGTTCCGCAAATTGGGAGATTGGCTTAATTAATTAATTATATCCCTTAATTAGTAAAAATCAATAACCAAATTTGACGTGTTTCTTAGTTAGAAGGATATTAATCTATATGCAAGATTTCAAATCTGAGTGACTTCTCTTTTCTGTGTTATAGATCGACACGTACATACCAAAAACTTACTCTTATATATTTAGATATATGTATGTATGTATACATAAAACATGGTCCGATGATCGCATAGGTGAGAAACTGACCGTTACCAAGCGCCATTGACTATATGTCTATGTTATCATAAATTAGATATATATGCCCACAGTTATTGATCACTCTTTATTCATAAATATATCAAAAATATATATATATATATATATATATATATATATATATATATATATATATATATAGTCGGGGCGGCCTAAAGTCGGTATCAGC
>CM042147.1:57354106-57391606 GCA_023376005.1 Doryteuthis pealeii | reverse complement strand
AAGGAACGAGAAGGAGTGAAAAAGAGAGGAAAGAAGCCGCCAATGAAAAGAGAGCCAAAAGGAAGGAGAGACAACAACTCCAGCAAGCATCACTGTTTGTTTGCAGCCACTGCACCAGATATTGCCATTCAAAAATTGGTCTATTCAGCCACTCACGCAGTTGCAGATAAAAAAAAATGAAAAAAAAAAAAAAAAAAAATGGACACTACGCCATCGTCTTTAGTAGACGGACGGATACCAACTATTATTAAAAGGCGGTTGCTGAGGGTCTTAGTGTCTTGGGTATGACGTTAAACTGCCTCTTGTGGTGAGGTTCCCATTCTAGAGTTCTTGGAAGTTTGGATCACCCCTGTATTGACATTACTCCCAGGTCCACTTTGACCCGGAGTGGTAGTACCTGTTAGTCCCATTTATGAGGTGAATGAATAAAAAATGAGTTAAAAAGACAATAATAATGAATAAAATAAAACACTAATATCCAATATTAATGAAGGACTTCAGCATTAAATCACTCAAAGCTTAACATGTAAAATCCATGTGTCTTAATTTGTAGAAAAAATTCTTGTAACATATTGTTTCATTCGAATGTAAAGTGTTCGTTTATTAAAGATTTGACGATAAACAAAGCTAAGAATGAGTGTATTATAATATTCGTTTATTTTAAGAATAGTCTCTTTTTGTTGTTTACATTTTTGAAACAATCTTGATTTATCCTGATAGAAAATGTATTCGTTTAATGAAACAATAAATACTAAGAATTAGACATTTACAATTGTCCGTATTACAATTTTTTTGGGTTTATAATAGTGTTTTATTTATTTATTTATTTATTCTAAAACTCTTTAAATTCAGTTCTTAATTCCTTGTTATCAGTTTAATTTATTTCCTTCTTTAACCCCGAAAACTAACAAAGAAGCTACTAACTAAACATTACCTTATTTGTAGGTCGAATAATTCGGGTATTTATTTAATAATGTTTATTTCATGAATAGTTTCTTACAAAAAAGAGTTAAGTTATTCTGATTATTCTAAAATGAAAGTATTAATAAAAAAAGTTGAGCTATCGTTAAATGCTTTCGTTTGATTTGTTATTTAATTCGGTGTAAAAATAATTCAATGTATGAAAACACATACCACACATAATTTTGATCTGATGTCGTCCTGCCTTAATTTACGCTGTTTTAGCGAACCAACGTCAAGCGAATTTCCGGCCCAACTTAGATATTTTCCGAGTCGTATTTTTGTCGCTTTTTGTTGGCAAATTAATGTAGATATTTTAGGCACCCCCCATTTCTATCAACAAATCAATATAAATATCATACACTTCCCTTTTAAGAAAGGGAGAGAGCTCAATCAAAAACTATTATATTTTGTATACATTGAACTATTTAGCAGTAGCTATTAAGTAAGCATATTAAACGTTGTAATAATTAGATTATAGTACGGTGGTATATCTACATATCCTGCTAATATATATATATATATATATATATATATATATATATATATATATATATAACATTAGAAAGAGTCACGAAACTAAGCAAGGGCGTATATCAAAAGATAAAGTTGATTCTATTTTAATTGATTTCTATATGAAATTATGCATAGGATTGATTCAACATATCTGAAACTAGACCAATAATATCAGAAATCAATAACACTAAGTAATTATTTATCAAACCCGGTTATGTTAAAACCAGTATGCAAATAAATATAAAACACATTGCAGCCCGTTATATTCTCAATGATTGTTAAATAATCATTATTTAAATTTAATTAGCATCTTATCTATTAATGATGTCACTATGAAGGTCTAGCTGAGTTAGCTTTGCCTCAAAACAACCCATGTTGTCAATGCGTTTAAAATCCTGCAATGTGTGTTATATTTATTTGCATACTGGTTTTAACAAAACTGGGTTTGATAAATTTTAATTTTTTTGACCCCACCCCGTGGAGGATTGTAGACAGGGACTGCCAAAATAGAATGTGATAGGGTGACAACAAATCATGTATCTGAAAAAGTTAAAAAAAGATTGTAATATTCACGACTACAACCGGTTCTAGATATGACACCTCTCTTTCTTCGATGGGAGTTCGAACTCGCTTAAGCTACGAATTCGCAGCCCATCACTTTAGCCACTACACCACGACCACCGCCTTTTTGTAAATTAGTGATTTTCTTTTTGTTTTTAAAAAGAGAGTGTTTAAAATTTTACTTTTATTGAGAGTTGAAGAGCAAGTGGATTTTTACATAGGTTTTCCTTATTCAAATTTATTTGATGTTTTAGACCCCACCCCGAGGAGGATTGCAGCCATATTTGAACAGTGGCTACGAAAATAGAATGTATAAGATGACAAAAAAATATCATGTATCAAATAAGAAGATGATTGTAATAGTCCCGATTACAACCGGTTCTAGATATGACACATCCCTTTCTTCAAGGCATAATTAAAATTTTAACAAATATTAAAGCTATAATAGGGATTATTTATCTCCCCAACCCATCCGCCGTCTCCGGCTTCTTTTCAACCCACTAAAATACTCCCAGATCAACACTAATCCCCTTTATGACTTAGAAGTAGTAGTAGTAGTAGTAGTAGTAGTAGCAGTTGCTATTACATAAGTTCTATTATTTCGAAAAAAAAAAAGCCCAACCAACAAACAAAAAAGACAAGGATACGTATTAAGGCGGATACGAATAAATAAGGATATGTTTTTGTTTTCATATATTTACATGAGCATTATTATCGTTTATTGTCAGTTTTGTTTAGAGATCTGACGCCTCAAGACAAAAACAAGACTCATAAGAAGAAAAGGTGTTTAGAAATCATAACAGCGTTGGTTTTCTTACAGACAACACACTTTCATTTCATTGTCCTCTACAAAAAAACAAACAACATCGTTTAACCCTTATTTTTCGGTTGTACAAAAATGAAGATATTTGTTTTCCTATTTCTGGTGACAATCTGCCAAGCAGATTTGTACGCAAGAGACGAAGAAGGTAAGAAATTATAGTATTATATATTTATTGTGTTATTTCTGTACATTTTATATATTTTGCAAAATCTAAAGCCCTTAAAATTCACAAAAGAAACTTTTCTACACATTTTCCAAACTCAACTCATTAAAAACATCCATCATTTTTTTAATAACAAAAATCTTTTTTCTCCTTTACTTTTCATATTGTTCTGAAAAAGGTTTCTTTATAAACCGAAATGTTCGAACATCGACACTATGACTAATGAATTTCCATCCATTGTAACATCCCGTGTTTGTCTAAATTTCTCCACAAAATAATTTAAATAATTTTGGTATGAAAACAGTCACTTTATCTTCCAAGACAAATCGAAATTTACTTAACAAAAAATCTCACCAACATATAAAATCCGACGCAGGCGTTTATAGGATTCTTTGTAAAGACTGTGATAAAGAATATGTCGGTGAAACTTCTAGAAGGTTTAAGAAACGTATATATGAGCACAGACGTAATATTAGATTAGGCAATTTTAACAGTACTCTTGTCCAACATATATTCAAAATGACATTAATTTCAATGATGCCACAATATTAGCTCATATCCAATAATAAAAGATTGCGTCAAACTTTTGAAGCCGGCACAATTTTGCTTTTACCCTCCCTTAATAATCGTCCTGGATTTTTCAATATATCCCATTTCTATGGAGAATTAGTTCTAAATAGCTATAACATCGTTGGGGCGGCCTAATGTCAGTATCAGCCAGACAGCGAGGGAGTCTATCCCCTTTTAACTAGCGCTAGACCAAGGAGATTATTTTTAGCGTCTGAGGTGGCGCGCCACACCTACCATCAATTCCACACTTTACTGTACAGATCCCTGTGCTACTCATACGCTGAGTTGGCGAGGGACGGTATCGAACTAGGAACCTTGTGATTCCTAGCCGAACGCTATACCGACTGAGCTAAACCGGCCCTGTTGCTACCAAACCGTAATTGATTATTTTTCCATCGTCATCATCATCATCATCATCATGATGTCGTGATGGCAGCACGGATATCCGTGAGAATCTCTCGCCATCCTTCCCTATCATTCATTGCCTCTTGGAGGTCCTCTGCGCAACATCCAGCATCCGCTGTCATGAAGAAGGTATTACATAAGCTAAAACGTTTAAACATCGATATAAATATGATAAATTCATCTTTTTTGGAACATTTTGTTTTCCCTATTTCTATATAGTGTTATATATATATATATATATATATATATATATATATATACCTCTATTTGTGTCTGTCCGTATTTGGAGGTGCATGGTGTAATGGCTAGAATTGTAGGAAATGTACACGTCGACTCGAGTTCAAATCCTGGACGGGGCTATTTGCATTCAACATCGCGCCAATAACTTTGGGAGATGTATGCATACAACTACTCTCCCTCCAGCTATGGGTAAACACAAGGGCAGTCTGGGCTCTTTAACTTTGGATTGATAACCAGTTTAGGAGAAGGAAAACTCTGAATTCAAACCTGTTAAATTCCGCTTAATAAATTGACCTTGTGTCACACCCTGCTCGTGCGGAAGGTTGGTAAATATAATATATATATATATATATATATATATATATATATATATGTGTGTGTGTGCGTGTGTGTGCGTGTGTATACATATATACAAAGTGTCCCTCAAAAGGTTTTTTCTTTCAAGTTTGAGAATGATATTTACTAGCATTAAAAAGGTATCTGGTGTATGTTAGAGTTTGTTCAAACACAGTCAAACAAGAGTGTGGGGATTTGAGAAATCACCTATAAATGGTACATCCCACTGAGTAATCAATTTTTTAATACATAAATATATATATATATATATATATATGTGTGTGTGTGTGTGTGTATGTGTGTGTTTGTCTGTGTGTGCGTGTGCGTGTGTGTGTGTGTGTGTGTGTGTATAAAGTTTTTGAAAAAATAAGAAAACATGTCAAAGATTGACATTTAGAAAGCCGACACTAAAGCGTTTCGGTTTTAATTAAACCATCAACAGGGCTAATAATCATAAATCATATAAAGTGAAAATTGTGGAAACAAGTAAAAACTTGTGAGCCTTTGTTTATGATGTTTAAGGACTCTTAACTCGACACTGGAAATGTAAGAAAAATGAAAAACGAAACTCCATGCAATAAGGTTAGGCTAAAAAAAAAAAAAAATGATATGATTTCTAATTTAATTCATAACCCCTGACAATTCCTTTTTTTCTGATTCTAAATGTATTCTTATATAAACACCATTAACAATGCATTTACATTCTCTATATAACATATATTCTGCATTAAACTAGAAGCGGCTATCCGGCGTCGCCTGGGTAGGGGAGGGATTTTGCTTTAAAGCTAGACTCGCAGATCCATTATTACTGAATCGTAAGTTTGATCCTCGCCGGATGCCCCATGCAAATTCCTACGTAAAAAAGGGCATTGCGTCATTCAGTCACTCTAAAAAGAATAATTAATGCCTACTATTTAAAATATGAAATGCAAAAAAAAAAAAAAAAAAATCCATGCTGTTATCATTCAAATTTTATTTTTTTAATTATCTTCACGAATATAAATCAAATCTTCATTATTTTCGCCCAAAAACCAAGTTCTGGTGATAGTAAATGATAACTTATACTTATTTTGTCATTAATTGTTTTATGTTCGTAGTCTCCCCCGGACATACATATACACACAACTGCCATTTATATATGTATAGATTAATTTCTGATCTCTAATAATCCATTCTTTCACAATTGTTTTTATTCATTTCAATACTAAAACATGAGCAATGAATTTACATTATACGTACATGCACAAACATACTCTCTCCGAGCACAATAGTTTGCCGCAAAACTGCTCAAATTGTTTATGCTTCTAAAATCCTGAAATATGTTAATTAAATTATAAATATTTACATAGTATATGGTGGGAATAATTTCAATAATGATTTTAACAAAACTGGGTTTAATAAATAATTATTTGGTCTTACAGATTTCTAATACTATCATATTATTCTCAAACATATTAAAAGCAATTCTATATATAATCTCATATAGAAATCAATTAAAATAATATTAAAATAACTGTTATATTTTTATATTCGTTCTTATTTAGTTTCGTTAGTCTTTCTAATTTAACATCCATATATCTATCTCTTGTTTCTTATTCTTCCGACCGTTATTATCTTGCAACATCCTCTGGTTAAAAATGAGACAGTCCAAATCGTCCAAGATGAAATGTAAAAATATAAATTCTGATTATCTGGTGTTGCTTATCCACCGAATTCTTAGAAAGAAAGAAAGAAAGAAAGAAAGAAATGAGTATATGAAATATACATAGGGGAGGTGAGTGCTCGGAAGTGATAACGCTAATCTGTTTCAATCGAACATAATGAAAAGATGAACGAAGTAAAGAAGAAAGAAAGAAAAGGAAGAAGAGAGAGAGAGAGAGAGAGAGAGAGAGAGAGAGAGAGAGAGAGAGAGCGAGAGAGAGAGAGGAGAGAGAGTTTAAATCAAAATTATTATACTTTTACATATTGAACTATTTAGCAATAGCTCTTGAGTAAATATATCAACGTTGTAATGATTAAATTATCATACTGTGGTATATCTACAGGTCCTGCTAGTAATATTTTATTACATTAAAACTTAAGTACTTGCGCCTGGCGGAGGGTGCGTACTTCTGCTAGTATATATATATAATAAAAATTAAAAAAAGAAATGTCGCAGTAGGAAAGAGAACAATAGAGGAAGAGGAGGAAGGCAAAGAAAAAGTGGAAAAATGGAAGTAGAAGAAAAAGAAAAAAGTTAAAAAAAGAAGAGATGACGAAAAAAGTTTTTTTTTTGTTTGTGGAAGGAGAAACGAAAACTGATCCTCCGCCCGGAGCTATTATCATCATGTGCCTTTATTATTAAATAAGAAATAAAAACAACAACAAAAAATTACACACACACACACACACACACACACACACACAAAGGAGAGAAAAAAACAAATACAAAAAACAACCAAAAAAACAACCTAAAAAAACAACAACCGGAAGTGTCATATTTTCACGAATCTCCATTAAGCCTCTCGTTCGTTTTATGGCGATGAGTAATGACGTGGGTTTTTCTTCTGATTAAATTCACTACATGAAACCATTAATTAGAATCATTAGAAATTATTATTATTATAATCATCACCAGACGAAAAGTTCTAATTATCAGGTGATTAACACACACACACAGACACACACAGACATACACACACATACATACACACACTAATGATAATAATGGAATACTAGCAGGACCTGTGGATATACCACAGCATGATGACTTAATTATTACAACCTTTAATATGTTTACTTAAGAGCTATTGTAAATAGTTCAATATGTAAAAAGTACAATATTCTTTAATTTAACTCTTTCACTCGTTATATAAACACTAGCAGAACCTGTGGATATACCACAGTATGATAATTCAATTATTACGTTTGATATGTTTACTTAAGAGCTATTGCTAAATAGTTCAATATGTAAAAAGTATAATAATCTTGATTTAACTCTCCACCCTCTCTCTCTACACACACACACATCCACACCCACACCCACACTCTCTCTTTTCTTCTTTCTTTTCATCTTTTCATCTTTTCATGTGTTCGATAAAAACAGATTAACATTATCGCTTCCGAACATTCAGTCCCTCTCTCGAATTCGGCAGATTAACAACACCACATAAGCAGGATTTACATTTTTGAACGGTCTTAAAAATAGGAACACGAGTATTACTATATAGATTCCACACGAATATCACATTCTAATCTTTAATTGATCATAGTATGGCACAAGCCCATAATAGTGGAATACTAGCAGAACATGTGGATATACCACAGCTTGATAATTAATTATTACAACGTTTCATATATGTCTTCTTAAAAGCTATTGTGAAATAGTTCAATATGTAAAAAGATTAATATTCTTAATTTAACTCTTTCACTCTTTATATAAATATTAGCAGAACGTGTGGATATGCCACAGTATGATAATTCAATTATTACATCGTTAGATATGTGAGAGGGGTTGGGTAAATACGTAGTGTTACATCAGTTGTCAGATCTTTGAACTCGTTTGATCAATTTTTTTAGTCATATCAATTATTTTGCTTGTGTGTGTGTGAGAGAGAGAGAGAGAGAGAGAGAGAGAGAGAGAGAGAGAGAGAGAGAGAGAGTTAAAAGATTCCAGAGAGTATGCATGGAGAGTGAGTTTGAAAAGTCAAGAAAAAAGGAAGGGTACAGAGAGAGAGAGAGAGAGAGAGAGAGAGAGAGAGAGAGAGAGAGAGAGAGAGAGAGAGAGAGAGATGATGAGGGGTTTTTACTTGTTCTCTGCTTACTTATTCGGTGGCCATTTTCCTTTGTTGGGCTTCTTCTGTGGGTTGATTTCTTCTTTCAATTTTTGTTTTTGGGCTGGTCATCTCTTGTTGATTAATTTACGATTTTCTTTATTAAAAACAACCCCATCCCAAGTGTCTCGAAACCGCGCCGTGAGAAGCGACATCTTGTGAGAATGTCTTCTTTCAGTGACTAACTAACTAACTAAAACTAATTTCTTTCTCACGCCTTCCTTTAGCCAATCAGTCGGCGTGTAGGTAAGCGTGAGGTCAGACGCTGTCAATCATGGTAATTTTCCATTTCCTCGTTATTTGAATTTTTTAACGAACTCAATTCAAATTCTATCTACATTACTTACACAATTCATAAGCTACCCATGAATTATGTAACACAACATTTGATCAAAACAGTTTGTTTGAATTTATTATTTGTTTGTGGTTTTATCAATTATTCTTCAGATGGATGGCACATTAGAATAGACCAACTGCAGTTCTGCTGAGGAGTAAGACCTCTCCCCACTGGGGCCACGTGTTGGCCGTGGGTGGCGAACCGTGATACGTAAAGAACCCTGGTGGCTGAGCAGTCCATGACATGCAACACATAGGCCCTTACTTAATCTTGACAAGCGGTTGGAAAAGCCCCCTCCGATCAATCAGCTACTCAAGCCCTAGCATATATATGATTGTACTACCCCTATTACCCTTATTGTAAACCTCCCAATCTTTTTTTATCATATACCTGCAAGAAAGCGTTGGCTGAGAGACTTAGTGTCCTGGGTATGACGTTAAATTGCATCTAATGGTGAAATTACAAATCTGGAGCTCTGGGGAATGTGGAGTACCCCTTCATCACCATTACTCGATGAACCACCCTGACCCGGTGTGGTAGTACCTGTTAGGGTCCCATCTATGGGTTGAATAGGAAAATATGAGTTTTAAAAAAAGTTTTAAAAAAATTGAATACCCGTCAAAAAGGAATCAAACAAAACGTCTTCGGCATGAAATAACCCAACAAGAGTTGACATGCAGTAAAATCCAACACACCAACCAACCAACCAACCAATAAAGCTGATGATTGTCAACAAAGGATCAACCACGGGAACTCTCGCGGTGGATGCGAGAAATGGTCATACACGAGAGTTGGAGATTTTTGCAAAAGGTCAGTCAGAGCCGCAACTTTTTAAAAATCATATATGTGTTAGAAAGCTGTGGCTGAAGGTCTTAGTGTCCTGGGTATGACATTAAACTCTAGCTGATGGTGAAGTTCCAGTTCTGGAACTCTAAGGAATGTCGAGTGATCTTTCATCACCATTACTCCCAGGTCCACTTTGACACGGAGTGGAATTACTTATTAGGGTCCAATCTCTGGGTTAAATAGAAAAATGCGTTTATAAAAAAAAATCAACGATGAATTTATTTCAAAACTTTGTCGGCATTAGATAACCCACTGAGGTTAATGTGCCGTAAAACAAAACAAACAAACAAACAATCATCTCAAAAATTCAAACAAATAGTATCCTTCTTACTACTGTTTGGGGAAATATCATCAAAGATCTTCAACTAAAATTCTTGTTTTCGCAAAATTTAGTCTAGAAATATCTAAAACAGAAATGCGTGTCATTTTAAACGAAACGAATAAAATATTATAACTAGAATTCAAATAGTAAATATGCCATGATCACCACCGACACATCCGATCTGCTGCTTTTTACCTAATAATTAAGCTGTAACAGTGATAAACAGTGTAAAAGATTGAAATATATTTCTTCAAACGAAGGCAAAGTTTTGAAAAAATTGAATGTGCGGTAATTCTTTATGTTAATTTGCAACTTACGCAACACGAGAGACGTTACAGTTACAAAGTCGACCTACCCTACTGCACGTTGCAACCATGTACAGTTTTTCTCCTCTAATCGTTTCATTAGAGTCCAAGTGGTGCAGCCGTATTGTAGCATTGGCACGGATACAGCATGAAAGAATTTTCGTTTTATTTAATCAGTGAGATCAGATTTCTAAATAATCTCTCTATGGCAGACCATTCAGATTAGACTAACAAGACTAGCTGGACACTGCTGGAGAAGCAAGGACGAGCTCATATGAGATGTTATCTAATGAACATCTGCACATCAATGTGGGTCGACCAGCAAAAAAACCTACATCGATCAGTTCTGAAGAGGACCTGTCAGGCGCGATGAACGATAGGGACAGATGGAGAGGAAGAATCATAGAGATCCGTGCTGTCGGCGTGACCTGATGATGATTTCTCTAAATAGAGAATCTAACTTCGTTTTAGTTGGTTGGTTTTTAAGAATGTCAACCCTTGTTGGGTTATTTTATGCCGAAGACGTTTTGTTTTATTCATTCTTGATGGGTACTTATTTTTTAACTCAATTTTTTAAACAGTTTTTTTAAAAACTCATTTTTTCTATTTAACCCAAAGATGGGACTCTAACAGGTACTACCACTCCGGTCAGAATGGACCTGGAGTAATGGTGATGAAGGGGGATTCCATATTCCCCGAGCTCCGGAATTGGAACTTTACCATCAGATGAAGGGGTACTCCACATTCTCCATAGATCCAGAACTGGAACTTCACCATCAGATAGTGTTTAACGTCATACCCAGAACACTATGTCGAGTGTTGCATGTCATGGACTGCTCAGCCACCAGAATTCCGTCCTTAAGCATCACAAGTTGCCACCCATAGTCAACAGGTGTCCCCATTGCGGGAATTAAAAAAAAGGTTTTATTTTTAAAGGTTGGAGCTTGCCATAAGGGCATTAGGTTTGGAACAATCATATAAGTGCTAGGGTTTGTCGTGAGCAGCCAATTGATCGAAGGGGGCCTCTCTGACCAACCTTCTAGCCTAAGTAAGAGTTAAAGTGGAGAGTTACATCTGGTGTACTGCTCACCTACCAGGTTTCCATCCTTAAGCACAAAATAGGGATCCCCAAGGAACTTTCCGCCCGCACAATACTAAACTAGTGATATGATTTATTTTCTTTTTACATTTTTTCCTCACAGCTTTTACATTCTTGTCAAACTTGGACACAAAGAAGATTGTGAAGACCGTTGAAGATGAAGTCAGCAAATTAATGCACAAGAAACTCTCCACAAATGAAGTTGAGTAAGTATTTTTCAATTTTTTCATTGTTAAAAAATGTATTATTTATTATAATGTAAAATTTAAAACATTTTCAAAATTCGACTCAAGCCCAATCTCAGCCTTGTTACGAGTTCCGTTAAATAGGAAATGAAACGGTAATCTGAACATTAGCTACATAAATGAAAGTAACCTCCTCTTGTTTATTTCGCTTTTAGGAAGCCATATGTTTTAGTCGGCCATTTTCATTTCACCGGAAATCTACACTGAAAATACGAATTTGTTCGAATCAATACAACTGCATGTTTTAACACGAAAATATTATAAAATAAGTTCTTAATTGTGCTTGCACATTATTTGAAATGAACTTAATTGTTATTAAGAACACATTTTAGAATATTTTCGTGCTAAAACATGCAGTTGTATTGATTTACGGTGAAATGAAACTGGCCGACCAAAAGATATGGCTTCCTCAAAGTGAAACAAACAAGGGAGATTATTTTAATTTATGTAGCTAATGTTCAGATTACCAATGTAACATAATGGGTGTGGGGTGGAGCTATGAGTGTATTCTGATATGTAAATTAGCACGGGAAAAGTTTTTAGCAAGGATTACGTATTAGACGAGAATGGAAAATTTTAAAGATGAATCCTCATTGACACATAGCTTTGTTTCTATTGACGAGTGATGAGCCGAGGCGAAGTGGAAGAGAGGAGGAGTGAGAGGTTAGACTGTGAATTGAGTCTGGTATGATAAGCTAAGAGAATGAGACATGGAGCTTTTGATCTCAACAGTTTTGGCTTGGGGGAAATGGCCTTATGTTATTACTAAAAACTCTAAATGGCACAAGGCAAGATGACCCCCTCCCCCCAAGCACCCCAAGTTGGTTTCCAGACTCCAGACACCCAGCAATTATCAACCAACTCCAGCATCGACCCAGCAACGAATAATCGAGCCTCTAAGATGTAGTACCGGTCCAGAGAGATAAGTATAAAATTAAATAATTTTCTCTATCAACGCATCATCACTTGAAAAAAGAACCGGACGTAACAAACATCGACGTCATCTCTCCATTCCCCAAATGGAGAGCGTAACGCAACAGAAACCGGATCATATTACCTTTAGGCACCCCTTTTTGATCTCGATTAAGAAAGAACATGTTTTTCATTTACATCGTCAATATCCGGTTGTTTGTTAAGGGTTAGGGTTAGGGTTAGGGGTTAGGGGTTAGGCGTTAAAGTTAGGGGTTAGTTTTATAATTTAAAAAAATCTAAAAATCGTCTGTTAAAAAACCGGATATTGACGGTGTAAATGAAAAACATGTCCTTTCTTAATCGAGATCAAAAAGGGGTGCCTAAAGGTCAAATGGTCCCAGAAACCCTTCATACCTTGAATTGAGTGTTTTAACTTGATTCAGTTACCCACCAATCAACCAATGGAAATGTAGTTGCTTATTTTATACTTGTCAATTCTTTGTGGTTGCCATTGACCTGCTCTCTGTTTAAACTAGACATGTTAAAACTGAGTAGCCCTCTAGGCCGCACGGATTACATATGTATGTCCTGAGGACGGCATGGATTGCACATGTCTATCATGAGGGCCGCACATGACAACTAAGTCTTTAAATAATTCTTCTACTGTAACAGAACAAAGTGATGATTGCTATCATTAATTTCTTTTTTTTAACAACACAGAATCTTTGGAGAAAATGAAAAAAAACATTGGTTACTGTAAAAGCATCGCATGAAAGCGTAGGTTGCGTGTGGGCCGCACCTAGGCTTGGTGAAGGCCACATGCGGCCCGCAGGCTGCATGTTTAATCTGTTCTGTGTTTAAACTATAATATATCTACGAGGGTGAGTAAAAAAGTAATGCTATTTTGTTTAGGACAGGTATAATTACCAATATAGGAACATGTATCATACATCAAAATAAAGCTGGCCCTCCGTGGATCACATCCCTACTTCCTCCACATAGTCACCGTTTCTCTCAATAGCAATTGTTCCACCTTCAAATGAGAGCATATATCCTTGCTTCATAAAATTCTGTTGATTGTTTTTTTGAGCAACTTCTTTACTACAGATTTCACTTCCTCGTCGCTGGAATAATGTTCGCATCTCTTCGGACCCATGAAAGAGGGTTTGAGAGGCAAACATCTTCTGTTGTGAAGAAGTGACTCAAAGAACAAACAGTCAACAGAATTTTACGGGACAGGGATACATGCTCTCATTCAAAGGCAGAACATTGCCATTACTTTTTGACTCACCCATGTATATTGTTTACTATGGTTGTGATAATTACGTTTATAGCTATTCAACTTGAAATTAATATTTGTTTTGCAGATGGGTCCGCGATTTGGCAAACGACTTTTCTGACAGTCTGAAACAAGAATTGGAGAAAGCTGTCTTCATGGTGACTCAGTCGGGTGATCTTAATCGGCAAGTGCGTAACCTTTTTATGGCTGGTTGTGTTTTCCATTTTCATTTCACAAACTCAAATTATTTATCAAAATAGACATTTTTAATACGTATACGTAAACGTATAGCATGCTAACACTATGATTAACTTTAAAATTATGTAAAAAAAGAACCCAAAACAACAACAAAAACCAACAAAAAAAAAAAGCAAAAACAAAACAAACAAAAACAACAACAATAAAAACAAAAACAACTGAGGTGATCTCTACTAGAATAGGCTCAGTCCTAATTAGTGATCATCCTCCACACATTAATACAACAAGCAATATTACGTTTTTTGTTTTGCTTTGTGTGACATTGTTTATATTGTTTAATGTGTGAAAATAAACCTTTTCTGTACAATGAGAATAGAACGATTCGATTTTGTTGTTTGAGATCGATTTCAAAGCAGATTAAATCAATGTATTTGAAGAAAAAGAAAACAAAATACCGTATTTCCCCGAAAATAAGACCTACTGTGATTTTTTCAGGATGATTTTAATATAAGCCCTCATCCTTAAATAAACCCTAGTTCCCGAATGAAACCACATTGCACGTTAATCTGAGCTACTTTCAAATCACACACGGAGTGAAGCAATGTACAACCTGTCTGCGCACTACCACGATACTACCAACACGGATGCTACCTCGCACGGCCTAAACAGCTTCGGTCACGTTATAGATATATATTTACCAACCCCTCCGAACGAGCAGGATGCGACTCAAAGTCAATTTCTTAAGCGGGGTTTAACCGGTTTGAATTCATAGTTTTCCTTCTCCTAGACTGGTTACCTAACCAATGTTAAAGAGCTCAGTCTGTCCAAATATTTACCAATATTTGGAGGGAGAAAAATTGAATTCATACCTTTCCCAAAGGTATTAGTGTTATGTGAAATGCAAACATTATCGTCTAAGAATTGAACTTGTCTCGTCATGTCCATTTCCTACAATGGGAAACATTACACCACGAGCTTCGGTCACGTTTTACACGTGTTGCAAACAAGCCGATACCAAACTATTGCACAAACTTTTGACTCATCGTAATATGCCGTTTTTTTATGACTCATACAATAAAAGGGCTGGTTTACCTCAGTCAGTAGAGCATCCGACTAGTGAACCGCAAGGTTCCACAGTTCCATACCGACCCTCACCAAATCAGCGCATGAACAGCGTAGTTTCCATCTGTTCAGTAATGTGGGGAGCTGATGGTAGGTGTGGTACTCTTAGACATAAAAACAATCACGCTGGTCTTTGCGCTAGTGAAAACGGGATAGAATCCTTCGCTGTCCGGTTGATACCGACAATAGGCCACTCTGCCGACTTTACCACTTTTACTTATCAATATACACAAAGAACAATGTTGTCCTTTAAAAGTACGTGTCCAAAGGATGTATGATTGGGTCGTACTTGACATACTCGAAGATGGGTAGAACTTGGATACACTCCTAGTTAAAATTTTAAGACCAGATCTAAACCCAATGTTTGGGAATAGATGTAAAAGGATGTTTATAAACATGGATCCCAATTTGAAATTTTTGATCCTCTTCGTGCTGCATTTTATGCATCCTGGGTGAGAATCCCAGGAACCCTCATTCAGAAGTTAATAATGAGTGTACGAAAGTGAATTTTCAAAGTAATTCGCAAAAATGGAGGATAAAACTGAATACCAAATTATTGTTGAGACTTATTTGTTCTGTATTTTCTATTTTTATTTACTCAGTCTTACCTTTATAACAAACCAAAAAATACCTTTTCAATTTTTGTTTGAATTAATCAATTGAAAGCTTAAAATTTTCACTTGTTTGTTGATTAACTACATTTTCTAATTAAATGTAAATATTTCGCAAATATATTTCGATTAAAGTAAAAGTATTTTATATTTTTTTAACCCTTTTGTATCTGGTCTTAAGATTTTGAACAGAAGTGTTGGTGTTACGCTAGAAAAATATGTAAAAATGTTATGTATTGATAAAACGTTTTTTTTTTGTTCGTGTAGATACATTTTTGAATTCAAAAAGTCATTGAAATTCAAAATCCATAGGGTTGAATGATTAGTACCAGGTAAACTTTTATGTGACCTCCATTCCGGTTGCATAGTGACTGTAGGAAAGAAGGCTCAGTTAGTTTAGTCAGCACTTAAGCGGGTAACGCCATGATGTAAAGATCGTCTCTGCTCCACTTCAGCCGCGGTTGAGAAGTCAGGTTCTAAATAAAGAAAAGAGGTCACTTATAATATAAGCCGCGTGTTATCTATTCTGATGGCGAACCAGCATCTTAAAGTCGTACCAGCATCTTGAGAACAGACCAGACCAGTTATAAGAATATCCCAGCTACGCAAGAAACAGAAATAAGGTACGAGCCGAATTACTCAAGAAAGTAAGTAAGATAAAGACTTGGGAGAGCTTATACAAATGCCTCTCATCTCTCATCTCCTCAGCATGTAAGAAAATAATAGAACTCTCTCGCCATTTCGATTAGCAAAGGGGTATACAACAAAAGAAGCTTTTAGTATAATACAACACACACACACACACACACACACACACACACACACACACACACTTACACATACACACACGCAGAAAATTTAGAAGATAACACCAGGCATACTATAGAATGGACAAATCCTAGTAGCAAGGTAACAGCTCAAGACTTAGCTTTCAGAAATCTTCTGACTAAGGGATTTTTATTCCGAAATATTAAGAATAGATCAAAGGTAAACAAACAACATCATAGTTACTTTATTTTTTTACACCAACCGATATAAACACAATGCTTCAATCAAATTTGTTATGGCCTGTTTAAGGGTCAATAAATAATAACTCAACACGGGTATAAAATGTAGGGAACAGATTGTATTCAGCAATATATATCAACGTACAATGAAAGGGTTTCCTTGTTACAGCTTACACGAAGAATATGTTTCTGGTACTTCTCCGTTTGAGTAGCTTTACTCTGTTAGATATATACCCTTTGGGTAAGTCCATGTTTGTGAGTCATCTACAACAAAATTATAAAAATCTTTTGCTTCAATCAAATTATAAAAATCTTTTTAGTATAAATACTTACGATGTCTAACATTCGTGCATACTGTTTTAAATAGTCTGCTTTAGTGTAATATTAACGATCGGTTTTATCATTTCAGTTCACATCACGTATGTTGGAACATTTGAGAAGAGCAGCTGACAGTATTGCCAACGGACTGGACATGACACAGGACATGTTGGACAAATTCGTAGACGATTTGATGAAAGATATCTCTCACCTCGAAGGTAACTAACCCAATCTGAGATTGTATTCTGTACTTGACAAAACTGATATTATCTACACTGTTTCGTAAAGTAGGTAAGTTGTGATTTGTTAGTCTCTAGGATATGGGGAAGCATAAAAAAAAACAACACTTAAACGTTGGCATACTATCATTCAAATAACAAATAGATCTTCTGAATTCAAGCGTAAAACGCAACGCTCTTCTAGGAATTGAGCAATCTGTGACGGTCTTTACACACAAAGCGATGTGTGTATTAAAGCAGTTAAAATCCCCTTCCCATTCTGTAAGTGAAGACAGCCTAATGGTTAAGGTGCGGGACTGACACCCAACCGATCGGATTTCAATTCCGGCTGTAGGTAGCTTACAAAATGTCTAGCCACACTGAAGAGACTTGATAAGTCGAAACACGTGTCTGTGAATGACCCTATATATATATATATATATATATATATAACGATCTCAGTTCCCCCGAATGGTTATTCACAGGATGATTCAGGATAAATTCAGAATTATCCTGAAGAAACATTCGGGTAAAACCTAGGTAGATAGTTTCTGACTCATTTAGGCCCTTATAATTATGCTCTACTTAGGGTATTGAGCTTTTTTTTTACATATATAATTTAGAAAACTCATTCAGTACTTTTTGTCCACGACATACGATATTGATGATTATTATCAGAAAGTCCAAGCGTGTTGGTCTTTTCTTTTTCTATTTTTTTCCCAGATACCAGTTTGAATTTTTATTTTTATTTTGAAAAATGAGTTATCAGGTTATATATATATATATATATATATATATATATATATTGTAACGTAGCGGCACCTATTCGTAATATGTAACGTAGTGCCTTTTCTTTCTCGGCGCACTGAATTAGCGATACGTAACGTACGGGGTTTGTTCCTTTCACGGTATCAAATCGTATCTCCGTACGGTCGTTTGTTTACAGTATCCAAAATCTAGCAGTCAGCCTTTTAGCCCCAAAATCCTTCTACACACTTGGTCAAGGGAGTATCGCTTTACGCACGCCGCGTGCCCTTCGTTACGGCCAATTGACTTCCTCCACGATATTATCTTTACTATTTTGTTTGTGGCAGAGTTCCCATTCATAAAACCTGTTGTAGTATCTTTCGTCGTAAGGAGAGGAAATTAATAATACCGTGTTTACTTTTCAGAAGTTTATTATATTCAAAACTTCACTATCACTTTTGAGAGAGAGAGAGAGAGAGAGAGAGTCCCTAATAATATCTGCGCTTAATAAGAAGTGTATTTTAACTGGATTCAACTTAGGATTTCTGCCCTTAGTAAACTTCTCGGTGACAAGTCTTTCTTAACAATCACAGACCATTCCTTTTTTTGTCTTCAGCGACACCAGTTTGCCAAACTCCGTACGATCTCCGGACGACTTCTCTGGCTGACTCTCTCCGATCACAGACTCACTGTAACTCTACTGACGGGTCTCTTAAATACTGTTTCAAAGTCATTTTCCAGAAGTTTCTATTTTTGGAACCATCTCGTTCTTACTCGAAACAATCGAATATTCCATTATTTCGAATCTCTCTGGTCAACTAAGGTTCACAGCCTTAAGATCAAAAGACTCCTTGGTCGTCACTAATCCTATTTTTTCGTTAAACATAGACTTATCGTCTCCTTTCTCTCGTTAAAAAGATTTTATCTTTCTAACTCCTTTTTCGGTGATTCTACAAAGACCACCCAGTAATATAAGAGAATCGGTAGTATATTTTTAAAGGTTTTTCTAAGTCTGGCACAAGGCCACAAATATAGGTGCTGGGCGTCGATTACGTAACAATATATAAAGGTAAAAGTATCCAACTCACTGGTATGTAGAGAATAATTATATTTGTAATCATCAATATCTCCTGTATATCCACAATGCATGTTCATGTTGATACAAACTTATAGAATTATACCAGGATTTTTACAAATCTCTAAGAGAGATCAATGTATAATAACTAATGAATTAATTATACACAGACCAATATTTATACTTTCAATGAGAAAGAAAAACTTAGCAAACCGTAATTTGGCTATTATGAATCTATTTCGACCAGAACTCAATACGAGCCTAGTCTCATCAAATAGCCTATTACATAATGACTGTAAAACAGAATGTATAAAGTATATATATATATATATATATATATATATATATATATATATATATATATATATATATATACTGACCATGTGCTTATATCCTCCTCTCTCCCCCCATCCTCTGTGCAGACATTATAAATTAGAAGCTAGCTATAATCCTACAAGCAGCATGGGTTTAGAAAATAGAAGACACATGGACTTATACTAAGTTATAACTTAGAAAATTAAAAGGCGCCGGTAACTTTGCACATGCAAATGCGTCTAAGCCAACACATATGTACACATGAATGCGGGAGCTCAAATATATACATACGCTGTCTGCTAGCAAAGAGCGGATGGGTTCTCGGGGAACCAAAGGCTGACCACATCGGCAGTAGCAAGATTAGGTTCAAACCCGGCTAGAAGCGACTCTTTAGCCTTGGTAAGCCACTCATCTAAGACAAGGAAAAGTCTTATAAAACCACCGTCGCCTTGCGGCTCTACCTTATCTCAAGGAAAGGCTAAGGGAGTAAACACCGAAAGCAAATCCGGATCTGGAATCCCTGAGGTGGGTTGTGCAGAATCTCAGTACTTCCCAGCAACTCCTGTGGCACTGTCGTTGCCAAACCGCATTGGTTCCTACCTTTCCTTTGGACCACAATGTCTATGTGGAGAGGGAGGATCTGCTGCTTGGACCACAGCTCATCCTCCATAACAACCTGCCCAGGCTACGTAGTTTTCCAATACAAAATGGAGAGGATCACCTTTCTGATAGGAAAGCAACCGGGAGTGACGGCATACTAGCAGAGGTCTTGAAAGCGGGAGGCCAGCGCTGCTCCAACCACTACACGAACAACTCTGCAGCTGCTGGGAACAAGGGCACATCCCCAGGTCAAGTGGGGGACGCTACCATCGTCACCTTATACAAGAACAAAGGAGATCGGAACGACTGCAACAGTTACCGGGGCATTTTCCCGTAGTTTGAAAAGTCTTAATTCGTGTTACACTGCCACGTTTGCAGACATCTTAAATATATATAGCAGACATCTATTATCAGCCGTAAGAGTATTTTAAACACTGCTTTGAAGGAATTGTAGAGGTATGGTGTTCAATCAAGAAAATAAAGTGCTTTATACAACAAAGGCAACATCTAAAAAGTCCGAACATTTTGGTTAGAAGAAAATTCTACACCTTTTATTCTGTAGATCTATTGGATTCTTCAATTCTTACTTAACTCTTTCAACTGACAGTACAGTCTAAGAAATTTCCACATTGTTTGTTTGTTTGTTTGTTTGTTTCTTTCTTTCCCCACAGTATTTCTTTCTTTCTTTCTTATGTATATTTTTGTTTTCCTTTCTTTTCCACATATTTACTCTCTCTCTTTCTTTCTTTTTCTTTTCCAAGTACTGCTTAGCTTTTTTAAATTCTTCTTTTTTCTGCGCTAAATAGCCTGCATGTTTATCGCTAGTATATCACCGATTCAACTTTGAATGAAAGCTGAATGTTGGCGAAACTTACAGTGTCAGTGTTTCTAACGATTTACAACCCAGACTTTTCTTCCCAGTAATCAAATTATCACCTGTCGATAGTGGAAGATTGCAAAGACAAGATCTCTACAAATGTCTTCAAAAGATTCTACCGGTTTTCAGAATTAGGGTAATTTCGAGCCTTGGTAATCAATGGAATTTATACTGTTTCAGATATTCCACAGAATTTTATTTATCTATTATTTACTAGAAGCAGCTACCCGGCGTCACCTGGGTAGAGGTGTAGGGTTAATAAAACGTAGTCTCGCAGATCCATTATTGTTGAATCGCGAGTTAGATCTTCACAGGATGCGCTATTAAAATACCCACGTAAAAAAACATCTTGCGTTGATTCGGACACTCTGAAAAGAAAAATTAATGTCTCCTATTTAAAATATCAAATGCAAACATCTCACAAATTATAAACATGTTATGAATTCTTTTAGTTGATGTTCATATAAAACTATCAGATTAGTCTGACTGAGTTATTCTATAACTATATAAAATATAAATGACATATTAAAATGACTATTTCCAATTTACGATCATCCGATACAAAATAGCATAAAAAGCTGGACATAATTGTATAATTTCCCCCAGGAATGCATAACAAAAATATAATAGTTGGTTAAATCACAAAAATTAATGAATTTCTGGGTGATAGAATATGAAAATCATGTAATCAGACATATTACACCACTGTAACTCGTAATTTTTAAAATTTTCTTTGAGAAAATGGAGGTTTTCAGCCGCCATTTTGAAAATCGTCCTAAAAACCTAAAATGACGTCATATATCCCCCCCCCCAAAAAAAAAAATCATAATCAGCCGAAGAAATGGTCATAGAAAACATACGTTCTATAAATTCGATCTTCATTTTCCAACTCCTAATTATAGGCTGAGTCGGATCTATCGGCAACATTGTAAATATTTTGATATTTTTGAAATTTTATTTTAAGATACGGGATTATTGCACATCGATCTGGACTCTATTTTCGAAGGAATTGCAGCAAGAGCTCTGGGATTGGTAAGTATAAGTCTTAATTCTATATATTAATACTCGTGTTTCTTAAAAGTACGACTGTTATCATCTTGTAACACCCTCTGGTTAAAAATGAGACCGTCCTAATCGTCCAAGATGGAATGCAAAGATGTAAATGAATTTGTGGAAAAAGGATATTTCATTCTTTAAATTCTTTTTGAACCAGTTATCTTAAAAATATTTTTTAATCGTAAATAAACAAATACTATTTACAACTTACTCGTAAATTATACAAAATTAAAAAAATCTGATTCATATATAAAATGCATCTATTTGAATTCGTGTGGTCCGCCCAGTTAGCTGGATCTGTAGAATATACCGACAGTACCTCTGTAGAGGGGTAAAACCCCACCACTGGAGCCACCTGTTAATGCTTAAGGATAAAATCCCTGTGGTTGAACAGTCTATGACATGCAACACTCAGCTTTGGCTCTAACTTAGGTTAGACGTTTGGTCGGAGAAAGCCCCCTCTGATCAATCGGCTGGTGACGTCAAACCCAAGCACCTTTTGGCAACCACCAACTTTTTATCATATACGTGCTAGAAGCCGGTGGCTGAGGGTCTTAATGTCCTGGGTATGACGTTAAACTCTATCTGATGGTGAAATTCCAATTCTGGAGCTCTGGGAAGTGTGTAGTACCGATTCATCACCATTACTCCCAGGCCAACTCTTACTCAGTGGTAGTATCTGTTAGGATCCCATCTATGGGTTAAATTGAAGAAATTTAGTTAATAAAAATGTGTTTAAAAATTGTGTTCAAAAAAGAATTTTCAATACCCATGAAGAATGAATAAAGCAAAACGTCTTCGTCATAAAATAATCCAACAAGGTTTGGCATGCCGTAAAACCCAACCGATCAGTCAATCAATCAACCAACAACTAGATGTAATTTTGAAATTATACCGAATTAAAAAAAAATTAAATTATTTGTATTAGATTGGAATAATTGATATCATATTACTGTATGCAAAACTTCTTATGAAACAACAAGGGTTAACTGAAAAATTCATAGACTCAACAAGAAACTCTCATTGAATATGACCAAATGAGGTTTACTTTTCAACATAGTCCCCCTTGCAGTCCACACACTTCTTCCATTGGTGTTGCTGTGCTTGGATCCCATTAGTCAAAATAGTCATCAACTGCAGACATGACATCATCATATAAACTTTTCAACCCTCCCTCATATACAAGGAAAGTAACTGTAAACTTTAAATGTACATGATTCTTTTAACATCCTCGAATTTACAATTTTTAGTCAAGAAAACAAGAAAAAAAGGTATCTTTCTTTCAACTCAGCTGATTTTTTCTTTAGGAAACAAATATTCGATGAAGCAATTATTTCTGCATAATGAGAAGAATCAAGTGAAGTCAGTTTTCAGGCAAGCGATATTCCGTATTCTAGTAGTATTTGTTCCATTTTCCCTCTATGTATGAAATCAAATGCATCGGAGAAATCCACAAATAGCAGCGTTGCCTCTAGATTATTTGCTCGAACCCTTTCTATGATCCGTCGAATACTCAGGATCTGAGAGGTTGTGGAACGATTTCTACGGAATCCGTTTTGGATTTTCTCTATTTCGGGTCGGATGCGATTAAGAAGAAGGGCATTATAGATCTTAGCTGCAATAGCAGTAAGAGTTATGCCTCTGTAGTTCTTAGCGATTCTGAGGTCTCCCTTTTTGGGGAATGGGGTGATGCAAAAAATGTTTTTTTTTTCTGCAGACTTTCGATGAATTCTGCTGTACGAACGCAATCAGATCGTTTGTTATATTGCTTTCTTCTGGCCATAGCCTCGTAGTGCCCATTGCAATTTTCCAGTTCATGCCTGATTATTTTTACAGTGTTCAGGGAGCATTGGGCAGCAACCAGAATCTCCTTATTTTGATGGCTGGCACAGATCATCATGATACAAGTTATTCTCACCCATTCTATCTGTGATCCCGTATAGGAATGAAGAAGGGTCTAAGCTTTTAAATGATGCGTAGTGTGCGTCAATACATCCAACCCACGGTGAAAAATAACCACAAATATCCTGTGGTTACGTTTCTAGCGCAGCGCCCTCTGTGACTTTGAAGGGCAATATTTGAAGAGAGAGAGAGAGAGAGAGAGAGAGAGAGAGAGAGAGAGAGAGAGAGAGAGAGAGAGAGAGATTGCAAACTTTCGCATTTTGCAGAAAATTCAGCCAGTCTGATATTTTCCCCTACAGGTATGGCCTTATGCCAGACTAATCTACTAAACTAAGTAAATACCACCCCACCCTCACACAAACCGATGCATGATTTTTACACGCACTCTTTGGCCTTTAAATCGTCACAATACATCTGTTTCATTCAGATGTCATACTTATCTCAATGGAAACTGATAAGTCATTTTTTCTCTGTGAAAAATGTATGAGAAAAAAAGTGACAGTTTTGAGCATTGTGGAAGGCTTGGGATCGAAAATTGGCCTGAAGGACACACAGATTCTTATTGATAGCAAAATAAAAAAGCCATTAAAATATGGTCAGTGATCATATATATATATATATATATATATATATATATATATATATATATATATATATAATAATAACATACACAGATGTACTGATAAATCAAAGGAACTTAAATGACCACTCAAACCATCCTAAAAGAGGAATGTAAAAAAAAGAGAAAGGAGAGGTGGAATGATATATATATATATATATATATATATATATATATATATATATATAATAGGTATCCAAAACTGGTAGTAAGGGATGATTCTACATGGGATCTTCAAAATCTCACTGTATAATTATTGTATCTTTTAGTAGGTGCAAATACAAGGATTTTTTATAAATCCCTAAAGAGAGCTCTATGTTTTTATAAGTCCCTAAAGAGAGCTCTACGATTAATAATCTATTTTAGATTAAATACAGAGCACGCATAGGAAAGGCATGGGCCGCTATAAATAGATAATCTATCATATGGAGGTCCAATCTCACAGACAAGCTAAAGAGACAGTTCTTCCAGGCCGTTGTCGTATCGGTGCTGCTGTATGGCTGCACCACCTGGACCCTAACTAAGCGACTAGAGAATAAACTAGATGGGAGCTGCACAAGAATGCTGCGGGTGATCATGAACAAGACGTGGAAACAGCACCCTACGATAAAGCAGCTGTACGGCCACCTACCACATATCACCCAAACCATCCGAGTAAGACGGACAAGACACGCGGGACACTGCTGGAGAAGCAAGGACGAACTCATAAGCGACGTCCTCCTTTGGAAGCCAGCACATGGACGGGCCAGTGTCGGCCGACCAGCAAAGACGTACGTTTATCAGCTCTGTGCAGATGCAGGATGCTGCATAGAGGACCTCCCGAGAATGATGAGCGATAGGGACGGATGGAGAGAGATTGTCATGGATATTCGCGCTGAAAGCACGACATGATGATGATGATGATGATATATATATATATATATATATATATATATATATATATATATATATATATATATAAGGAAAATCTGTCCAACTGTTATTCTAACATCCCACACGCACGAGAGTAACACGCGTTCAAATAAAGCGAGAACGCTATTCATAACGTGTATTCATTTGGATGTTATTTACCAGGCGATTTATCTGACAATAATTAAAGAGTGTTAGAGCCAGGAAATTAAATAACTGTTTAAATTGTAAAAGAGAGTTAGCGACATAAAAATATTTCCGCGCTCACTCAGTCAGAATAAACTGGATCTTTGAACTTTGGAATAACAATAAGTTCAACACTATCTACACTCTCTTTTTCTCTCTCCATTCATAAAAGGCAACAGGAGTGGGTTTACTTACAAGTGAATGGTTAGAAAAACAGACGCATTTCGCAGTCAAACAACTTCAAGCAATTTTACTTCTGGCCGCAAGGAGAGAAATATTATTATCTTTGATCTAGAAAAAAAAAATCAAATAACTGTGAATGGTGAATTAGATTTGTCGTGATATTTTGTACTTCCAAAAAAGATAGGATTCATTCGAGACATTCCTCTGTTCCACATGATTCATGGATTCAAGTCAGTTCAACAAAATTACCAAGTCAAGAGACAAATTGAACCGAGACTAAGATTTCCCTATAATTTTCATTAAAATGAAACCAGCGGCAATGAATCAGAAAACTATTGCACTAATATTTTTAGTTTTTGAATCTGTATTTTAAAGGAATATACAGGGTGGTTCAAAAGTCTTGTCATATTTTCTTTTAGGGGTAAAATAACTAAAAGAACTAACATCTCTAGGTTATATAATACTGTTTTTTTTTCTTTTCATTTTTTTGTGCATCTTTACCATTTTTAGCTCAAGGATATGTTCTTTAAGATCTATGGGCACCTTTCTTTCTGAAAAATATAGTTATGGAATGCTGATATTTATGCACAAAATAAATATGATTAGACATCACATGCATGGTTTTATGCTACATCAAGTTACAAGTATTTTTAAAATAAAGAGTATATAAAAACAATATGTAAGAGGTGACAAGACTTTCGGAACACCCTGTACATTATTTCATGATTAATTGACATAATTGTTATGAAGCTTCTAAAAATATTTTACATGGGTTTTAGTTAAGATATTTATTTTGAAGATATATATATATATATATATATATATATATAATATATATATATATATATATGATTTTAATAATATGTTTTAGTATTATTGATTTCTAATTGTTTGATTTTATCTTAATGAATATGAGCAAAAATCTCGGGGATAAATCTTAAAAGAAATCCATTAACATGAAAAAATAACTGTAATTTTATTCTTTACTTCCTATTTTAACTAAATAGTTAAATTATGAAAATTTAGCAATGAAAGACGGGAGTGATGGAAGAATAAGTTTCAGTTATTCTATTTTTCGATTATAGCCATCCCCCGTGCTTCAAATATTTTTATCTGCATTCTTATTTAGTTTCATTAGCTTTTCTAATTTAGTCCAATATTTTATTACATTAAAACTTAAATATTTGCAACCAGCGGAGGTGAATATATTTGCTAGTGTTTATAAAATTGATTTTTTTTTTCAGCTTGAAGAAAAAACAAGAAAGAAACGTGATCTTCTGGGTCTATTTGACGCTTCCAATGACACCCTTGAACAGATCATTGGTGGAATGAGAGGGAGGTTTCAAGATTTACATGACTTTTTCGATACGCACGTGAAAGTGTCACAGGACAAAATCCAACCCCATATTGAAAACGTAAAGGTCCTCGCACGGACAGTAAGTAATCTTTATAGAAATCAATCTCTTTCTTCTTTTCTGTTGTAACCTTCTTTTTCTTTTTTAATATCTTCCAAGTTTTTGTTTGTTTGTCTATTTCTTTCTTTCTTTCTTTCTTTCTTTCTTTCTTTCTTTCTTTCTTTAATATTTATCAACTTTTTCTTTCGTTCTTGCCTGTTTAATCTGAACGTATTCTTTCTTTCTTCTTTTTTTCATTTCTTTCCAGCTTTTTTCTTTTCCTTCTTTCTTTCTTTCTTTCTTTTTAAATATCCCATAACGCTTTCATTCTTTTTTTTTCTTTCTTTTTGATATCTCCGAACTCATTCTTTCTTTCTTTTTTCATTTCTTTTTACTTTTTTCTTTTCTTTGTTTTTTCTTTTCTTTCCAGCTTTTTTCTCCTTTACTTCTTTCTTTCTTTCTTTTTAAATATCCCATAACGCTTTCATTCTTTTTTTTTCTTTCTTTCGTTCTTTCTTTCTTTCTTTTATAATATCTCCGAACTCATTCTTTCTTTGTTTTTTCATTTCTTTTTACTTTTTCTTTTCTTTGTTTTTTTCTTTTATCTCTTTGTTTTTTCTTTTCTTTTTTGATATTTCCGAACTCGTTCTTTCTTTCTTTTTTCATTTCTTTCCAGTTTTTCTTCTCTTTCTTTCTTTCTTTCTTTCTTTCTTTCTTTCTTCTTTCTTTCTAAATATCCCATAACGCTTTCATTTTCTTTCTTTCTTTCTTTCTTTCTTTCTTTCTTTTGTTATATCTCCGAACTCATTCTTTCTTTATTTCTTCATTTCTTTTACTTTTTTCTTTTTCTTTGTTTTTTTTTCTCTTTTTTAATATTTCTGAATCGTTCTTCTTTCTTTCTATCATTTTTTTCTTTCTTTTTTCTTTTCCTTCCTTTTTAATATCTCATAACACTTTCTTTCTTTCTTTCTTTCTTTCTTTCTTTCTTTCATTTTTGAATCGCTGATCTCTTTCTTTCTTTGTTTCTTTTTCCTTTCTTTCTTTCTTTTTTAAAAATTCTGTTCCATCACCCTTTCTTTCTTTTTTAATATCTCTCAACATTCTTTTCCTTCGTTTTTAATATATCTAGACTCTTTCTTTCTTTCTTTCTTTCTTTCATTCTATTTGATTTTGTTATAAATGTACCCATTTTAAAAATTCCTTGTTTCCTTATTTTCAGTTCATCACGAACATCAAATCAGCCCAAGAAAACGTTCTTCAACATGCGATCGAATTTTTCACTCCCTTCGCCCTGCGAATGGGAGAAACATATATGTCGTTGTTGTCGACGGCCCGAGACAAATTGAAAAAATTAGCTGAAACCCCAATTCCCGCCATTTATAAATAAAGGGCAATAACCATGTAAGGATCAAATAAAAGCAAAATTACAAAAGATTGCTCTTAAAATTATTTGGTTTGAATAATTTATTGAATTTGTATTTTTTATTTGTCATATGATGACAAGCAGTCTCGATTCTTTAAGAAAATATTCTTTCTTTCTTTCTTTCTTTCTTTCTTTCTTTCTTTCTTTCTTTCTTTCTTTCTTTCTTTCTTTCCTACTTAATACATGCCTTTCTTTTCTAATACCTTTTTTCTTTCTTTCTTCTTTCTTTCTTTTTTTTTCTTTCTTTTCTTTCTTTCTTTCTTTCTCTTTCTTTCTTTCTTTCTTTCTTTCTTCTTCTTAATACTTTCTCTTTCTTTTTTCTTCTTTTCTTTTCTTTTTTTCTTTTTTTTCTTTCTTTCTTTCTTTCTTCTTTTTATTTTTATTTATTTTCTCCCCTGCTTTTCGATAACGATTGCTCTCCTCAATTTCGTAAAAATCGGCGTAAAATTAGCCAATAGAAATTTACACTAGGATTTTTAGGCAATACACGAAAAACTTCATAACGATGTTAGTTGTTTATAATTTGTGTGAATGTATAAAATAAATATAAACACAAGGAAAATTCCTATCCGTATTTATTATCGATCTGAGCTGGTAGAAAATTGTAGAAGCTTTACAATAATAGAATTAGCGTTAAGGTAACGTTGAGGGAAATTACTTTTTCCAGTCTTCCAAACACATATCCCTCACGAGAGAAAATCTAAGACAACATTCTCTTGCGGTTAAAACAACAAAAAATAACTTTGTGAATTTGTTGCTAAATTCATTTTATATAGGCTCAAGTTTTATCATGTGTGTGTGTGTCTGTGGGAATCTTTAGAAAAGTGAAGTTCGCTAAAAAATCTTGAAAAAATATGGAAACGCCATCGAAAAATCATTAAAATATGATATTTTTAATGGAAACAAATATTACATTGTGTTATCATGAGCAAAGATTTTCTAGATTGTAGTGAAGTGGGACCAAAGAGTCAGAATCTACCTGAAACTAAGCGTCATCGATGCTTGAATTTGTTCCATCGCGGCGCCATTTTCAGTTTCGTCGCTGTGCATGGGCGGAATAGTCGTTTTAAGATCATCAGAAAAAAACTGCATTATCTTAATTGTAACCCCCGCCCCCCCCAAAAAAAAACAACAACAAAAAAACAAAGAAAGTTTTCTTTTTTCGTTGGGTTATTTTCGATATAAGGTGGGCTAAAGACCTCGACTTCTATTTATTGTTTTAAAACAGTGGAGGCTGAATCGGTCTACCGAAAATGCTCAAATGTGTATTTGATTTATTATTTAAAGACGTTGATAAAGTGTCCTAAAAATACTTGATAGAAGGACAAATCAACAGCCAAGGAGTATACAACTCCTTTCTACTTCAAGACAGGATCAATTCTGATACAATTCCTACTTTAAGGACAGATCAACAGACAAGGATTAGACAAATCCTTTCTACTTTAAGACAGGATAAACTCTGAGATCAACAGATTTGGGGAAAGACAAAGATTAAAATTGATACTACATCTTTCTACTTCAAGAAAGGTTCAAACTTTATGCCACAAAGGATCTCCAATGTAAAAACAAGTATTTATGCAGGCATGTTAAAATTAGATTTATTTAATAGAGAAATCCACTATCAATTTATTTTTAATATGAACTACCCCACTCCAGTGTACAGTCAATAGGAACAGTGAGACTGTTTCTCATTTGTCAATTTTTCAAGTCTTGGCTTGATAGAAGAGATTACTACACGTAATGGTACTCTTATATTCAAATTGTTCCTGTATTTCGTTTTAATCACATTCTTTGTTAAAAAAATCAGTCTCGCATCGGTATGTTGATGGAAATGGAAGAATCATATTGAGAGCGATTTCAACTAGTTGATATTTTTTGAAATATATTTCCAATTTTAGTTTATACTAGCGCGACTCGTGGAATTTGCACGAGACGAAACGAAAATCAAGAGCAGCTATTTAAGCCAGAAACGATGATTTTTAATTTCATTACGTATAAATCCTACTTTTGTCTTTGCAATACAAAAATAAAAGTGACAAAAACACGATTCGAAAAAAAAACAAAAACAAAAACAAAAAAAAAACACCAGATAATCTGTATTCACATCTTTGCATTCATCTTGGACGATTTGGACGGTTTCATTTTTAACCAGAGAGTGTTGCAGAATGATAACGAACGGAATATCTTCAGGACTTATCAAGACCGATGGTCGAGACAGATGGCGAGAGCAAGTGAAAGGAATCAATACTGTCGGTACACCTTGATGATGATGATGATGATGATGATGAACTCGCTTTGGATACTTCAAGAACTCGTCATTCACTAGCCGACCACAACTTTCATAATTAGCACTAACAGGGCCTATGGATATACTACATTATAACAATTTATTTATTACAACGTTTGATATGTTTATTTAAGAGCTATTGTGAAATAGTTCAATAATTAAAAGTAAGCACTGAAAAATCTTCGGTTTTGCAATAACGGGGAAAGGGAACATATTTTTAATTTGAACTTTAGTTATGATTTCGTCATTTAATTTCATTTTGATAAAATAAAATGACAGCATTCTCTGGTTTAAATACTGCAATTGTAAAAATTTCTGATTGATTTTGTGGGCAAATTTTGCAAAACCGATGATTTTCAGTGCGTTTTTGTCTACGATATTTGATGCTATTTCCTCAAAAATTAGTTAAAGTTTAAGATTTAATTTTTGGTATCAGAACTTAATAGACTAATACACAACTTTTAGTGTTTCATGTAATTTGATATTTAAAAAAAATGTGAAACCGACTTACCCTAATGCATAGATATGTACATATCGAGGCAATAATATCCAATCCGATTTCTTATCCCCTAAAATTCCTCTTTATTGATTAAAAATGATCAATACTGCTAAATTAAATGTCGTGAATTTGAAAAGCAACAAAACAAAACAAAACAAAACAAAAAACAAAACAAAAAAAATCGATAATGAGATGGAAAAAAGTTGAAAATCAAAGATGGTTTATTTTGAAACTAATAATCCCGGGCGACAGGCTGTGGGGTCGGGCAGGGATTTCGATGTTTCAACATCACCTCAATCCTGTGATGAATTCGATCCCTCAGTTCGATCCAAGTCTTACCCAGCTGTCTGCCGAAGGGTCGGAAGAAGTCCAATGCTTGTCGGGAAACCTCTCTGTTAATGATGGTCACGTGAGACAGGAGCTAATGGGAAAAAAACAAAAAAAGATGAGATTATTTCATGTTAGATTTTAACCGAATCAATCAAAACAACATTGAAAACCCGAAAAAAAAGGTTTATTATCTTTTGGCCGGGTTAGCTCAGTCGGTAGAGCGTTCGGCTAGAAACCACAAGGTTCCTAGTTCGATACCGGTCCTCGCCAACTGAGCGTATGAGTAGCTCAGGGATCTGTGCGGTAAAGTAAGGAGCTGATGGTAGGTGTGGCGCTCCACCTCAGATGCTAAAATAATTTCCTTGGTCTAGCGCAAGTGAAAAGGGGATAGACTCCCTCGCTGACTGGCTGATACCGACTTTAGGCCGCCCCGTCGATATGAAGCACTAAAAGTTGTGTATTGGTCTATTAAGTACTGATACCAAAAATTAGATCTTGAACTTGTACCAATTTTTGAGGAAATCAATTCAAACATTGTAGACAAACATGCACCGAAACATCTTCGGTTTTGCAATAATGAGGAGGGCATATTTCTAATTTGAACTTTAGTTATAATTTCCTCATTTAATTTCATATTGATAAAATAAAATGACAACATTTTCTGGTTTAGATACAGAAATTGTTGGATTTCTGATTAATTTTATAGCCACATTTTGCAAAACCGAGTATTTTTTAACTCGCAGTTCTCCAACAGTAGACTAGTGACTTGATTACGAACACTACTACATAAACCGACAAAAGAATAACCTCGCTTATTCGTTTTTATACGTGTTCTGTTGAACCAGTCTAACTCTCTATAGGGTAAATATCTTCTCTTACAACACATAGTAAAGTTAGGCTTCGATTCAATTAAAAAGAAAGAAAAATTTAATCCCAGTGACAAAAATAAAAAAATAAACTAAAATGTACATTAAAATATAAAATGAATTTGATACCGATGGTTTAATTGATATACTTTGTGTAATTTTTGTTTAATATGGCATCGGTCTCTCAATGTCAAATTGGGAAAAGAAATTAATGATTTAATTAAAAAATATATCAATTTACAACTTTCATTTCTAAAGAGGAAATTAGAATTATCGATCGTAAATTAAAATCCAAGATAAAAATACTTTTTCTTACAATACATCTTATAAATCATTAGTTTTCCACGCTGTACTGTTGATTATCTTATTTCCACAATTCATCCAACTTTGCCTTAAAAGAATTCAGAAATCAGACATTCACTATTGATGATGGTAGTTTATTCCATCAATCTAATATTCGGCTATTGATTTTTTTGAGCAACGTTCAGTAGATTAAAATTTGAATAAAATCCATGAGTATATTTATAGACTTCAATCATATCTCCTATGTTTTGTCGATAAGTCAAACTTGGTAAGTCAATCTTCATAAGTCTTCCTTCATTTAGTAGCTCTCTATACTCCTTCGATGAGTTTTCTGTCCTTGATTAATCTTGGTAAGTCAATCTTCATAAGTCTTTCTTCATATGAAAGGTTTTATTTTAATGCATTACCTTAATAGTTCTCATTTATACCCCTTTGGTGAATTTTATGTCCTTGATTAATTTTGGACTCCAAACCAAGTTATCAAATTCCAAATGAGGTTTCTTTTTTTAAAAAGAGAACTATTCAAACCAAAATCAATCTTCATAAGTCTTCCTTCATTTAGTAGCTCTCTGTACTCCTTTGATGAGTTTTCTGTCCTTGATTAATCTTGGACTCCAAACCAAGTTATCAAATTCCAAATGAGGTTTCTTTTTTTTAAAAGAGAACTATTCAAACCAAAATCAATCTTCATAAGTCTTCCTTCATTTAGTAGCTCTCTGTACTCCTTTGATGAGTTTTCTGTCCTTGATTAATCTTGGACTCCAAACCAAGTTTATCAAATTCCAAATGAGGTTTCTTTTTTTAAAAAGAGAACTATTCAAACCAAAATCAATCTTCATAAGTCTTCCTTCATTTAGTAGCTCTCTGTACTCCTTTGATGAGTTTTCTGTCCTTGATTAATCTTGGACTCCAAGCCAAGTTATCAAATTCCAAATGATTTCTTTTTTTAAAAAGAGAACTATTCAAACCAAAATCAATCTTCATAAGTCTTCCTTCATTTAGTAGCTCTCTGTACTCCTTTGATGAGTTTTCTGTCCTTGATTAATCTTGACTCCAAACCAAGTTATCAAATTCAAATGAGGTTTCTTTTTTTAAAAAGAGAACTATTCAAACCAAAATCAATCTTCATAAGTCTTCCTTCATTTTAGTAGCTCTCTGTACTCCTTTGATGAGTTTTCTGTCCTTGATTAATCTTGGACTCCAAACCAAGTTATCAAATTCCAAATGAGGTTTCTTTTTTTAAAAAGAGAACTATTCAAACCAAAATCAATCTTCATAAGTCTTCCTTCATTTAGTAGCTCTCTGTACTCCTTTGATGAGTTTTCTGTCCTTGATTAATCTTGGACTCCAAACCAAGTTATCAAATTCCAAATGAGGTTTCTTTTTTTAAAAGAGAACTATTCAAACCAAAATCAATCTTCATAAGTCTTCCTTCATTTAGTAGCTCTCTGTACTCCTTTTGATGAGTTTTCTGTCCTTGATTAATCTTGGACTCCAAACCAAGTTATCAAATTCCAAATGAGGTTTTCTTTTTTTTAAAAAGAAACTATTCAAACCAAAATCAATCTTCATAAGTCTTCCTTCATTTAGTAGCTCTCTGTACTCCTTTGATGAGTTTTCTGTCCTTGATTAATCTTGGACTCCAAACCAAGTTATCAAATTCCAAATGAGGTTTCTTTTTTTAAAAAGAGAACTATTCAAACCAAAATCAATCTTCATAAGTCTTCCTTCATTTAGTAGCTCTCTGTACTCCTTTGATGAGTTTTCTGTCCTTGATTAATCTTGGACTCCAAACCAAGTTATCAAATTCCAAATGAGGTTTCTTTTTTTAAAAAGAGAACTATTCAAACCAAAATCAATCTTCATAAGTCTTCCTTCATTTAGTAGCTCTCTGTACTCCCTTGATGAGTTTTCTGTCCTTGATTAATCTTGGACTCCAAACCAAGTTATCAAATTCCAAATGAGGTTTCTTTTTTTAAAAAGAGAACTATTCAAACCAAATGCAATTTTAAAATTGGGTTACTATCTTATATACTCTATTGTTTTTGAATTTGTAAATTACAATATTAAGCATTAATCTTTAATTTGTATAGTTGTGATATTCCAGGTTGAAAAGATATCTTATTAAAATATTTTCAATTTCAGTTGAATTATTATTGATTTGACATTCTGAGGTGAAATATCCTCTTATTATAGAGGAGATTCGGTGTCCTGTCTGTCTGTAACCGAAACTACGTCCCTGCTTACATTACAATTCCATCAGAAATTGCCTAAGTTTATCAATGAGTATTTAATTTATAGTCAAACATCGATAATGCATAGAAAATCTAATTTATTAACGATGTTCTTTATGAAAATCTGAGATCTGCCTCAAAACAAGCCTATGTTATTAGTACGTTTAAAATCCGGCAATGTGTTATATATCATCAAGAAATAAAGTTTACATAATATATGATATGGTTAATTTGCATACGTTTTAACAAAACCGGGTTTAATAAATAATTACTTGTGTTATTGATCTCTAATATTATTGTTATTCTTCAACTACAAATAATCAATGCCCATGAATGATTTTTATATAGAAACCAGAAGTGTAATATATTTATATGCGTTCTCATTTAATTTTTTTAGTCTTTTCTAATTTAATACAGTCATATATGTATTTCATATAACTGTGCTCTGAAGAAGACAAATAGTTTATACAATGCTTCTACAATTATTTTATTTTTAAATATGATTTCATTTAATTACATGTATAAATATCATAATATCGAAACATGTGCTTGTCAGCACAATCCAACGATGTTTTACTTTTACCTTTCTTCGCATTGAATTACATGATTGAACTATTTTGCAATAATTCTTAAATAAACATATCAAACTATGGTATATGGGTCCTGCTAACAAGTGTCAAGGTATCGGTTGAAGAGAACTTACGTCATTGGCAGTGCCTTGATGTTGTCGATATGAGGTCTCACCTTCCAAGCCGTCTTTGTTAAAGATGTGAAGAAAGAAATCGGAAGGTTATGGTATTTATCATGAAGACTCACAACAATTCTTCTCAGGGTGTCGTTTAATTCATGGAAAAACAGTTGTTGCCAATCAGGATTCATTGTCGTGTGTATTCAACCTACAAATTAATATTAGATGTTACTTTGCATTTCTAGAAACTTGATTTTTTACAAACACAAGACACACACACACACACACACACAAAGACACAACACACACAACAATCTACACATCAAATATATAGATATATAATATATAAATATATATAATATATATATATATATATATATATATATTATGTATATATATATAATAATATAGGATGTAAATATACGAAACTTGTTGGTAACCATTGCGGTAAGAAAGACCCGGCAAATAGTTTGATTGTAAAAATATACTACCAAACACTTCACCTGGGGATAAAGAAAAAAAAAAAACTTTGAAAAAAATAAAATACCAAGATAGTTCGTACCAACCGAAAATAATCGGATGATACTATGATACTGCCCAATAATAAAAACAATTATATGTATATATATGGTATTGAGATATAATTTAATAATAAATAATAGTATACAGTATATAATAAATATTATATATATATAAACCGCAAGGATAATTCGTACAAGGCGAGAAAGTAAAGGGAGTGCATCAGACGTACCATTAAGTAGAGCAAATCATAACGATGAACCTAAATTAAGTCAGATGATACGCACTAAATACTTTCGATTAGTGCTTCTTCAGGAAAGATGCTGAAACTCTAGGAGTAAAAGACATCTTTGTGGCCCTGAGAAGGAGCACTAACACAAAATTTAGTAGGTATAGTTTGCACTCATGATAGGTCTGAGCTTCTGATATATATAATAAATACAGGGCGAGAATCACATGTATATAAGTAGTATATATATATACTATGATATGTAGTACAACAAATAGTGTATAATATAGTATATAGTGAATAATATAATAATAATAATATTATATAATATATATTCTACGTAGGAGTTTGGCCAGAAAGCTCGAAAAAGAGTTGTATAATGAAAATTGTCATGGTGAAGCAGCTGTAGGGAGAACATTAAGAAATTTCAACCGCTATAAGGCGTAAGATTATACTCCCGCTGTTTTGTTTAGCAGACTTGAGTTTTGGCGACGTAAAAACATATACTCCTTTCAATAATGTATTCATTAATATCGTTCATCTTTTCCCGGTGCTAGTTAACAGCCGCTGCGACAGCACGCTGGGGTAAGAGAAACTCTGCGCCAGACAGAAAATTTCCGGCTGGTCGGAGGTTTCTCTTCCAGTTAAGAGGATGGTATAGCTGTTAAAAAAGTCGCTGATCCCGCCAAATTCTGAGAGTCTAAATATTTCGGCACAAGTCGTATCGGGCAATATTTTTGAAATTGGAATCTCAATTTTGAGGAATTGTCCCTAAATTTAACACGAGGTCAACCTGGACAAATCCTGTCTAAGAGATTTTGTAGGAGGTTTGGTTGTTCAATTTTACTTTTTGAGGATAATTTGGCATAGATTATCCATTTATTCCTATGTAGCAACACCTAGGGTCCATTTTAAAGCCCTGTACTTTATGATAGATACGGCGAGATTCCCTCAAGCAATCAGCTGGTCACCATGAAGCCGAGCACTCTAATTGATTGATCACAACCCATTGGCCTTATCGGTAAGCCTACCGATTCCTCTTTACATCTATGGT
>CM042147.1:57323061-57354006 GCA_023376005.1 Doryteuthis pealeii | reverse complement strand
GATAGGTCCGGAATGACCACATTGCACATAATCTGACTTACTTTCAATCACACACGAGGAAGCAATGTACACTGTTGCGCACTAACTACACGATACTACCAACCACGGATGCTACGTCGCACGGCCTAAACAAGTTCGGTCACGTTATAGATATAATTACCGACCCTCCGTACGAGCATATGCGACTCAAGGTCAATTTCTAAGGGGGTTTAACCGGTTTGAATTCATAGTTTCCTTCTCACAGACTGGTTTTACCAAATGTAGAAGTCAGTCTGTCAAATATTACCAATATTTGGTGGGAAAAAATTGAATTCATACCTTTCCCAAGGTATTATGTTATGTGAAATGCAACAACATCATCGGATGAACTTGTCTCGTCATGTCAATTTCCTACAATGGGAAACATTACACCACGAGCTTCGGTCACGTTTACACGTGTTGCAAAAAAGCCGATACCAAACTATTGCACAAACTTTTGACTCATCGTAATATGCTGTTTTTTATGACTCATACAATAAAAGGGCTGGTTACCTCAGTCGGTAGAGCATTCCGACTAGTGAACCGCAAGGTTCCACAATTCATACCGACCCTCATAAATCAGCGCATGAACAGCGTAGTTTCCATATGTCAGTAATGTGGGGAGCTGATGGTAGGTGTGGTACTTCTTAGACATAAAAACATCACGCTGGTTTAGCGCTAGTGAAAACGGGATAGAATCCTTCGCTGTCCGGTTGATACCGACAATAGGCCACTCTGCGACTTTACCACTTTTACTTATCAATATACACAAAGAACAATGTTGTCCTTTAAAAGTAGTGTCCAAAGGATGTATGATTGGGTCGTACTTGACATACTCGAAGATGGGTAGAACTTGGATACACTCCTAGTTAAAATCTTAAGACCAGATCTAAACCCAATGTTTGGGAATAGATGTAAAAGGATGTTTATAAACATGGATCCCAATTTGAAATTTTTTGATCCTCTTCGTGCTGCATTTTATATGCATCTGGGTGAGAATCCAGGAACCCTCATGCAGAAGTTAATAATGAGTGTACGAAAGTGAATTTTCAAAGTAATTCGCAAAAATGGAGGATAAAACTGAATACCAAATTTTGTTGTGACTTATTTGTTTCCGTATTTTCTATTTTTATTTACTCAGTCTTACCTTTATAACAACCAAAAAAATACCTTTTCATTTTTTTTGAATTAATCAATTAAAAGCTTAAATTTTCACTTGTTTGTTGATTAATAATTTTCTAATTAAATGTAAATATTTCGCAAATATATTTCGATTAAAGTAAAGTATTTTAATATTTTTTTAACCCTTTTGTATCTGGTCTTAAGATTTTTGAACAGAAGTGTTGGTGTTACGCTAGAAAATATGTAAAAATGTTTATGTATTGATAAACCGTTGTTTTTTTTTTTGTTTGTGTAGATACTTTTTGAATTCAAAAGTCATTGAAATTCAAAATCCATAGGGTTGAATGATTAGTACCAGGTAAACCTTTAGGTGACCTCCATTCCGGTTGCATAGTGATGTAGGAAAGAAGGCTCAGTTTAGTTTAGTCAGCACTTAAGCGGGTAACGCCATGATGTAAAGATCGTCTCTGCTCCACTTCAGCCGCGGTTGAGAGTCAGGTTCTAAATAAAGAAAAGAGGTCACTTATAATATAAGCCGCGTGTTATCTATTCTGATGGCGAACCAGCATCTTAAAGTCATACCAGCATCTTGAGAACAGACCAGACCAGTTTATAAGAATATCCCAGCTACGCAAGAAACAGAAATAAGGTACGAGCCGAATTACTCAAGAAAGTAAGTAAGATAAAGACTTGGGAGAGCTTATACAAATGCTCTCATCTCTCATCTCCTCAGCATGTAAGAAAATAATAGAACTCTCTCGCCATTTCGATTAGCAAAGGGGTATACAACAAAAGAAGCTTTTAGTTATGATACAATACATAAACACACACACACACACACACACACACAACACACACACACACACAACACACACACTTACACATACACACACGCAGAAAATTTAGAAGATAACATCAGGCATACTATAAAAATGGACAAATCCTAGTAGCAAGGTAACAGCTCAAGACTTAGCTTTCAGAAATTTCTGACTAAGGGAATTTTTATTCGAAATATTAAGAATAGATCAAAGGTAAACAAACAACATCATAGTTACTTTATTTTTTTACACCAACCGATATAAACACAATGCTTCAATCAAATTTGTTATGGCCTGTTTAAGGGTCAATAAATAATAACTCAACACGGGTATAAAATGTAGGGAACAGATTGTATTCAGCAATATATATCAACGTACAATGAAAGGGTTTCCTTGTTACAGCTTACACGAAGAATATGTATCTGATACTACTCCCTTGAGTAGCTTTACTCTGTTAGATATATACCCTTCGGGTAAGTCCATGTTCGTGAGTCATCTACAACAAAATTATAAAAAACTTTTGCTTCAATCAAATTATAAAAATCTTTTTAGTATAAATACTTACGATGTCTAACATTCGTGCATACCGTTTTAAATTGTCTGCTTTAGTGTAATATTAACGATCGGTTTTATCATTTCAGTTCACATCACGTATGTTGGAACATTTGAGAAGAGCAGCTGACAGTATTGCCAACGGACTGGACATGACACAGGACATGTTGGACAAATTCGTAGACGATTTGATGAAAGATATCTCTCACCTCGAAGGTAACTAACCCAATCTGAGATTGTATTCTGTACTTGACAAAACTGATATTATCTACACTGTTTCGTAAAGTAGGTAAGTTGTGATTTGTTAGTCTCTAGGATATGGGGAAGCATAAAAAAACAACACTTAAACGTTGGCATACTATCATTCAAATAACAAATAGATCTTCTGAATTCAAGCGTAAAAACGCAACGCTCTTCTAGGAATTGAGCAATCTGTGACGGTCTTTACACACAAAGCGATGTGTGTATTAAGCAGTTTAAAATCCCTTTCCCATTCTGTAAGTGAAGACAGCCTAATGGTTAAGGTGCGGGACTGACACCCAACCGATCGGATTTCAATTCCGGCTGTAGGTAGCTTACAAAATGTCTAGCCACACTGAAGAGACTTGATAAGTCGAAACACGTGTCTGTGGATGACCCTATATATATTATATTACATAACGATCTCAGTTCCCCGAATGTATTCACAGGATGATTCAAGAGAAATTCAGATTATCTGAAGAAACATTCGGGTAAAACCTAGGTAGATAGTTTCTGACTCATTTAGGCCCTTATAATTATGCTCTACTTAGGGTATTGAGCTTTTTTTACATATATAATTTAGAAAACTCATTCAGTACTTTTTGTCCACTACATACGATATTGATGATTATTATCAGAAAGTCCAAGCGTGTTGGTCTTTTCGTTTTTTTTCCCCAGATACCAGTTTGAATTTTATTTTTATTTTGAAAAATGAGTTATCAGGTTATATATATATATATATATATATATATATATATATATATATATATGTATATATATATATATATATATATATATATATATATATATATATAAAGGTAAAAGTATCCAACTCACTGGTATGTAGAGAATAATTATATTTGTAATCATCAATATCTCCTGTATATCCACAATGCATGTTCATGTTGAAACAAACTTATAGAATTATACCAGGATTTTTACAAATCTCTAAGAGAGATCAATGTATAATAACTAATGAATTAATTATACACTGACCAATATTTATACTTTCAACGAGAAAGAAAAACTTAGCAAACCGTCATTTGGCTATTATGAATCTATTTCGACCAGAACTCAATACGAGCCTAGTCTCATCAGATAGCCTATAACATAATGACTGTAAAACTGAATATATATATATATATATATATATATATATATATATATATATAATATATTATAATACTGACCATGTGCTTATCTCCTCCTCTCTCCCCCTCCTCTGTGCTGACATTATAAATTAGAAGCTAGCTAGAACCTAAACGCAGCATGGGTTTAAAAAATAGAAGACACTGAACAACCACTGAAGTAAATTTATTTGCAGAATTTGTAAGTTTTTTACGTGCCAAGCTGGCCAAAATAGAAAACTTTCTTCTATTTCTGATTCTGTGTTTTAGTTTATCTCTAATTCCTTTCCTTTATTTTATATTTTTAAAATTTTTATTTTATTTCTTTTTTTTTGCAAATTTTACCTAAACTAATTTTACATACTGACTATGTGCTTATCTCTTCCTCTCCCCCATGTGCTGAAATATTATAAATTAGAAGCTAGCTAGAATCCTACAAGCAGCATGGGTTTAGAAAAATAGAAGACACACGGACTTATACTAAGTTATAACTTATAACTAGAAAATTAAAAGGCGCCGGTAACTTTGCACATACAAATACGTCTAAGCCAACACATATGTATGCATCAATGCAGGAGTTCATAGATATACATATGCTGTCTGCTAGCAAAGAGCGGATGGGCTCTCGGGGAACCAATGACTGACCACATAGGCAGTAGCAAGATTAGGTTCAAAACCGGCTAGAAGGGACTCTTTAGCCTTGGTAAGCAACTCATCTAGGACAAGGAAAAGTCTTATAAAACCACTGTCGCCTTGCGGCTCTACCTTATCTCAAGGAAAGGCTAAGGGAGTAAACACCGAAAGCAAATACGGAGCTGGAGTCCCTGAGGTGGGTGGTGCAGAATCTCAGTACTTCCCAGCAACTCCTGAGGCACCGTCGTTGCCAAACCGCATTGGTTCCTACCTTTCCTTCGGACCACAATGTTTATGTGGAGAGGGAGGATCTGCTGCTTGGGCGACAGCTCATCCTCCATAACAACCTGCCCAGGCTACGTAGTTTTCCAATACAAAATGTAGAAGATCACCTTTCTGATAGGAAAGCAACCGGGAGTGACGGCATACCAGCAGAGGCCTTGAAAGAGGGAGAGCAGCGCTACTCCAACCACTACACAAACTGCAGCTGCTGGGAACAAGGGCACATCCCCAGGTCAAGTGGGGGACGCTAACATCGTCACCTTATACAAGAACAAAGGAGATCGGAACGACTGCAACAGTTACCGGGGCATTTTCCCGTTGTTTGAAAAGTCTTAACTCGTGTTACACTGCCACGTTTGCAGACATCTTAAATATACTAGCAAATATATGCACCCTCCGGGTGCAAGTATTTAAGTTTTAATATAATAAAATATCATGTTAAATTAGAAAAGCCAAAAAAACTGAATAAGAATTCAGATAAAAATATTTGAACAGAGGGGGTATGATTTAAAAATAGAACAACTTTGAAACTAACTCTTCCATCATTTTCCCTTACTCCCGTCTTTCATTGGTAAATTTTCCTAAATTAACTATTTAGTTAAAATAAGAAGTAAAGAATGAAATTACAGTTATTTCTTCTTTTTAATGAATTTCTTTTAAGATTTATCCCCGAGATTTTTGCTCATATTCATTGATATAAAACCAAACAATTAGAAATCAATAATACTAAGCATATATTATTAAAAATCAAATTTTTAAGATCAATATGCAAATTAGCCTTCCCATTCACACTGTAAACCGCTATTTTTCTTGTATATATAAATACAATTGCATGTTATTAGTATGTAGATATAGTCAACAGTCTTAATGATGTCAAAGAATTTTGTTAATAATTGAAGTTTAAATAAGAATAAAATCATGGAGAATGTGATGTAAATAACTAAGGAAATTGTGACTTGAATAGTAATGTAGTTTCGGTTACAGACAGAAAAACACACAATCTCCATTATAATAAGATATAGCAGACATCTATTATCAGCCGTAAGAGTATTTTAAACACTACTTTGAAGGAATTGTAGAGGTATGGTGTTCAATCAAGAAAAAGTGCTTTATACAACAAAGGCAACATCTAAAAAGTCCGAACATTTTGGTTGGAAGAAAATTCTACACCTTTTATTCTGTAGATCTATTGGATTCTTCAATTCTTACTTAACTCTTTCAACTGACAGTACAGTCTAAGAAATTTCCACATTGTTTGTTTGTTTGTTTGTTTCTTTCTTTCCCCACAGTCTTTCTTTTTTTCTTTCTTTCTTATGTATATTTTTGTTTTCCTTTCTTTTCCACATATTTACTCTCTCTCTTTCTTTCTTTTTCTTTTCCAAGTACTGCTTAGCTTTTTTAAATTCTTCTTTTTTCTGCGCTAAATAGCCTGCATGTTTATCGCTAGTATATCACCGATTCAACTTTGAATGAAAGCTGAATGTTGGCGAAACTTACAGTGTCAGTGTTTCTAACGATTTACAACCCAGACTTTTCTTCCCAGTAATCAAATTATCACCTGTCGATAGTGGAAGATTGCAAAGACAAGATCTCTACAAATGTCTTCAAAAGATTCTACCGGTTTTCAGAATGAGGGTAATTTCGAGCCTTGGTAATCAATGGAATTTATACTGTTTCAGATATTCCACAGAATTTTATTTATCTATTATTTACTAGAAGCAGCTACCCGGCGTCACCTGGGTAGAGGTGTAGGGTTAATAAAACGTAGTCTCGCAGATCCATTATTGTTGAATCGCGAGTTGGATCTTCACAGGATGCGCTATTAAAATACCCACGTAAAAAAACATCTTGCGTTGATTCGGACACTCTGAAAAGAAAGATTAATGTCTCCTATTTAAAATATCAAATGCAAACATCTCACAAATTATAAACATGTTATGAATTCTTTTAGTTGATGTTCATATAAAACTATCAGATTAGTCTGACTGAGTTATTCTATAACTATATAAGATATAAATGACATATTAAAATGACTATTTCCAATTTACGATCATCCGATACAAAATAGCATAAAAAGCTGGACATAATTGTATAATTTCCCCCAGGAATGCATAACAAAAATATAATAGTTGGTTAAATCACAAAAATTAATGAATTTTCATATTCTATCCCCCTTTCTGGGTGATAGAATATGACAATCATGTAATCAGACATATTACACCACTGTAACTCGTAATTTTTAAAATTTTCTTTGAGAAAATAGAGGTTTTCAGCCGCCATTTTGAAAATCGTCCTAAAAACCTAAAATGACGTCATATATCCCCCCCCCCTCAAAAAAAAAAAATCATAATCAGCCGAAGAAATGGCCATAGAAAACATACGTTCTATAAATTCGATCTTCATTTTCCAACTCCTAATTATAGGCTGAGTCGGATCTATCGGCAACATTGTAAATATTTTGATATTTTTTGAAATTTTATTTTAAGATACGGGATTATTGCACATCGATCTGGACTCTATTTTCGAAGGAATTGCAGCAAGAGCTCTGGGATTGGTAAGTATAAGTCTTAATTCTATATATTAAAACTCGTGTTTCTTAAAAGTACGACTGTTATCATCTTGTAGCACCCTCTGGTTAAAAATGAGACCGTCCTAATCGTCCAAGATGGAATGCAAAGATGTAAATGAATTTGTGGAAAAAGGATATTTCATTCTTTAAATTCTTTTTGAACCAGTTATCTTAAAAATATTTTTTAATCGTAAATAAACAAATACTATTTACAACTTACTCGTAAATTATACAAAATTAAAAAAATCTGATTCATATATAAAATGCATCTTTATTTGAATCCGTGTGGTCCGCCCAGTCAGGTGGATCTGTAGAATATACCGACAGTACCTCTGTAGAGGGGTAAAACCCCATCACTGGAGCCACCTGTTAATGCTTAAAGATAAAATCCCTGTGGTTGAACAGTCTATGACATGCGACACTCAGCTTTGGCTCTAACTTAGGTTAGACATTTGGCCGGAGAAAGCCCCCTCCGATCAATCGGCTGGTGACATCAAACCCAAGCACCTTTTGGCAACCACCAACTTTTTATCATATACGTGCTAGAAGCCGGTGGCTGAGGATCTTAATGTCCTGGGCATGACGTTAAACTCTATCTGATGGTGAAATTCCAATTCTGGAGCTCTGGGAAGTGTGTAGTACCGATTCATCACCATTACTCCCAGGCCAACTCTTACTCAGTGGTAGTATCTGTTAGGGTCCCATTTATGGGTTAAATTGAAGAAATTTAGTTAATAAAAATGTGTTTAAAAATTGTGTTCAAAAAAGAATTTTCAATACCCATGAAGAATGAATAAAGCAAAACGTCTTCGGCATAAAATAATCCAACAAGAGTTGGAATGCCGTAAAACCCAACCGATCAATCAATCAATCAATCAACCAACAACTAAATGTAATTTTGAAATTATACCGAATTAAAAAAAATTAAATTATTTGTATTAGATTGGAATAATTGATATCATATTACTGTATGCAAAACTTCTTATGAAACAACAAGGGTTAACTGAAAAGTTCATAGACTCAACAAGAAACTCTCATTGAATATGACCAAATGAGGTCTATTTTTCAACATAGTCCCCCTTGCAGTCCACACACTTCTTCCATTGGTGTTGCTGTGCTTGGATCCCATTAGTCAAAATAGTCATCAACTGCAGACATGACATCATCATATAAACTTTTCAACCCTCCCTCATATACAAGGAAAGTAACTGTAAACTTTAAATGTACATGATTCTTTTAACATCCTCGAATTTACAATTTTTAGTCAAGAAAACAAGAAAAAAAGGTATCTTTCTTTGAACTCAGCTGATTTTTTCTTTAGGAAACAAATATTCGATGAAGCAATTATTTCTGCATAATGAGAAGAATCAAGTGAAGTCAGTTTTCAGGCAAGCGATATTCCATATGCTAGTAGTATTTGTTCCATTTTCCCTCTATGTTTGAAATCAAATGCATCGGAGAAATCCACAAATAGGAGCGTTGCCTCTAGATTATTTGCTCGAACCCTTTCTATGATCCGTCGAATACTCAGGATCTGAGAGGTTGTGGAACGATTTCTACGGAATCCGTTTTGGATTTTCTCTATTTCGGTCGGATGCGATTAAGAAGAAGGGCATTATAGATCTTAGCTGCAATAGCAGTAAGAGTTATGCCTCTGTAGTTCTTAGCGATTCTGAGGTCTCCCTTTTTGGGGAATGGGGTGATGCAAAAAATGTTTTTTTTTTTTCTGCAGACTTTCGATGAATTCTGCTGTACGAACGCAATCAGATCGTTTGTTATATTGCTTTCTTCTGGCCATAGCCTCGTAGTGCCCATTGCAATTTTCCAGTTCATGCCTGATTATTTTTACAGTGTTCAGGGAGCATTGGGCAGCAACCAGAATCTCCTTATTTTGATGGCTGGCACAGATCATCATGATACAAGTTATTCTCACCCATTCTATCTGTGATCCCGTATAGGAATGAAGAAGGGTCTAAGCTTTTAAATGATGCGTAGTGTGCGTCAATACATCCAACCCACGGTGAAAAATAACCAAATATCCTGTGGTTACGTTCTAGCGCAGCGCCCTCTGTGACTTTGAAGGGCAATATTTGAAGAGAGAGAGAGAGAGAGAGAGAGAGAGAGAGAGAGAGAGAGAGAGAGAGAGAGAGAGAGAGAGATTGCAAACTTTCGCATTTTGCAGAAAATTCAGCCAGTCTGATATTTTCCCCTACAGGTATGGCCTTATGCCAGACTAATCTAAACTAAGTAAATACCACCCCACCCTCACACAAACCGATGCATGATTGTTTACACGCAGTCTTTGGCCTTTAAATCGTCACAATACATCTGTTTCATTCAGATGTCATACTTATCTCAATGGAAACTGATAAGTCATTTTTTCTCTGTGTAAAAATGTATGAGAAAAAAAGTGACAGTTTTGAGCATTGTGGAAGGCTTGGTTGGATCGAAACTTGACCTGAAGGACACACAGATTCTTATTGATAGCAAAATAAAAAGCCATTAAAATATATATATATATATATATATATATATATATATATATATATATACATACATTATATATATATATATATATATATATATATATATATATATATATTAAAATACATACACAGATGTACTGATAAATCAAAGGAACTTAAATGACCCCACTCAAAACCATCCTAAAAGGGGAATGTAAAAAAAAAAGAGAAAGGAGAGGTGGAATGATATATATAATATATATATATATATATATATATATATATATATATAAGGTATCCAAAACTGGTAGTAAGGGATGATTCTACATGGGATCTTCAAAATCTCACTGTATAATTATTGTATCTTTTAGTAGGTGCAAATACAAGGATTTTTATAAATCCCTAAAGAGAGCTCTATGTTTTTATAAGTCCCTAAAGAGAGCTCTATGATTAATAATCTATTTTAGATTAAATACAGAGCACGCATAGGAAAGGCATGGGCCGCTATAAATAGATAATCTATCATATGGAGGTCCAATCTCACAGACAAGCTAAAGAGACAGTTCTTCCAGGCCGTTGTCGTATCGGTGCTGCTGTATGGCTGCACCACCTGGACCCTAACTAAGCGACTAGAGAATAAACTAGATGGGAGCTGCACAAGAATGCTGCGGGTGATCATGAACAAGACGTGGAAACAGCACCCTACGATAAAGCAGCTATACGGCCACCTACCACATATCACCCAAACCATCCGTGTAAGACGGACAAGACATGCGGGACACTGCTGGAGAAGCAAGGACGAACTCATAAGCGACGTCCTCCTGTGGAAGCCAGCACATGGACGGGCCAGTGTGGGCCGACCAGCAAAGACGTACGTTTATCAGCTCTGTGCAGATGCAGGATGCTGCATAGAGGACCTCCCGAGAATGATGAGCGATAGGGACGGATGGAGAGAGATTGTCATGGATATCCGCGCTGAAAGCGCGACATGATGATGATATATATATATATATATATATATATATATATATATATATAAGGAAAATCTGTCCAACTGTTATTCTAACATCCCACACGCACGAGAGTAACACGCATTCAAATAAAGCGAGAACGCTATTCATAACGTGTATTCATTTGGATGTTATTTACAAGGCGATTTATCTGATAATAATTAAAGAGTGTTAGAGCCAGGAAATTAAATAACTGTTTAAATTGTAAAAGAGTGTTAGCGACATAAAAAAAGTTCCGCGCTCACTCAGAATAAACTGGATCTTTGAACTTTGGAATAACAATAAGTTCAACACTATTTACTCTCTCTTTCTCTCTCTCTCTCCATTCATAAAAGGCAACAGGAGTGGGTGTACTTACAAGTGAATGCTTAGAAAAACAGACGCATTTCGCAGCCAAACAACTTCAGGCAATTTTACTTGAATAACTGTGAATGGTGAATTAGATTTGTCGTGATATTTTGTACTTCCAAAAAAGATAGGATTCATTCGAGACATTCCTCTGTTCCACATGATTCATGGATTCAAGTCAGTTCAACAAAATTACCAAGTCAAGAGACAAATTGAACCGAGACTAAGATTTCCCTATAATTTTCATTTGAAACCAGCGGCAATGAATCAGAAAACTATTGCACAGGCCCGAAGATACAAAAACCTGGAACACATGTCGCTAAAATAAAACAAAAAGTTTTTGAAAAACAAAACAAAATTCAAACCATTTTGCAGACCTTTTTTTCCCCCCGTTGTACCCATAACAACACTTCATATATATATATATATATATATATATATATATATATATAGTAAACTACAGACATGTGTTTCGAGATATCACCTCTCATCAGTGCAGTTATACCATTTTTTAGCAGCTACCCTTGACCGGGTTCGAGACCCGAACGAACTTACGCTCGCCAAACCTCTTACCCATATGGCCACAATCAGCTGCCAAGTATAGCAGACTATTAAATCGCTACATTTCTAAGCGGAAATGAATTCACCAAGAGTTCTCAAACTTTGTAAACAAAATGAGATTTATATATATATTATAAAAAAGGTCTGCAAAATGGATTATATTTATTATTTTTGCCTTATATTTGCGACACGTGTTTCAGATCTTCACACATCCTTCTTCAGACATTGATTAATCATATGAATATGAATTTTGAACATGCATATATATATATATATATATATATATATATATATATATATATATATATAAGTATCTAACCCCACCATTCCTGTTCAGTAGGAGTGGAGTATAGAGGAATTTCATTTATAACATCTCTGTTTTTTAGCAGTTGTTTTTGTTCCTGGGTGGTTGGATCATTAATTTTCTCCCGTTGGAGCCATAACAACACTTTATATATATATATATATATATATATATATATATATACTGGATGAGCCAAAAGAAAGTGGACAGTATATTCAATAAACTTTATCATTTACTGCCTGCCTACTTTTAGTTTACGAGGTCTGTCTGGAACGTATTGAGATATTTTTGGGATATCTGGAGTACCGGTTGCATAAACTTTATATAATTCAACAATCAATTAGAAAAGCTCCTACAGTTCATGCATGAACAGTCACTCTCCTGTAGGGTTTCTCAATTATCAGTCATACGACATTGAGTAAACCTATGTACTGAGAGATCATAGAATTCATTAAGTCATTAATTTATCAATTTAATAATAATAAAAATTAAATACTTATTTGATAACGAACACACGTTTTTTTCAGAGCACATATATTTTATTTTACCCCCAAGTAAAAATGCCTTAGACAACATACATTCATCTTGCGTCTGTTCTCTTCAAACACTCATCCCAGACTGCCAACTCGTCACTCTATCTTTCTCTCGCACTCGTTCTTGTGATGGCCAATCAGAAACTGACAGGCAGCCTTTCATATGTCATACCATAATTATGAGTAACTTTCCTCTATTACATAACGTATATCTAAAATTTTGGGTCTCTCTGTTATATACCCGTCTGCTGGGTTTATATATGTAGAGAGAGAGATCTATTATTTTCTTACTTGCAGGGCAGATGAGAGACAGGCGATGGGAGGCATTTGTATATATCTCTCACATAATTAAAATCTTTATCTTCTTACATACTTACTTGCTGGAGTAGCTCGGCTGGTACCTTTTTCTGTTTCTTGCGTAGCTGGGATATTCTTCTAACTGGTCTGGTCTGTTCTCAAGATGTTGGTCTGACTTTAAGATACTGGTTCGCGATCAGCAGAAACAACACAAGGCTTATATTTTATTTTTACATTTGAGTTTCATCAGACCGCTAACTTTATTGAAAATGGTAAAAAGAAAATTCATGAGACTTTATATACAATTTTTCTATAAAATCCTGAAAAGGTTTTGGTTTCAGTTCTTCTCATCGTCTTAGGGGGAGGGGTTATGACTAGGAATTAATTAACCAGGTGGTGGTGATGGTGTCACTCTGGGTGGTTTTGTCCTTTCAATTAATTCTTAAAACCTAGTAATTATTGAAGAATACAGTAGAATAGAATAATTAACACAGCTTAACACTTGTACTTGGTCATGGTTAACGGAATAAGAACAATCTACCCTCGTGGATTGAATAAAGGATTAGGTTCGAAGTTCCGTGAAGGCTCTCGGTTATGACAAGAAGATTCCCGAGTTCGAAGAGAAGGTTCCAAAGTTCGAGAAGGGTTTTCCCGAGCTGGAGAAGGTACCGAGTTTGACAAGAAATATCTGATGAAGGGCGCATCGACCGAAATGTTGTTCAGATAACCATAATAAAGACGAGGAAAATAGTCCGAATAATTCAAATAATCAAGCCTCATCTAAAAAATAATCTTATTATAATGGAAATTATGTGTCTGTCTGTAACCGAAACTATATCACTACTCAAGTTACAATTCCCTTTGTTATTTACATCACATTTTATTTGCATTTAAACCTCAATTATTAATGAAATTATTTCACATTATTAATACTGGTCATATATACATACTAATAATATGCAATTGTATTTATATATACAACAAAATAGCGGTTTGCAGAGTAAACGGGAAGCCTAATTTGCATATTCATATTAAAATTTGATTTTAATAAATATGTTTTTAGTATTATTGATGTATAATTGTTTGATTTTATCTTAATGAATATGAGCAAAAATCTCGGGGATAAATCTTAAAAGAAATCCATTAACATGAAAAAATAACTGTAATTTTATTCTTTACTTCCTATTTTAACTAAATAGTTAAATTATGAAAATTTAGCAATGAAAGACGGGAGTGATGGAAGAATAAGTTTCAGTTATTCTATTTTTCGATTATAGCCATCCCCCGTGCTTCAAATATTTTTATCTGCATTCTTATTTAGTTTCATTAGCTTTTCTAATTTAGTCCAATATTTTATTACATTAAAACTTAAATATTTGCAACCAGCGGAGGGTGAATATATTTGCTAGTGTTTATAAAATTGATTTTTTTTTTTCAGCTTGAAGAAAAAACAAGAAAGAAACGTGATCTTCTGGGTCTATTTGACGCTTCCAATGACACCCTTGAACAGATCATTGGTGGAATGAGAGGGAGGTTTCAAGATTTACATGACTTTTTCGATACGCACGTGAAAGTGTCACAGGACAAAATCCAACCCCATATTGAAAACGTAAAGGTCCTCGCACGGACAGTAAGTAATCTTTATAGAAATCAATCTCTTTTTTTCTTTTCTGTTGTAACCTTCTTTTTCTTTTTTAATATCTTCCAAGTTTTTGTTTGTTTGTCTATTTCTTTCTTTCTTTCTTTCTTTCTTTCTTTCTTTCTTTAATATTTATCAACTTTTTCTTTCGTTCTTGCCTGTTTAATCTCTCTGAACGTGTTCTTTCTTTCTTTCTTTTTTCATTTCTTTCCAGCTTTTTTCTTCTTTCCTTCTTTCTTTCTTTCTTTCTTTTTAAATATCCCATAACGCTTTCATTCTTTTTTTTCTTTCTTTTTTGATATCTCCGAATTCATTCTTTCTTTCTTTTTTCATTTCTTTTTACTTTTTTCTTTTCTTTGTTTTTTCTTTTCTTTCCAGCTTTTTCTACTTTCTTTCTTTCTTCTTTCTTTCTTCTTTCTTTTTAAATATCCCATAACGCTTTCATTCTTTTTTTTCTGTCTTTTTAATATCTCGAACTCATTCTTTCTTTCTTTTTTCATTTCTTTTTACTTTTTTCTTTTCTTTGTTTTTTCTTTTCTTTCAGCTTTTTCTCCTTACTTCTTTCTTTCTTCTTTTTAAATATCCCATAACGCTTTCATTCTTTTTTTTTCTTTCTTTCGTTCTTTCTTTCTTTCTTTTATAATATCTCCGAACTCATTCTTTCTTTGTTTTTCATTTCTTTTACTTTCTTTTCTTTGTTTTTTTCTTTTATCTCTTTTGTTTTTCTTTTCTTTTTGATATTTCCGAACTCGTTCTTTCTTTCTTTTTTCATTTCTTTCCAGTTTTTTCTTCTTTCTTTCTTTCTTTCTTTCTTTCTTTCTTTCTAAATATCCCATAACGCTTTCATTTTCTTTCTTTCTTTCTTTCTTTCTTTCTTTTGTTATATCTCCGAACTCATTCTTTCTTTATTTCTTCATTTCTTTTTACTTTTTTCTTTTCTTTGTTTTTTTTCCTTCTCTTTTTTAATATTTCTAAACTCGTTCTTTCTTTCTTTTCTATCATTTTTTCTTTCTTTTTTCTTTTCCTTCCTTTTTAATATCTCATAACACTTTCTTTCTTTCTTTGTTTCTTTCTTTCATTTTTGAATCGCTGATCTCTTTCTTTCTTTGTTTCTTTTTCCTTTCTTTCTTTCTTTTTTAAAAATTCTGTTCCATCACCCTTTCTTTCTTTTTTAATATCTCTCAACTCATTCTTTTCCTTCGTTTTTAATATATCTAGACTCTTTCTTTCTTTCTTTCTTTCTTTCTTTCTATTTGATTTTGTTATAAATGTACCCATTTTAAAAATTCCTTGTTTCCTTATTTTCAGTTCATCACGAACATCAAATCAGCCCAAGAAAACGTTCTTCAACATGCGATCGAATTTTTCACTCCCTTCGCCCTGCGAATGGGAGAAACATATATGTCGCTGTTGTCGACGGCCCGAGACAAATTGAAAAAATTAGCTGAAACCCCAATTCCCGCCATTTATAAATAAAGGGCAATAACCATGTAAGGATCAAATAAAAGCAAAATTACAAAAGATTGCTCTTAAAATTATTTGGTTTGAATAATTTATTGAATTTGTATTTTTTATTTGTCATATGATGACAAGCAGTCTCGATTCTTTAAGAAAATATTCTTTCTTTCTTTCTTTCTTTCTTTCTTTCTCTTTCTTTCTTTCTTTTTTTCTTAATATCTTCTCTTTCTTTCTTTTTTTCTTTCTTAATACCTTTCTTTCTTTCTTTCTTCTTTCTTTCTTTCTTTATTTATTTATTTTCTCGCCTGCTTTTCGATAACGATTGCTCTCTCAATTTCGTAAAATCGGCGTAAAATTAGCCAATAGAAATTTACTCTAGGATTTTAGGCAATACACGAAAAACTTCATAACGATGTTAGTTGTTTTATATTTGTGTGAATGTATAAAATAAATATAAACACAAGGAAAATTCCTATCCGTATTTATTATCGATCTGATCTGGTAGAAAATTGTAGAAGCTTTACAATAATAGAATTAGCGTTAAGGTAACGTTGAGGGAAATTACTTTTTCCAGTCTTCCAAACACATATCCCTCACGAGAGAAAAGCTAAGACAACATTCTCTGGCGGTTAAAAACAACAAAAAATAACTTTGTGAATTTGTTGCTAAATTCATTTTATATAGGCTCAAGTGTTTATCATGTGTGTGTTTGTGTCTGTGGGAATCTTTAGAAAAGTGAGTTCGCTTAAAATATCTTGAAAAAATATGGAAACGCCATCGAAAAATCATTAAAATATGATATTTTTAATGGAAACAAATATTACATTGTTGTTATCATGAGCAAAGATTTTCTAGATTGTAGTGAAGTGGGACCAAAGAGTCAGAATCTACCTGAAACTAAGCGTCATCAATGCTTGATTTGTTCCATCGCGGCCGCCATTTTCAGTTTCGTCGCTGTGCATGGGCGGAATAAGTCGTTTTAAGATCATCAGAAAAAAACTGCATTATCTTAATTGTAACCCCCCCCCCAAAAAAAAAAACAAAACAAAAAACAACAACAACAGAAAAACAAAGAAAGTTTTCTTTTTTCGTTGGGTTATTTTCGATATAAGGTGGGCTAAAGACCTCGACTTATATTTATTGTTCTAAAACAGTGGAGGCTGAATCGGTCTACCGAAAATGCTCAAATGTGTATTTGATTTATTATTTAAAGACGTTGATAAATTGTCCTAAAAATACTTGATAGAAGGACAAATCAACAGCCAAAGGAGTATACAACTCCTTTCTACTTCAAGACAGGATCAATTCTGATACAATTCCTACTTTAAGGACAGATCAACAGACAAGGATTAGACAAATCCTTTCTACTTTAAGACAGGATAAACTCTAAGATCAACAGATTTGGGGAAAGACAAAGATTAAAACTGATACTACATCTTTCTACTTCAAGAAAGGATCAAACTTTATGCCACAAAGGATCTCCAATGTAAAAACAAGTATTTATGCAGGCATGTTAAAATTAGATTTATTTAATAGAGAAATCCACTATCAATTTATTTTTAATATGAACTACCCCACTCCAGTGTACAGTCAATAGGAACAGTGAGACTGTTTCTCATTTGTCAATTTGTCAATTCTTGGCTCGATAGAAGAAATTACCATACGTAATGGTACTCTTATATTCAAATTGTTCCTGTATTTCGTTTTTATCACACTCATTGTTAAAAAATCAGTCTCGCATCGGTATGTTGATGGAAATGGAAGAATCATATTGAGAGCGATTTCAGCTAGTTGATATTTTTTGAAATATATTTCCAATTTTAGTTTATACTAGCGCGACTCGTGGAATTTGCACGAGACGAAACGAAAATCAAGAGCAGCTATTTAAGCCAGAAACGATGATTTTTAATTTCATTACGTATAAATCCTACTTTTGTCTTTGCAATACAAAATAAAAGTGACAAAAACACGATTCGAAAAAAAAAAAACAAAACAAAAACAAAAAAAAAAAAACACCAGATAATCTGTATTCGCATCTTTGCATTTCATCTTGGACGATTTGGACGGTTTCATTTTTAACCAGAGAGTGTTGCAGAATGATAACGGACGGAATATCTTCAGGACTTATCAAGACCGATGGTCGAGACAGACGGCGAGAGCAAGTGAAAGGAATCAATACTGTCGGTACACCTTGATGATGATGATGATGATGATGATGATGATGATGAACTCGCTTTGGATACTTCAAGAACTCGTCATTCACTAGCCGACCACAGCTTTCATAATTAGCACTAACAGGGCCTATGGATATACTACATTATAACAATTTATTTATTACAACGTTTGATATGTTTATTTAAGAGCTATTGTGAAATAGTTCAATAATTAAAAGTAAGCACTGAAAAATCTTTGGTTTTGCAATAACGGGGAAGGGGGCATATTTTTAATTTGAACTTTAGTTATAATTTTGTCATTTAATTTCATTTTGATAAAATAAAATGACAGCATTCTCTGGTTTAAATACTGCAATTATAAAATTTTCTGATTGATTTTGTGGGCAAATTTTGCAAAACCGAGGATTTTCAGTGCATTTTTGTCTACGATATTTGATGCTATTTCCTCAAAAATTAGTTAAAGTTTAAGATTTAATTTTTGGTATCAGAACTTAATAGACTAATACACAACTTTTAGTGTTTCATGTAATTTGATATTAAAAAAATGTGAAACCGACTTACTCTAATGCATAGATATGTACATATCGAGGCAATAATATCCAATCCGATTTCTTATCCCCTGAAATTCCCCTTTATTGATTAAAAATTATCAATACTGCTAAATTAAATGTCGTGAATTTGAAAAGCAACAAAAAACCAAAAAAAACAAAAACAAACAAAAAACAAACAAAAAACAAAAAAACATCGATAATGAGATGGAAAAAAGTTGAAAATCAAAGATGGTTTATTTTGAAACTAATAATCCCGGGCGACAGGCTGTGGGGTCGGGCAGGGATTTCGATGTTTCAACATCACCTCAATCCTGTGATGGATTCGATCCCTCAGTTCGATCCAAATCTTACCCAGCTGTCTGCCGAAGGGTCGGAAGAACTCCAATGCTTGTCGGGAAACCTCTCTGTTAATGATGGTCACGTGAGACAGGAGCTAATGGGAAAGAAACAAAAAAGATGAGATTATTCTCTGTTAGATTTTAACCAAATCAATCAAAACAACATTGAAAATCCGAAAAAAAGGTTTATTATCTTTTGGCCGGGTTAGCTCAGTCGGTAGAGCATTCGGCTAGAAACCACAAGGTTCCTAGTTCGATACCGGTCCTCGCCAACTGAGCGTATGAGTAGCTCAGGGATCTGTGCGGTAAAGTAAGGAGCTGATGGTAGGTGTGGCGCTCCACCTCAGATGCTAAAATAATTTCCTTGGTCTAGCACAAGGGAAAAGGGGATAGACTCCCTCGCTGACTGGCTGATACCGACTTTAGGCCGCCCCGTCGATATGAAGTACTAAAAGTTGTGTATTGGTCTATTAAGTACTGATACAAAAAATTAGATCTTGAACTTGTACCAATTTTTGAGGAAATCAATTCCAACATTGTGGGCAAACATGCACCGAAACATCTTCGGTTTTGCGATAATGAGGAGGGCATATTTCTAATTTGAACTTTAGTTATAATTTCCTCATTTAATTTCATATTGATAAAATAAAATGACAACATTTTCTGGTTTAGATACAGAAATTGTTGGATTTCTGATTAATTTTATGGCCACATTTTGCAAAACCGAGTATTTTTTAACTCGCAGTTCTCCAACAGTATGACGAGTGACTTGATTACGAACACTACTACATAAACCGACAAAAGAATAACCTCGCTTATTCGTATTTTTATACGTGTTCTGTTGAACCAGTCTAACTCTCTTATAGGGTAAATATCTTCTCTTACAACCCATAGTAAAGTTAGGCTTCGATTTCAATTAAAAAGAAAGAAAAATTTAATCCCAGTGACAAAATAAAAAAATAAACTAAAATGTACATTAAAAATATAAAATGAATTTGATACCGATGGTTAATTGATATACTTTGTGTAATTTTGTTTTAATATGGCATCGGTCTCTCAATGTCAAATTGGAAAAGAAAATTAATGATTTAATTAAAAAATATATCAATTTACAACTTTCATTTCTAAAGAGGAAATTAGAATTATCGATCGTAAATTAAAATCCAAGATAAAAATACTTTTTCTTACAATACATCTTATAAATCATTAGTTTTCCACGCTGTACTGTTGATTATCTTATTTCCACAATTCATCCAACTGCTCAGTCACCAGATTTCCATCCTTAAGGATTACGGGTCGCCACCCACGGCCCACAGGTGCAGTCGGTTTATTCTAAAGCCCCAGCCGACGAGGTTGCAAAAGGTAATGGTATTATATGCCTACAAATATTATGAGGCTGTGCTTCAGGCCATAGAGGCGAATCCAGAGAGTCGCTCAAAGAGTAACAAGCAAGCGCATCATCTCACAGTCGGAACTGCCAAATTGTGACATATGTTACCAAATTATTGCTCAACTTTTGACCCCCTCCCTAATATTGTCAGTTACGTTAAGCATATTTTCTGTCTTTTATATTAATGTCATACTAACAGGAATTTTGGATATACCAGAGTATGATAATTTAATTATTACCACGTTTTATATGTTTACTTAAGAGCTATTCCAAAATACTTCAATATGTAAAATGTAGAATAAACTTAATTTAATTCTCTCTCTCTCTCTCTCTCTCTCTCTCTCTCTCTCTCTCTCTCTCTCTCTCTCTCTCTCTCTCTCTCTCTCTTCTCCTTTTCATCATGTTTGATTGAAACATTATTTTTATCCCTTTCGCGCACTCACCATTTCTCTCTATCTTTCCCCTACTCTTTTTTTCTTTCTTATTAGATTTTTCTGGATCTCATGACGCTTCTCTCACTTTCTTTCTAATAAAAATGGAATGGTCCATTATTTAGCTGAGGTGACGACACTCATAAGAAATAAGAATTCAGCAGATAAACATCAGATATCAGGATTTAGATTTTTGCATTTAATCTTGGACGGTCTCATTTTTAACCAGAGATGTTGTAATATGTTTATGGTCAGAAGATTAAGGAACTCAGAATTCAGAAATCGGACATTCACTACTGATGATGGTAGTTTATTCCATCAATCTAATATTCGGCTAGTGATTTTTTGAGCAACGTTCAGTAGATTAAAATTTTTGATAAAATCCATGAGTATATTTATAGACTTATCTCCTATGTTTTGTCGATAAGTCAAACTTGGTAAGTCAATCTTCATAAGTCTTCCTTCATTTAGTAGCTCTCTGTACTCCTTTGATGAGTTTTCTGTCCTTGATTAATCTTGGACTCCAAACCAAGTTATCAAATTCCAAATGAGGTTTCTTTTTTTAAAAGAGAACTATTCAAACCAAAATCAATCTTCATAAGTCTTCCTTCATTTAGTAGCTCTCTGTACTCCTTTGATGAGTTTTCTGTCCTTGATTAATCTTGGACTCCAAACCAAGTTATCAAATTCCAAATGAGGTTTCTTTTTTTAAAAGAGAACTATTCAAACCAAAATCAATCTTCATAAGTCTTCCTTCATTTAGTAGCTCTCTGTACTCCTTTGATGAGTTTTCTGTCCTTGATTAATCTTGGACTCCAAACCAAGTTATCAAATTCCAAATGAGGTTTCTTTTTTTTAAAAAGAGAACTATTCAAACCAAAATCAATCTTCATAAGTCTTCCTTCATTTAGTAGCTCTCTGTACTCCTTTGATGAGTTTTCTGTCCTTGATTAATCTTGGACTCCAAACCAAGTTATCAAATTCCAAATGAGGTTTCTTTTTTTTAAAAAGAGAACTATTCAAACCAAAATCAATCTTCATAAGTCTTCCTTCATTTAGTAGCTCTCTGTACTCCTTTGATGAGTTTTCTGTCCTTGATTAATCTTGGACTCCAAACCAAGTTATCAAATTCCAAATGAGGTTTCTTTTTTTAAAAAGAGAACTATTCAAACCAAAATCAATCTTCATAAGTCTTCCTTCATTTAGTAGCTCTCTGTACTCCTTTGATGAGTTTTCTGTCCTTGATTAATCTTGGACTCCAAACCAAGTTATCAAATTCCAAATGAGGTTTCTTTTTTTAAAAGAGAACTATTCAAACCAAAATCAATCTTCATAAGTCTTCCTTCATTTAGTAGCTCTCTGTACTCCTTTGATGAGTTTTCTGTCCTTGATTAATCTTGGACTCCAAACCAAGTTATCAAATTCCAAATGAGGTTTCTTTTTTTAAAAGAGAACTATTCAAACCAAAATCAATCTTCATAAGTCTTCCTTCATTTAGTAGCTCTCTGTACTCCTTTGATGAGTTTTCTGTCCTTGATTAATCTTGGACTCCAAACCAAGTTATCAAATTCCAAATGAGGTTTCTTTTTTTAAAAGAGAACTATTCAAACCAAAATCAATCTTCATAAGTCTTCCTTCATTTAGTAGCTCTCTGTACTCCTTTGATGAGTTTTCTGTCCTTGATTAATCTTGGACTCCAAACCAAGTTATCAAATTCCAAATGAGGTTTCTTTTTTTAAAAAGAGAACTATTCAAACCAAAATCAATCTTCATAAGTCTTCCTTCATTTAGTAGCTCTCTGTACTCCTTTGATGAGTTTTCTGTCCTTGATTAATCTTGGACTCCAAACCAAGTTATCAAATTCCAAATGAGGTTTCTTTTTTAAAAAGAGAACTATTCAAACCAAAATCAATCTTCATAAGTCTTCCTTCATTTAGTAGCTCTCTGTACTCCTTTGATGAGTTTTCTGTCCTTGATTAATCTTGGACTCCAAACCAAGTTATCAAATTCCAAATGAGGTTTCTTTTTTTAAAAAGAGAACTATTCAAACCAAAATCAATCTTCATAAGTCTTCCTTCATTTAGTAGCTCTCTGTACTCCTTTGATGAGTTTTCTGTCCTTGATTAATCTTGGACTCCAAACCAAGTTATCAAATTCCAAATGAGGTTTCTTTTTTTAAAAGAGAACTATTCAAACCAAAATCAATCTTCATAAGTCTTCCTTCATTTAGTAGCTCTCTGTACTCCTTTGATGAGTTTTCTGTCCTTGATTAATCTTGGACTCCAAACCAAGTTATCAAATTCCAAATGAGGTTTCTTTTTTTAAAAGAGAACTATTCAAACCAAAATCAATCTTCATAAGTCTTCCTTCATTTAGTAGCTCTCTGTACTCCTTTGATGAGTTTTCTGTCCTTGATTAATCTTGGACTCCAAACCAAGTTATCAAATTCCAAATGAGGTTTCTTTTTTAAAAGAGAACTATTCAAACCAAAATCAATCTTCATAAGTCTTCCTTCATTTAGTAGCTCTCTGTACTCCTTTGATGAGTTTTCTGTCCTTGAATCTTGGACTCCAAACCAAGTTATCAAATTCCAAATGAGGTTTCTTTTTTTAAAAGAGAACTATTCAAACCAAAATCAATCTTCATAAGTCTTCCTTCATTTAGTAGCTCTCTGTACTCCTTTGATGAGTTTTCTGTCCTTGATTAATCTTGGACTCCAAACCAAGTTATCAAATTCCAAATGAGGTTTCTTTTTTTTAAAAAGAGAACTATTCAAACCAAAATCAATCTTCATAAGTCTTCCTTCATTTAGTAGCTCTCTGTACTCCTTTGATGAGTTTTATTTCCTTGATTAATCTTGGACTCCAAACCAAGTTATCAAATTCCAAATGAGGTTTCTTTTTTAAAAGAGAACTATTCAAACCAAAATCAATCTTCATAAGTCTTCCTTCATTTAGTAGCTCTCTGTACTCCTTCGATGACTGCTCTCATTTGTACCCTTTGGAGAATTTTATGTCCTTGATTAATTTTGGACTCCAAACCAAGTTATCAAATTCCAAATGAGGTTTCTTTTTTTAAAAGAGAACAATTCAAACCAAAATCAATCTTCATAAGTCTTCCTTCATTTAGTAGCTCTCTGTACTCCTTTGATGAGTTTTCTGTCCTTGATTAATCTTGGACTCCAAACCAAGTTATCAAATTCCAAATGAGGTTTCTTTTTTAAAAAAAAAGAGAACTATTCAAACCAAATGCAATTTTAAAATTGGGTTACTATCTTATATACTCTATTTGTTTTGAATTTGTAAATTACAATATTAAGCATTAATCTTTAATTTGTATAGTTGTGATATTTCCAGGTTGAAAAGATATCTTATTAAAAAATATTTTCAATTTCAGTTGAATTATTATTGATTTGACATTCTGAGGTGAAATATTCTCTTATTATAGAGGAGATTCGGTGTCTGTCTGTCTGTAACCGAAACTACGTCCCTGCTTACATTACAATTCCATCAGGAATTGCCTAAGTTTATCAATGAGTATTTAATTTATAGTCAAAATCGATAATGCATAGAATAATCTAATCTATTAACGATGTCTTTATGAAAATCTGAGATCTGCCTCAAAACAGCATATGTTATTAGTACGTTTAAAATCCGGCAATGTGTCTTATATATCATCAAGAAATAAAGGTTTACATAATATATGATATGGTTAATTTGCATACTGGTTTTAACAAAACCGGGTTTAATAAATAATTACTTGGTGTTATTGATCTCTAATATTATTGTTTATTCTTCAACATATCAAAATCAATCCCATGAATGATTTTTATATAGAAACCAGAAGTGTAATATATTTATATGCGTTCTCAATTAATTTTTTTTAGTCTTTCTAATTTAATACATTTCATATATGTATTTCATATAACTGTGCTCTGAAGAAGACAAATAGTTTATACAATGCTTTCTACTATTATTTTATTTTTTAAATGATTTCATTTAAATTACATTGTATAAATATCATAATATCGAAACATGTGCTTGTCAGCACAATCCATACGATTGTTTTTACTTTTACCTTTTTATTCGCATTGAATTACATATTGAACTATTTTGCAATAATTCTTAAATAAACATATCAAACTATGGTATAGGTCCTGCTAACAAGTGTCAAGGTATCGGTGAAGAGAACTTACGTCATTGGCGAGTGCCTTGATGTTGTCGATATGAGGTCTCACCTTCCAAGCCGTCTTTGTTAAGATGTGAAGAAAGAAATCGTGAAGGTTATGGTATTTATCATGAAGACTCACAACAATTCTTCTCAGGGTGTCGTTTAATTCATGGAAAACAGTGTTGCCATCAGGATTCATTGTCGCTGTGTATTCAACCTACAATTAATATTAGATGTTACTTGCATTTCTAGAATTTGATTTTTTTACAAACACACACACACACACACACACACACACACACACACACACACACACACTCATATATATATATATATATATATATATATATATATATATATATATATATTATATATATATATATATATATATATATATATATATATTATATATATTAATATACGAAACTTGTTGGTAAACCATTGCGGTAAGAAAAGAACCCGGCAAATAGTTTGATTGTAAAAATATACTACCAAACTTCACCTGGGGAAAAAAAAAAAAAATTTGAAAAAAATAAAATACCAAGATAGTCGTACCAACCGAAAATAATCGGTTGATACTATGATACTTGCCCAAAAGAATAAAAACAATTTATATGTATATATATATGGATATATATATATATATATATATATATATATATATATATATATATATATATATATATAAACCGCAAGGATATTCTAAAGCTAAAAAGTAAAGAGTGCTCAATACCTAAGTAGAGCAAATAATAACGATAAACCTAATAAGTCAGATATACCTACTAAAAGTTTCGCTTAGTGCTCTTCAGGGAAAAGATCTGACTCTGAGTTAGATCTTTGCCCTGAAGAGCACTAACCAAAACATTTAGTAGGTATATTTGACTCATTAGGTTGATCTTCATATTATATATATATATATATATATAATATATATATATATATATATATACAAATATGTATATATATTATATATATATATATATATAATATATATATTAATATATAATAAGTTGGCCAGAAAGCTCGAAAAGATTGTTAATAAAATTGTCATGGTAGAGCACTGTAGGGGAGACATTAATTGAAATTTCACCGCTATAGCGTAAGCATTTACTCCCCTGTTGTTTACAGACTTGAGTTTTTTGGTGACTGTAAAAACATATATCCTTTAAGTATGTATCAATTAATTGTTCATCCCGGTCTGACAGCCGCTGGGGTAAGGAACTTGGCAGACGAAAATTCTGTCGGTTTCTCTCCCAGTTAGAGGTAGCTGTTAAAAAAGTCGCGCCCCCAAATTTGGAGAGCTAAAAATCGGCACAAGTCGGCCAATTTTTGAAATTGGAATCTCAGATTTTGAGGATTGTCTAACTTTAACACGGTTCAAACCTGGACAAAATTTCAGAAAAATTTTAGGGGTTGGTTGTCAATTTTACTTTTTGGGATAATTTGGCATAGAATTATCCATTTATCTATGATATGCAACACTCCATTTAAACCCTTACTTATGATAGACGGGCGAGATTCCCTCCAATCAATCAGCTGGTCACATGAAGCCCTAGCACCTATATGATTGTCACAACCCTATTGGCCTTATGGTAACCCCCGATCCTCTTTATCATCTGTGTGCTTTAAGGCGGTGGCAGAGAGTGTCAGTGTCCTGGGTATGACGTTAAACTGCATCTAATAGTGAAGTTCCAATTCTAGGGTTCTGATCAATAGAAGAAAAAACTGTGCTTCTCCATGATAACGCAAGACCAAGTTTAGAAAGAATCAAGCAGGAAAAATATTGGATTTTCGCTGGTCTGTTCTATACCATCCACCATCAGACCTTTCGCCAAGGGATTTCCATATATCTATACATATATAAAGGGCAGTTATCGGCGTATGTATATATGTATGTGAGGGCGGATCTGAGTTGGAAAATAAATTTGAAGGTAGAAGATTCTGGCTCCCGTCAAATTCCTTCTCTCTTAAAAAAATTGAGAAGAAATCATCATTAACAACTGAGATCAAATCTTCTACCTTCATATATGTATGTATATATGTATGTATGTTAAAATAAGTATATTTTGGCAGCATTCTTTTCTTTATACATATCTAGTTGAACGCGACAGACATTTAATGTCTGACGAGTTTCTTTTCGATCTTTTCCAATTGTCTGGCCAGCCTTTCTTTAATGTCTGGTTGGAATTGGTGAATGAATCCACCAAAGATTCAGATGATCTATAATTATTTAAAATTAGATCTTCTTTCTAACCATTATAAAGATACTAGACAAAACGTGAGCCGTTGGGTCACTCATTAAGCTCTAGGTAGATAATTGGGATTAGGCAAAAGTGAGTTTGCAAAGCGAATGAAAAAAATACGGCCAGAGAATAAAAATAAAAAAACCCCAAAAAAAACCCAAACAAACAAAAAAACATTAAAAGCATTTTTTAAGATTTCTAAGAAAGGGAACGTTTGACCTAATTTAAATTTATTAAGAGAGAAGATGTTGGTTGGGCTGGCTGCTTATGAAACGTAACATACAAATACGTTTCGCACTCTACAATCTCTCTCTCTAAGTTCACTGAGAAACCAACATATATATCGAGGAGGTAATCAAGATATACATAGGGAAGGTGAAAGTGATAGGCAGTATGTGAAGTAAATAACGAGTCAGTTTTTGACTTAATTTCAAATTACGACTAATTAGAACCAATTAAATTGGATTCTTTCAAACATAACTCAATCCAAAAACTAAGAAATAATTTAGTATAAATTTCGTGTCATTAAACTAAACATGAAAAAGTATTTACGAGACAAACATTGATTCGTTCATCTTTAGTATAATAATAGATTTCAGATTTATCTTAATATATTTATTTAAAAAAAAAGCACGCGTTATCGACTTGATTAAATTTCCAATAAAACTTACCTCTGCAATTACCACGTGGATAATAGTGTCAAAAATCTTGTTAAAGTCATAATGAAATAAGCCAGACGCTGAAAAATAAAACTTTTCAATTAGTATATAACCATAGAAAGGAAATACCACCAAATTATTCATAAAATAATGTCATAGTTCAAAGGTCAAACTCCAGTAAAGTTTGATTATAGGATTAATTTATGATTGATTTTCGGGATTGAAAATATCTTCATAAGACCTCTAAAAGTCCGGAGCTTTATATGCTAACTGCTGTCTAAATCAATCCATTCTGTTGTGTTTTGTACTTGTTTATAATTGTGTGTTATGATGTTTGTTTAATAATGTCTCAGTATTCTTCCAAATTCTTCGCGTGTGTGTGGGTGTGTTTGTTTAATAATGTCTTAGTATTCTTCCAAATTCGTCGCGCGCCGCGCGTGTGTATGTATGTATATATGTATGTGTGTGTGTATTTATATCTGTTTATTGATACCATGAAGTTAACGAAAAGTCTAAAATGAGAATTATTTCTGGGCGGATTTATTTACAGTTCATTATATTTTATTATATCATTATATCATATTATATTTCATGATATCGTTGTCTATTTCCTGAAGAGAGATTTGCGTGAGAATTGCGTGTACTGTACATTTATATCAATATTTTTGAGTAGTTTGTTATTTCTTAAAAACATATTTTACTATTTAACTCATAGTAGGACCCTAGCAGGTACTACCACTCTGGGACAGAGTGTAATGGTGATGAAGGGGTACTCCACATTCCCCATGGGTCAAGAATTGGAACCTTACCATCAGATAGAGTTTAACGTCATACCCAGGACATTAAAACCCCCAGCTACCACCCTCTAGCACATATACGATAAAAGGATTGGGGGTTTGTCCGTCTAGCCTAAGTGAGGACCAAAGTTAAGTGTTGCATGTCATGGACTGCTCAGTCCCCAGGGTTCCATCCTTAAGCATCACCATCGTCATCCACGGCCAACAGTTAGCCCTGTTTGGTGGGGTTCATACTCCTTTGTTGAGGAGCAGTCGGTATGTCCTAAAGCTCCAGCCGACTGAGCTACCGTCATTTACCTATTATAAATTTATTTCGACCAGAACTCAATAAATTACTTTAGTCTCATCAGATAGCCTACTACATAATGACTAAGAAAACAAACTAGAATAGAGAAAATATTTTATTTTATTTCTCTTTTATGAGACCAATGAAATATCTCCTCTTCGAACACACCTACCATATATATATATATATACTGTAGTGTGAGATGGTCACTATTACAGCTTTTGCTGGAATGGTGTACCAAAGGCAGTATTAATTGGTAGAGTGCTCAATATAAAATAGAGCTGTTATATAATATAATAAGATAAATATATAGGTTTTACATATCTATTTATTGGGTGACAATGGAACATTCACAACCATATTGGTTTCATGCGATGCATTCATCAGGTGAAAATGTTTCAAATGTCTATATATATTTGAAACATCTTCACCTGATGAATGCATCGCATGAAACCAATATGGTTGTGAATGTTCCTTTGTCACCCAATAAATAGATATGTAAAACCTATATATTTATCTTATTATATTATATATATATATATATATATAATATATATAATATATATATATATGGACAAAGGAACAAAACTCAGACAGGTATATGTAGGAGATATATTTCGCCGTGCATTGAGCTCGGCTTCATCAGTCGTTTATTTGATCATTAATGCATCATACATGTATTTTATAGAAGAGAAAGTGGACAGGAGAGGGGTAGATTTGGGTATGAAGTCAAGTAGATGGGATAGCGTTTGTGAGGATTTGATTGATCAGAAGGAAATCTTTGGTTGGTGGGGACGGAGATAAGATCAAAAGTATCGAGTGAGTTGGAAGAGAAGCATGGTAAGGGAGAAATTAAGTCAAAATTCTTTGGTTGACTTGGAGAGAAATTTTGATCAGTTGAAGTAGAGGGGAAGAAGTTAAAGACGGATGAGTAGGGTGGAAGGGAAGGGTAGTCGTTCATTAGTGGGCTAGGGGAAGTTTTTGGCGATTTTGGTCCACTAGGTAGGAGTAAATATATACATATATTGTATATCTATATATATATATATATGTGTGTGTGTGTGTGTGTGTGTGTGTATGTGTGTGTGTGGTAAGGATAAAGGAAAAATGGACAAAAAGGAATAACTCAAAACAAATAGATATGGAGAGATATATTTCGTTCCGCTTTAAGCGGTACTTCTTCAGTCAATCTATTAAAGCATCGTACATACACTTGTATTTATAGAAGAGAAAGTGAGTGGGTGGGGGAGGGTTTGATGAGTAATTCAAGATGAAGGAAATGGTTTGTGAGGATTTGGTTGGTCAGAGGGCATCTATCATGAAAAGTAGAGGGGGAAAGATCAAAAGATTGGGATTTGTTAGTGGTGATAATATGAGGTGGTGGCTGAGTGCTTGTTGGGGGTGGGAGAAGTTAGGTAAAATTCTTGGTTGGCTATAAGGAAATTCTGATTCATTGCATGAATAGTGGGGAATAGTATGAGAAAGTTGTAGGGCATGGGGGGCAATATAAATATATATATTGTAATACAGGTACAAGTAATAACCTACTCGAGTTTCACCATAAGGATCTTCAGGGTTAAATCCACTGGATATCTTGATTAATTCAGTGGATTTAACCCTGAAGATCTTTTTGGTGAAATTCGAGTAGGTTATTACTTGTACCTGTATTACAATATATTTTCTCTACTAACTTATTGAGCACTTTTTATTTGTTATATCACTGTCTTACCCTTCTGAATTTTGCATCAACTAATCATCGTGAACATCTTCACCGGTAAGTCACCTTTTCCAAAATAACACACACACACACACACACACACACACACACACACACATATATATATATATATAATATATATATTAATATATATATAGTTGAAAATGCTTCATTTAAAAAATAATAACCATGGAATATTTTATAAGTTTAAAA
>CM042147.1:57290561-57320561 GCA_023376005.1 Doryteuthis pealeii | reverse complement strand
TTGAACTTCTTTAAAGATAATCGTGGCAAATGTGCGAGAAAGCTGATGGATAAATCTGATGAAAGAAAACAAAAAACAAAAAACGCCTTTTAGAAGACAACTTGGAATTAATATAACATCAATTAATAATGGAAACTCGGTCTCAATTTGTCTGTAATCGAAACTGCGTCACTGCTTACGTCACAATACCCAGAATCGTCAATACATAGAATAAAGAGCAACCTTTTATTATATACACTCATAATTTGACTATGCAAAATTAGACGGTCCTTATTGCTTTTTAAAACAAGTTCTAATATATACATGGCTGGTATTATATATCTATATACAATTTGTTTTATTCTAATATATATTTAAAGTTATCAAACATCAAGGAGTTTTACGAGAAAATTATTTACAAACAAGAAATAGTCATTTTTTCAGTAGGTTAACTAAAAAGTTTGCAAATAAATGAATACCTATGATTTTATGTAGAATTTATGTGTAAAATATTCAAAATAATCATATACTTAATGGACCATGTAACCATTAAGCACCCCAGGTGAAGAGGGAAAAATAGATATTTGAGTCAACAGTCTTCGATCGGCAGCTGAAAATCCGTCGTCGTCGTCGTCAAAATAATCTTTTCTGACTGCCGTCTCACGTAAGCCGAATGCTTCTCTGCTTGTCACGCCACGCCCCACTCGATTTGGTTATTTTATGGGCATATTACCCAAACATCCGGGCACATCAGTCGAACCTCGCAAACGTCCAGTGCCTAGATCACATTTGTTTTTGCATGTGGGAGGACGTGGGTTCGATCCCGGCAGGCAAGACAATGTCTTGCTCTTTTTCCTTTCTCGTTCTCCGTCATACATATAAAAACGTGTCTTTCGTTTAAAGTTTTTGAAACTTGAAAAAATTCCTATTGAATTAACAACAATATAAAATAACTATTGTTTTTATAAAATCTAAAACTATTTTAGTATAAAAACATTCCTTTGGGTTGTAAATGTACATGAACAAACTTTAAAAAAATCTTACAGTGAAATTCTAACCAAAAAAAAAAAAAATCGCTTGTTGTTTGTAAACAAACAACTGGGAGTTTACAATGAAAAGCAAAAGGTGTTCCTTTCAAAACAGCTCTCACCTGGGGTGCTTAATGGTTACATGGTCCATTTTTTTTTACTATTTAATAAATTTGATGATTTTGCTTACTTATGATACAAACCCTCTGACTTTAAACTCCCAACCCCTAAGACACATTCTTTCAAAAATTAACTTTTACACCACCCAGAGGGCGTTTTTTTGCTAGTTTCTTTAATTATCAGTTTGTATCATAAGAAATCTTAGGATTCAGGATTTGTTACTATCAAGTATCTATATATGAATACTCCTGTTCCTTAATTATACGACCGTTATCATCTTGCAACGTCCTCCGGTTAAAAATGACACCGTCCAATCATCCAAGAGGAAATGCAAAAATGTCAATCCTGATTATCTGCTGTTACTTATCCGCCGAATTCTTATTAATTATGAGTGTTGTTACCTCAGCTAAATAATGGGCCATTCTGTTTTTATTATAAAGAAAGGAAATAGAAGAAAAGGACATTCTAGACAGAAAAAATAAGAAGAAAAAGAAAGAAAGAAAGAAAGAGAGTAGGAGAAAGATAGAGAGAGGGAGTGAGCACGTGGAAGTGATGATGCTAATCTGTTTCAATCGAACATAATGAAAAGATTAAAAGAAAGAAAGTAAGAAAGAAAGAAAAAAAGAATGAAAGAGAGTTAAATCAAGATGTATATACTTTTTACATATTGAACCATTTAGCAATAGCTTTTAAGTAAACCTATCAAATGTTGTAATAATTAAATTATCACACTGTGTTATATCCACAGGTCCTGCTAGTTTTCTTTATGACTCGCATTTTTGCTAGTATTTTCACCTTTTGTGGTTTTTTATCGTAATACGAGGGCCATTCAATAAATTCCCAGAAGACTGTAAGCAAAACCTTATTTACTGACCGCTGTGTCGTGAACTTTTTCTTTGCCGGAGGGTCAGTTTTTAGCTCAGTAAATATTTGTTGTGTCTTGTATGTAAGAAATAAAGGTTTATGGTGTAGTTAATTTACATACGAGTTATAACAAAACCGAGTTTAATAAATAAGCTGTTTGTGTTATTGATCTCTAATATTATTGTTTTATTCTCTAACGTATTAAAATCAATCAAATGAATGATTTTCTATAGAAACCAAATAAAACATAATTAAGATAAGTGTAATATTTTTATATGCGTTCTTATTCAATTTCGTTAGTCTTTCTAATCTAATATATTTCATTACATTAAAACTTAAATACTCACGCCCGGCGGAGAGCGCATATTCTTGCTAGTATTCATAATGATGTAATTCAGTTATTGGAAATAAATATCTCACTTGATGTCTTTTTCGTTGAGGTCCTTGTGAATAAAATGGCCCAGTTCATCTTCAATTGTATTCACAATATCATTAATGATTTGGGATGATTTTTGGCGAAATCCTGAAAAAAAGGAAAGAAGAAAATAGATTAAAGCAAATTAAAAAAAATTAATTAAACAAAGCAAATTTCTCTGACTGTTTGAGATGAGGCTTGATGATTAGTATTATCTGTGTTATTCAGACTATTGATCTCATTTTCATTGTTATCTGTACAGCGTTTCAGCCGACGTGCCCTCCGGCCTTCTTCAGGTATTTCTTATCGGACTCGGTAACCTTCTTTTCGAACTCGGAAACCTCCTTGTCGTAGTCGGGAGTCATCACTACGACAAGAAGGTACCCGAGTTCGGAAAGAAGGTTCCTGAGTCCGATAAGGTTCCCGAGTCCGATAAGAAATACTTGAAGCCCGGAGGGCACATCGGCCGAAACGTTGTACAGATAACAATGAAGATAAGGACAATAGTCTGAATAACACAGATAATACTAAACAAAACAAAGTACAGAAATATTCAGTTAGACTAGTGTTTATGCTGTGTTTTAATGTTTTTGTCAGGACGGATGAATTTTAAATTGTCCACAACAATTTCTCCATTTTTCATTATCAATTCACCATCCAATGAAAACCATTTACCCTGACCTTCGTGTAAGTTAAATTTAATTGAGTTTTAAGAAAGTTTGCTTTTTTTTTTTTAGTTTGAGAGTTGATAACATCAGATTAATAATAGAATTTAAGATATCAAAATCATCTTCCATATTTTTCTATTCATTGAAACATTATTATAACCTAACTAGAATTGAAGAATATGTTTATTGAAATGCATGTTTAGCAAATCAATAGTCATAAGTTATAGATTTTCAACCTTTTCAAACTTTAAAAGGATTCTTATACAGTTGTTTCCATTTTGGCTGTTGTCTATTAGTGCTGTACCCTGTGACCTTCTCCAATTGCCTGTTGTATTAAGTATTAATTTTATCTATCAATTATCTATACATATATAAAGGGCAGTTGTGTATATGTGTATATCTGGAGGAAAATTCGAAAATAAAACAATTAACGACAAAGTAAATATATATTATACATTAAATAGCATAAGGCCTGGTTTTTGAGCAAAAATAATAAAGATTTGATTTATATTAGGGAAGATAATTAAAAAAATAAAATTTAACTGATAACAGCATGGAATTTTTTGGTTTAATATTTTAAACAGTAGACATTAACGTTTCTTTGCAGAGTGGCTGGATCAATGCAAGTCTTTTTTTTATGTAGGGATTTTAATTGGGCATTCTACGAGGATCCAACTCACTATTCAGTAATAATGGATCTGCAGGACTAACTTAAAAAAATGCCCTCCCCCCATCTACCCAGTCGACGCCGGGTAGCCGCTGCTAGTCATTATATAATTAATCAATCACATTTTTATCTATCTATCCATCTCTGTTTCCATTTTGGCTGTTGTATATTAGAGCTGTAACCTGCAACCTTTTTCAGTTGCGTGTTGTATTAAGTCTTTGTGATGCCACTTCTGTTAATACCACCAGATTAAAGATCAAGTGGGGGGCTGCTTCCATGACTTGTTCAAGACTGCGCGCAGCATTCTTGAGCAGCTCCCATTTAGCTTATTCTCAAGACGCTTTGTTAGGGTCCAGGTGGTGCAACCATATAGCAGCACCGACACAACCACAGCCTGGAAGAACTGTCGCTTTAGCTTGTCAGGGAGATCGGACCTCCATATGACTGATAATCTATTTGTGACTGACCATGCCTTTGCTGCCCCACAAGGAAACAGCTGTACGGTCACATGCCCCCCATCTCACAAACTATCCAAGTGAGACGGACAAGACATGCAGGACACTGCCGGAGAAGCAAGGATGAACTCATAAGCGACGTTTTCCTGTGGAAGCCAACACATGGACATGCAAGTGTGGGGCGCCCAGCAAGGACCTACATTTACCAGCTATGTGAGGATGCTGATTGCTCCACAGAGGAGCTCCCAGGTGCAATGAATGATAGGGAAGGTTGGCGAGAGATTGTCGTGGATACCCGTGCTGTATGCGCGACATGATGATGATGATGAAAGATCAAGTGAAAAATAAAACCATCAAAGAAAGAAATAGTGAACTTATTAGAATAAAATTCAAACATATTAATTTTTACCTCAACTATTTGCACACAATTTGACTTACAATAACAACATCCTTTGTATGAACAAGATGAATTCGTACAAACATTACGGACAAGCAATTTAAAAAATTATTTTCTATTGTAAATTTTAAAAACATTCTATAAAATAAGCACAAATACCCTAACGAGGGTATCCTTTCACTCAAAAAGTTGGGGTAATATTTTGATTCAGAGTCCAAAACTTAATAAAAAAAAGTGTCAGATCTAACTCTAAATTTTGTTGCCCATTATAATGTTTTATCATTTTCCCTTATTTGTCAATTTTTAAAAACATTCCATAAGATAAGTACAAATTTGTTATATAATGTATTTTTTAAAGTTTTTGAGAAAAATCGAGGGTGGTCTGTATCTCAAAAAGTTGAAGTGATATAAAGTAAGTAAAGTTGTCGGGGCGGCCTAAAGTCGGTATCAGCCAATCAGCGAGGGGGTCTATCCCTTTTTCACTAACGCTAGACAAAGGGTGGTGATGCAAAGCCACAAGATAAAAATTTATAAAAGTAGAGATTATATTTAGTTATTATTTGATTACTATCAGGACCTGTGAATATACCACAGTATGATCTTGGCGAAATGTGTATTGATTCTGGGGGGACAAATTCATTAATTAGTAGCAAAGAAAATTGCAACCCCATTTTATGACCATGAAAATGTAATAGTAATATGTAGTAATTCTGGAGGGATCAGTTCATTAATTAAAAACAGTAGATTATTGACCCCCTATTTATGTCCATTATAATCTTGGAGTAATTGTATTGATTCTTGGGTAATCAATTCATTACTTAGTAGCAAAGAAAATTGCACCCCCATTTTATGACCATGAAAATGTAATAGTAATATGTAGTAATTCTGGAGGGTTCAGTTCATTAATTAAAAACAGTAGATTATTGACCCCCTACTTTATGTCCATTATAATCTTGGAGTAATGTGTATTGATTCTTGGGTAATCAATTCATTACTTAGTAGCAAAAGAAAATTGCACCCCCATTTTATGACTATGAAAATGTTATTGTAATATATAGTAATTCTGGAGGGATCAGTTCATTAATTAAAAAACAGTAGATTATTGACCCCTATTTATGTCCATTATAATCTTGGAGTAATGTGTATTGATTCTTGGGTAATCAATTCATTACTTAGTAGCAAAAGAAAATTGCACCCCCATTTTATGACTATGAAAATGTTTATGTAATATATAGTAATTCTGGAGGGATCAGTTCATTAATTAAAAACAGTAGATTATTGACCCCTACTTTATGTCCATTATAATCTTGGAGTAATGTGTATTGATTCTTGGGTAATCAATTCATTACTTAGTAGCAAAAGAAAATTGCACCCCCATTTTATGACTATGAAAATGTTATTGTAATATATAGTAATTCTGGAGGGATCAGTTCATTAATTAAAGACAGTAGATTATTGACCCCCTACTTTATGTCCATTATAATCTTGGAGTAATGTTTATTGATTCTTGGGTAATCAATTCATTACTTAGTAGCAAAAGAAAATTGCTCCCCCTTTTTATGCCCATTAGAATCTTATAGTCATATCTGTTAATTCTGAGGGGGGGGGGCATTTCATTAGTTATTAATAATAGAATATCAATCCCCCATTTTATGTCCAGCATGATCTCCGTCAACTATTGGTTCTTTAGTACAGCAGTTGCTAAGTGATACGGGAATTAACTACTCGTAAGTCTGAATTCTAATTCTATCATCATAAAATGGACTAGATAATGTTCCCACCGGAAATTTAATTTGGTCCCAGACCATCATCCACGTAATCAAGTCGTATCAAATACACTACATAAGCAAAAGTCAATGCACCCCCTCTCCCTCTAACCTTTGCTTTAAGAGAGATGCCCCTTCTGACATTTACTGAAAACTAGCAGGACCTGTGGATATACCACAGTATGATAATTTACTTATTACAACGTTCGATATGTTTACTCTATAGCTATTGCCAAATAGTTCAATATGTAAAAAGTATAATGTAATCTTCATTTGACTCTCTCATTCTGTTGGATTATTTTTGTATATAAGGTGTGCTACAATACACCACTTAGATTTATAGACTAAGCGAGGTCATGTGGTTTAAACCTCAGCCAATCAACAGCCCGAATGCGTGGCTGGTTGACTACTTAATCACTGATACTGAGAGACGTCCATTTTCAATCATTGACGAAGGACATACAATACTGAGGAACACCAAGGAACAACCAAAGGATTCTTTACCAAGGATCTCCGCTGGACAAGCACTCTTGCTTGAAGCCTAAAAGATGACACGAAATCGTTTTTCTTTCTTTTCTTCTTTTCATCTTTTCTTTATGTTCGATTGAAACGTATTAACGTTATTGCTTCCATGTCTTCACCCCCTCTCTCTATCTTTCGTCTACTTTCTTTCTTTCTTTCTTTCTTTCTTTCTTTCTTATAGTATATTTTCTGTGTAGCATGCCATTTTCTTCTCTTTATTTATAATAAAAACGAAAAAATCCATTATTAGCTGAGACGGCGACTCTCATAAGAAATAAGAATTCGTCGGATAAGCAACACCAGATAATCAGGATTTACATTTTTGCATTTCCTCTTGAACGATTTGGATGGTCTCATTTTTAAGCAGAGGGTGTTGCAAGATGATAACGGTAGTACTATTAAGGAATGCGAGTATTAATATATAAATAAATCATATTAGACAATTACGTGTTGTTTGCATACACTCCCATGGAAAAAAACAAAAACAAAATAAAAATAAAAATGTGTGTGTGGGTAGGGGAGGAGGTGCGGAGCCATAAGAAAACATTTTTGGGGAAAAATAGAGATTATATTTAACTATTATTTCTCTGAATTTTTAGATGAGGCTTGATAATTAGTATTATTTGTATTATTTGGACTATTGTCCTCATCTTTATTGTTGTCTGTACAACGTTTCAGCCGATGTGCCCTCCGGCCTTCTTCAGGTATTTCTTATCGGACTCCAATTGGACACATAGCCTAGTGGATAAAGATTAAGACAGTTCTAAGTGACAGTTATCTCTAGACTGCAGGTTCAATCCAGGTCAGGAGCAGCAGTAACATAAAATAATAATTAACACAGCTTAATACCTGTACCCCAGGTTAGCAGAATGAGAACAGGATATCCCCGTGGACGGAATAAAGGGTTAGGTTCAAAGTTCCGTGATGGCTCCTGATTACAAGTAGGTTCCTGAGTTCGTAAAGAAGGTTCCCGAGTCCGAGATGGTTCCCGAGTCCAAGAGGTTTCCCGAGTCCGACAAGAAATACCTGAAGAAGGCCGGGGGGCACATCGGCCGAAACGTTGTCCAGATAACAATGAAAATGAGGACAATAGTCCGAATAATACAAACTTATTATTTGATTATTTGTACTTAAATATATATCAGAGAGTATGATGTTTTAATTTGAACAAGAAGATGCCTCCCAAGAATAATGACGTTCAATGTTGACACATTTTTTTAAGAATCTCAGAGCGACCCATCACCAAACTAACAAGACCTATTGTTACATAGCAGGTGACTCAAAGGTTCTGTGTAACTGTAGTATCATATGTAAATGAAGTCATGCTATAAAAGCAGGACTGCCTCAGTAAAAAGCGGTCGGCTACAACACTTGACTAAGATAACGTCTATTTCCAGAGACTGTTTCATTTCATAACAGTAATGTTAACTGTGAAACACAGGATGAGAACGAAAGGAAAAACAATAATAATTGTAGGCGAACTTGTAATCAGGTCAACAATACTCACGATTTTAATGTTCAAGGAAAATGTGAGACTCTCTATTATTGACAACGTTACTCAAATTATTCAATTTCAGGCACCGGTAAGAGATGAGATGCTGCAAGATGATAGTGGTCGTAAATATAAGGATATATAAATATAGGTTATTATTATCGTTATTTTCACTCCTTTTGAGTTTTTCACATCAGCGTTGGCTGATGGTATTTCACAGGAGTCTGAGTGACAACATGTCTCCTCAGGTCTCCAGGACTCTTCTAAAGTATTCTAGCCGATTGCAGCAGTGCAGTAGTCTGGATGATCTCAATTCTTCCTCTGATTTGTAGATCCTCAAGTTTTTTCCCAAGTTTATTGGGACCGTTCCAAGTGCACAAACTACAATTGGTATCACTTTCACTCTCATGTTCCACAGTTTTTTTTTTCGATTCTCTGGCAAGGTTCAGGTATTTATCCATCTTTTCATTTTCCTTCAGCTTCACCCTGTGATCTACTGGGACCGCAAAGTTCACCAGTTGATACGTTCTCTTTTTTTTATTAATTAACACTAGGTTTGGTCTTCTGGCTGGGATAGGGTGATCCGTCTTTATCTCGAAGTCCCAGAAAATTATTATTATTATTATTATTTACTCCTTTTGAGTTTTCACATCAGTGTTAGCTGATGGTCTTTCACTGGAGTCTGAGTGACAGCAAGTCTCCTCAGGTCTCCAGGACTCTTCTGAGTATTCTGGCAGATTGCAGCAGTGCAGTGTTCTGAATGGTTTCAATCTTCCTCTGATATCTTATTATTATTATTATTATTATTATTATTATTATTATTATATTTGCTCCTTTTGAGTTTTCACATCAGTGTTAGCTGATGGTCTTTCACTGGAGTCTGAGTGACAGCAAGTCTCCTCAGGTCTCCAGGACTCTTCTGAGTATTCTGGCAGATTGCAGAATTGCAGTGTTCTGAATGGTTTCAATCCTTCCTCTGATATCCAAACTTTCCAAACCCTTTTCTAATCCTTTTGGGACTGTTCCAAGTGCACCAACTACAATTGGTATAACTTTCACTTTCATATTCCATAGCTTTTTCAGTTCTCTGGCAAGGTCCAGATATTTGTCAATTTTTTCATTTTCCTTTAACTTCACCCTGTGATCCGCTGGCACTGCAAAATCCACCAGTTGACAAGTTCTTTCTTTTTTGTTAATCAACACTAGGTCTGGTCTTCTTGCTGGGATAAGGTGATCCGTTTTAATTTCAAAGTCCCAGAGAATTTTGTGCGTTTCGTTCTCAAGAACAGATTCTGGTTTATGCATATACCATTTTGTTGTGTGGTCAAAATTTAATTTCTTGCATAATTCCCAGTGGATCACCTTCCCAACCCAGTCGTGTCTAGTTTTGTATTCTCGTTGTGCTAGTTTGCTACATTCGCAGATATTATTATTATTATTATTATTATTATTATTATTATTATTACCGGTGTAACTATCTACCTAAGTTATTCCTCAGGATGTGGCGTGCTACAATAGCGTGCATGTCGTAATTCCATGATAAAATAAAGATGATGAAACTAATATGAATGGTTAGTGGAATTGCGATATATTCTCTAAACCTCATAGATCACTTGAAATAAATACTGACTTTTTTCTGGAAGATCGTTAAAAAGTTCCGCATGACATACTGTCACCGTCGCCAAGGCAAAGATAAGAAACTTCATTTTGGTGTCTGAAAAAAAAAAAAAGCAAAAATTACAAAAAATAAATAGATAGATAAATAATAAAAAATGGATTATTTAACGAATAGGCTAGTTAGCCGGTTCCGGTAAAAAGGATAAACATGTTTTTTGAGCTTATTTTACCGGTCCTAGTGAAATATACCACAGGCTATTTTGGCAGTAAATATATTTGAAATATATTTAGATACATTTCAAACAAAAATAGTTGTTGACGAGCAATGTGGGATTAACTAAAAAGTAAGTGCTTTAAAAGTAGTAGTTGTGCAATTCTATGATACAAACAAACTTTAAAACAATCTATCTAAAAGATAATTTATTAAATTGTACTTGACAAGAATTCATCTTGTTAGGGTTAGGGTTAAGGTTAAGGTTTATGGCTAGGGTTAAGGTTGAGATTGGGATTAGGGTTAGGGTTAGGGTTAGAATTTTGTGTTTTAACAATTGATAGTGAAAAATGCCATTTTTCCACTTTGGAAAAAAATCATGATAGTCAAATTTACCTTTATCGTTTCCTTTAATTAAAAAAAAACAAATTGTAAAAATTAATGTTTGATCACAAAGTCATTAACACTATCGATATTTTTCATATTGAAGAATTTTTTGTATCTTTATCATTCACAAAATATAAATATAAATAAATATGAATAGACTTTTGTGTTAAAACTGTATTGTTATTTATAACATTACTTGATTTCATAATAAAAGATATTTACCGGGCCGGTAAACTAAGCATAAAATAAGTTTTTTCTATTTTACCGGAACCGGCAGAATAGTCTCTTCCATTATTTAAAGAAAAAGACAGATACGATAAAAAATAAAACCCGTTTTATTTACGTTCTTTTAATCCTTGGTGTTAACATAATCCAATAGGTAGAAAGAAAAAAAACAAAAGGAAACAAAACAAAAAAAAAAAACAAAAAAAAACAAACAAACCAAAACAAAGAAAACAAACAAGACTATGGAACACTATGTTACCAAAAATGCCAAGATTCTCATATTGTTCATAAACAAATTAGGACCTAACGTGCATTACTTTCAGTACAATCCTGTGTAATATATATATATATATATATATATATATATATATATATATATATATATATGAGGAAAAAGTGGAAGTGAATCCGACAGTATGTAATATTATGAAAAATTGAAAAAACACAAGTTCATAAACGAGTAATGTTTATTTCGCCTACGCTGCAGTGTTTCGATCTGTTTCAATAGATCTTCATCAGGGCTTTAGTTAGTTTGAGAAAAAAATATCAAAATATCACAGAAAAATAAGAAACCTTCGAGACCCTTTTGTTTGGTGGTCGGTCGGTCTATTTGAAATTGTTGATGAAAACAATTTTTTTTAAATGCATACAGAGACGCCGAAAAGGAAATCTACAAGACGCGTTCCAAACCAAAGACAAAAAAAGCATTTCTGAAAGACATGGCTAACACAAAAATCCAATATACGGATTGAAAACCAACCATCAAGCAAAAATCATGGGATGATCAAATTCCCAATAAACTCCGCGATATACAAAACATCATAGGTGAGTGGCCGACATCACCCATTCTCACCTTTTAAAAAGGGAGGACGCTCCAGTATGCTCAACATGCAAAGTACTGCTCACTGATAAACACATCCTCCTAAACTGCAACAATCTCAGACAAACCCGCACTAAATATTACCGGACAAACAACTTAAGTGACCTCTTCAAAAATATAAGACCAGAAGATATCTTAAATTTCCTAAAAAAAGCAACAACCTTTACAACAAGATCTAACTAAACCAATTCTTTCACCAAAACTGACCAAACATAACCGAATACCACCATAAAACCGATATTCGAAACCCATATGAAAAACTAATTCCACATAACCCTTTCTGGCATTAAATGACCCTCAGACGTTGATATGCCTTTAGACAAAACTCAAACTCTAATCAGAATCCACCACTCGTTCTCAAATAGTAGTGTCTATATATCAATACCCGTGTTCCTTAATTATACGACCGTTATCATCTTACAACACCCTCTGGTTAAAAATGAGACCGTCCTGATCGTCCATAATGAAATGCAAAAAAATGGGAATCCTGATTATCTGGTGTTGCTTATCCGCCGAATTCTTATTTCTTATGAGTGTCGTCACCCCAGCTAGATAATGGACCATTCCGTTTTTATTATGAAGAAAGAAAGGGAAGAAAAAGGACATGCTAGACAGAAAAAATATAATAAGAAAGAAATAAATAAATAAAGAAAGAAACATAATGAAACGATGAAAAAAAGGAAATAAAGGTAAAAAAGTGTGTCTGTGTGTGTGTGTGTGTGTGTGTGTGTGTGTGTGTGAGAGAGAGAGAGAGAGAGAGAGAGAGAGAGAGAGAGAGAGAGAGAGAGAGAGAGAGAGTTAAATAAAGATTATAATTTTACATATTGAACTATTTTGCAATAGCTCTTAAGTAAACATATCAAACATACTAATTATATTATCATACTGTGGTATATCTACAGGCCCTGCCAGTGAATATCATAATGGAGCGCTGGTACATACAAAGGGGAACCGAGTATTTGTCGGATAGTCTAGTGTGCACTATTCAGATATTTTAACTACTTGGCTTACATATAAATGTCTTAATTTATTCACTTATCTTTGCAGAATGTCACGTGCATCTGGTTGGTTGGTTGGTTTGTTAGATTTTACGGCATGTCAACCCTTCTTGGGTTATTTTATGCGGATGACATTTTGCTTTATTCATTCTTATTGGGTAATCAATTTTTTCCAAACTCAATTTTTTAAACACATATTTTTAAACTCATTTAAAAAAAATATATTTAACCCATAGATAGGACCCTACTAGGTACTACCAGTCCAGGTCAGAGAGGACCTGAGAACACTAGTGATGAAAGGGTACTCCATATTCCCAAAACCTTCAAGTTGAAACCTCACTATTAAATGCAATTTAACGTCATACCCAGAACACTAAAACCCTCAGCTACCTCCTTCTATCCCATATATGATAAAAATTGTTGGGGCTTGCCATAAAGGCAGTAGGGTTGGGACAATCATATAGTTGCTAGGGCTTGATGTGACCAGCAGATTGAGCGCAGGGAGCGACTCCGACCGCCTTTTTAGTCTAAGGGCCAAAGTGGAGTGTTGCTTGTCATGGACTACTCAGCCACAAGGGTTCCACCCTTAAGCATCACGGGTCACCACTCACGGCCAGCAGGTGGTCCCATGGGGAGGGGTCTTACCCCTCTGCAGAAGTGCAGTCGGTGTATTCTACAGCCCCAGGCGACAAAGGAATATGAATATATAAGGAAAATATGAAAACAAAATTTAAACAAATGATTGTAAAAAGACTTACCGTTTCAGATGTTAGATAATAATGACATACACATTGATATTTTTCTCAGATATAAATTTGAATTTGTGTTAAGCTAACGATAAGACACCAGCATGTGTGCAATTCTCACACACACACACACACACACACACACACACATATATAATATATATATATATATATATATATATATATATATATATATATATATCAGTCGTAGAATGTCTGATTAGGAACTAAAAGGTTCCTGGTTCGATACCGGCTCTCGTTAACTCAGCGTATGAGTAGGACAGGGATCTTTGCGGTAAAGTAAGAAGCTGATGGTGGGTATGGTGCTCCACCTCAGACGTCAAAACAATCTCCTTGGTCTGGCACTAGTGAAAAGGGGATAGACTCCCACGCTGTTTGGCTGATACCGACTTTAGGCCATCGCGACGATTTTAAGGGACAGTTTAGCTCAGTCGGTAGAGCATCCGCCAAGGCATCAGAAGTTTCCTGGTTTGCTACCGGTCCTTGTTACTCAGCGTATGAGTAGCACAGGGATTTTGTGCGGTAAAGTGAGGAGCTGATGGTTGGTGTGGCGCTACGCCTCAGACACTAAAAACAATCTCCTTGGTCTTGCGTTAGTGAAAAGGGGATAGACAAATGATTAGTTAGTGAAAAGGGGATAGACTCTCTCGCTGTCTGACTGATACAGACATTAGCCCCCCAACTATACATACTTACGGTATAATATTGTGAATGCTTTAATTTGTTTTTGTGCTTTTGAATAATCATAAATAATATGAAAAAAATCTTTTCATATGATTTATGGTTATTAGCCCAGTTGATGGTTTAATTAAAACCGAAACGCTTTAGTGTCGGCTTTCTAAATTTTAATCTTTGACATATCTTCTTGTTTTTTTTTCTAAAACTTTATGGGCAATTCATGTCAAATCATCCAGAAAAAAGTAAAACTGTCACCAACCCCCTTCAATTTTTCTGAAATTTTGTACACGAGGTGTAAGTTAGACATTCCTCCAAAATTTGAGTTTCCGGTGTTATGCCGATTTTTAGCTCTCCAAATTTGGTGGGGTTCATGAAAAATAGCGACATTTTGTAATCTATTTTTGTCTGTAAAATGAGTTCTAAAGCTTCCCTACTACTAGAAATTGGTTAATAAAAAAGATTTTACCCAAGAAATAAAAAATGCTATCGAAAAAGTCTGAAAGTCAACCAATTTTAAGTTATTGAAGATTTCTGATTTTTTCATAGCAAGATAAATATCCTGACGTGACACTGAATCTAAGACAACTTTTTTCTGTTATTATTTCACTTATATTGAACATTATTTGTACCAAAAAATAGTTCTGTGTTTGCCCAGAACCGCAGATACTACATCAGTTAAGAGTTTGCAAATCAGAAATCATTAATAATTTGAAACTGGTTAACTTTTAGACTTTTCCGATTGCATTTTTCGATTCACTGAGCAAAAATACTTTTATAAACCAATTTTTAGGAGTAGGGAAGCTCTAGAACTCATTTTACATACAAAAATAGATTACAAAAAGTCGCCATTTTTGCGACCGACCACCAAAATTCAGAAAGTTAAAGATTGACATAACTCCACCGATTTTGGAATTGGAAGCTCAAATTTTGCGGATTGTCTAACTTTAGGAATAGTCCACACATGGACAAAATTTTAAAAAAATTGAAGTGAGAAATTTACAAAAATGTTAACAAAATATTGTAGCTTCGGTTCTGAACAAAAACCAAACTATCTTTTTGGTACAAATAATGTTCAATAGATATGAAATAATAATAGAAAAAAAACTTTGTCATAGATGCAGTGCCACATTGGGATATTGATCTTGATATGAAAAAAAATTCAATAACTTGAAATTGGTTAACTTTCAGACTTTGTCAATAGCATTTTTTAATTCCTAGGGCAAAAATACTTTTATAAACCAATTTTTAGGAGTAGGGACATACTAGAACTCATTTTACAGACAAAAATAGATTTAAAAAGTCGCCATTTTTTGCGACCCCCTCAAATTTTGTGAGATAAAAATCAACATAACTCCGTCAATTCTTGGAATTGGAAACTCAAATTTTGATAGTCAAATGAGAATCTCTCCCAATAAGTCCAACACCAAAAATCTGAAACACCAGCCCAGAGGGGATGTGATCTCGTCCAACGTCAAACATCACTTCAAAATACACCGTATATCGTATTTGTGCTCGATCAAATCACTGTATGAAGTGAAAAAAAAGACCACCTTCCTCAAAATTTCCCTCAAAATCTGCCCTACTATTTTCCTATTGCAGATGAGATAAGAGAAGGATTCATGTCTTTCTTATAAATAAACAGTGTAGGGGAAAGATAAAGAGAGGGGGCGAGTTCGCAGAAGTGATAACGCTATTCTGTTTCAATCGAACATAATGAAAATATGAAAAGAAAGAAAGAAAGAAAAAATAGTGAGAGAGATTTAAATCAAGTTTATTATACTCTTTACATATTGAACTAAAAGCAATAAGTAAACATATCAAACATTGTAATAATTAAATTATCATACTGTGATATATCCACAACTCCTGCTCGTATATATAATTGCCTGAACGGAATGGGAAAGAAAATTAAATAAATGGAATAAAACGTTTAATATTTAAGAAAAATTGATTCCTTACTTAAAAAAAACACAAAACATTTTCACTCCACTTCATCCTCGACTTTAAATCTGAGGAAAGACGTTTTAGAATTGAATTAGAATTCTTAGATGATGTTTTTCTGGTTTTCTTATTTAGCACTAAATAAATAATAGATAAGACGCAAAAGATTTATTTCATACTAAAAATTCTGTCTTCATAAAATAAACCTTCAGTACACAATTTTAATCATATATTTTCGTCTGCATAGCTTTGAAAAAAATGATACCATTAATCTAAATAATTTAAATCATTTGGAATTTTCCGACTGTTGTCCTCGTCTTTATTTTTATATACACAACGTTTCAGCCGATATGCCCCGGGCCTTCTTCAGGTGTTTCTGGTCGAATTCTAGAACCTTCTTTTCGAACTCTGGACTTCTGTCGACTCGAGAGTCTTCATGTCGTAAATCGGGAGACTTCAATAAACTTCGTACCGAACCCTTTATTCAATCCCTGGATGTAGACTGTTCTCTTTCCGCTAACCATGACCGGGTACAAGTGTTAAGTTATTTTAAGTATTCTATGTTATTATCACCCAGTTGAACCTGCAACCCAGAGAAGATTGTCCCTGAGAACAGTATTAACTCAACTCTTATATGCGTTGTGCCCAATAGTAAATAAATTAATTTAGATTGTTTAACGAATATTTTATGAATGTTTAGCTATTAAATAAAAAATGTCTAGCGACTTATCTGTTATTAGTTTATTCACTGCTAAATAAACTAACCAAGTGAACTTACTCTAAGTATTCTAATTCCATAATTTTTGCTCAGGGTCGGATTGAACTCAAGTGTTGTGCTTCGATTTTGACAAACCTGTACTATCAACAGTTCTGAATTTATAAGCCTCTTTTATAACCAGATATTGAAAATAAACACAAAATTAATCGAAGATAAACGTGTCGTTCCCGTTTTGTTGTCGAAGACGTGGTCTTTTTCCATTGGCTAAATCTATTAATAATAGAGATTCAGTCTCCATTTATCTGTACCCAAAACTAGGTCACTGCTTACGTCACAATCATTTCAGATATTAAGTAAGTCTATCAATGAGTATCTATTTTATAGTCAGTATCATTACTACTTAAAAAATATTAAAATTCTATGAAAAATCAATTAATTGTCAAATTTTCACGAAAATGTCGATACTTTTTCACCTTTAGATGAATTTATGTTCAAAATATTTTTTTCCTAAAATATATTAGGGGAAATATTCTTTTTGCTAGGTCGACCACCACACTTATTTGATTTTATGAAATCCGAAAAAAATATTTTACTCGTACGATTTTTAATTTTTTCTTTAAAGATAAGAGTCTGATAGTTAAGTCAGAAATTTTTAGAAGCGTTTTAGAGGTCCCTACTGTCGTAAAACAAAACAAATATCTCAGTGGAGTGGAGTGACTATGATGCTTTTTAAGTAAGTAATAAAAAAAAAAAAATGTTATCTTATTTATTTAATTTCCTACCCACCTCAGGCAATATCTTTCAAAAAATCATTTTTAAATGTATATAGAGAAAAGGCCTATTTTTGCCAGCGTTCATTTTGAAAATCAAGACATGATTGGTACACGCAAAGTTGAAAGTCATGACGTGATTGGTACGCGCGAAGTCGAAAGTCATGACGTGATTGGTAACGCAAAGACGTTCAAAATATGTGATATATTTCATAGAGACATCATTGATTAAAAGACGAGAAAATATTGTCTGAATTGTTTTTGAGAAAAGTAGAAGGAAAGGGGGAAAAAAAAAGAAAAAAACAGACAGACCGTACGTAATTAGCTTTGGTACAAATCGTATTAATATCAAACGTTTGTATAATATTATTATCTAAGTTTTTATATAATTAAGTAGTTTATACTTATATTATTAAGTAGTTTGGTTTTTATGGACCATATGACCTTTAGGTACCCCTTATGCGATCTCGATTCGTGGGGACATTTTTTCCATTTACACCGTCAAAATCCAGTTAATTGTTAACAGACGATTTTTAGTTTTTTTTAATGATAAAACTAACCCCTAACCCTAACCCCTAACCCAAACCCTCACCCTAACCCTAACCCTAGCCCCTAACAAACAACCGAATTTTGACGGTGTAAATGAGAAAAGTGTCCTTGTGAGTCGAGATCGCGGAAGGGGTGCCTAAAGGTTATATGGTCCATTTTTATGTACACAGACTCCTCAATTATCCTCATAGTCGCTAGCACTATGAGGATAATTGAAGAGACAGAATTGGAATAAATTTAATTTATAATTATAAAAGAAGTGTAAATTAGTATGGAAAGTTGATTAATTAAGGCTTAGTAGCTATTTAGAACTAATTTACCTAAGATAGGGGATATGTTGAAAAATCCAGGCCGAGTATTAAGGGAAGGTAAAAACGAAACTGCACCGGCTTCAAAAATTTGTCTCAATCTTTTGTTATGAATATAAGTTAATATTGTGACATCATTGACATTAAAGTAATGATTAGTTTCGGATATATGTTGGACAAGTTCGTTGTTAAAATCGTCTAATCTAATATCACGTTTGCTTTCATATAATCATCTTTTTTTAAGGCTTCTGGAAGTTTCACCAATTTTTTTTATTGCAGTCTTTACAAGGAATTATATAAACATCATACGTTGGTGAAATTTTGTGTTAAATACGTTTCAGATTGTTTCAGAAGATAAACTGACCATTTTGATGGTAAGGTTATCTAAATCATTTTCTGTAAAGTTAGAGGAAGAATTATTAGGTAAGATTATGCGTATATGGGGAAGTTTTATTATATTAGAAGGTGTATATTGATAGAGGTTTGAGACTGGTTTCTTTTATGGTTTTTGAGGGCTTCAAATTGTATGAAAGGTCTAGGGTAAAGAAGGTTTAGAAAGGGGTAATCATGAACTTTGGTTTAGTAAATTGCTACTGTAGCGATTGTCTGCCCCTGCACTACCATAAAATTATGCTTGCGCATTATCTGAAATGAACTTAATTGTTATTAAGAACGCATTTTATGATATTTTTTGTGTTAAAGCATGAAGTTGTATTGATTCGAACAAGTTTGTATTTTTTTTGTTTATATCGTACGATAATTCAAAATGTGCTTTGGTTTAGTAAATTCCTACCATAAAATTATGCTTGCGCATTATCTGAAATGAACTTAATTGTTATTAAGAACACATTTTAAATTATTGTACGATATAAACAACAACAACACCACCAACAACAAAATACAAACTTGTTCGAATCAATACAACTTTAACACAAAAATATCATAAAATGTTGGCATCCTTCCGTCTATGAGAAATGATGGAGTAGTGTCCAAACATTTTTATATATTTTTGGAACTACGTAGCCTGGGCAGATTCATATGGAGGATGAGCTGTTGCCCAAGCAGCAAATCCCTCTTTTTGCCGCTGTGATCCAAAGGAAAGGTAAGGAACCAATGCAGTTTGGCAGCGGTAGTGTCGCAGGAGTTGCTGAGTAGCACTGGATTTCAGCATCACAACACCTTAGGGACTTCGGCTCCTGATTTGTTTTCGGGTTTACTCCCCTAGCCTTTCCTTGGCATGGGAGGTCAACTAATCAAACTACAGCAGTAATTAAGTTCATTTCAGATAATGCGCAAGTATAATTTTATGGTAGGAATTTACTGAACCAAAGTTCATGATTACCTAGAAAGGAATTTCATATGCAATTTCAATCATCATCGAGGTATTTAGAGATGCAGATATGGAGGGTCCTAAGTTAAAAGCCTACAAGAATTCCTCTTTCAGTGTTGATGTTTTGGTGTGAATAAAAGTTTATGTGATCGTTTTTACAGGTAGTTTTATGGTGAACTTGGAACTGTAATTTGTCGAGGATGTTGGTCTTCTAGACTCAATCATGTCTATGGGTCCTTAGATGACTGATGAAGCCGATCTTAGCTCTGAAACTTCAGGGTAGTGTTCGTCGAGATTGCTGTCTTTTCTCCTTCAATATTTGTCGCTTTAAATTAAGTATGGAAAGTTGATTAATTAAGGCTTAGTAGCTATTTAGAACTAATTTACCTAAGATAGGGGATATGTTGAAAAATCCAGGCCGAGTATTAAGGGAAGGTAAAAACGAAACTGCACCGGCTTCAAAAATTTGTCTCAATCTTTTGTTATGAATATAAGTTAATATTGTGACATCATTGACATTAAAGTAATGATTAGTTTCGGATATATGTTGGACAAGTTCGTTGTTAAAATCGTCTAATCTAATATCACGTTTGCTTTCATATAATCTTCTTTTTTAAGGCTTCTGGAAGTTTCAACAATTTTTTTTATTGCAGTCTTTACAAGGAATTATATAACATCATACGTTGGTGAAATTTTGTGTTAAATACGTTTCAGATTGTTTCAGAGATAAACTGACCATTTTGATGGTAAGGTTATCTAAATCATTTTCTGTAAAGTTAGAGGAAGAATTATTAGGTAAGATTATGCGTATATGGGGAAGTTTTATTATATTAGAAGGTGTATATTGATAGAGGTTTGAGACTGGTTTCTTTTATGGTTTTTGAGGGCTTCAAATTGTATGAAAGGTCTAGGGTAAAGAAGGTTTAGAAAGGGGTAATCATGAACTTTGGTTTAGTAAATTGCTACTGTAGCGATTGTGCCCCTGCACTACCATAAAATTATGCTTGCGCATTATCTGAAATGAACTTAATTGTTATTAAGAACGCATTTTATGATATTTTTTGTGTTAAAGCATGAAGTTGTATTGATTCGAACAAGTTTGTATTTTTTTTGTTTATATCGTACGATAATTCAAAATGTGCTTTGGTTTAGTAAATTCCTACCATAAAATTATGCTTGCGCATTATCTGAAATGAACTTAATTGTTATTAAGAACACATTTTAAATTATTGTACGATATAAACAACAACAACAACCAACAACAAAATACAAACTTGTTCGAATCAATACAACTTTAACACAAAATATCATAAAATGTTGGCATCCTTCCGTCTATGAGAAATGATGGAGTAGTGTCCAAACATTTTTATATATTTTTGGAACTACGTAGCCTGGGCAGATTCATATGGAGGATGAGCTGTTGCCAAGCAGCAAATCCCTCTTTTTGCCGCTGTGATCCAAAGGAAAGGTAAGGAACCAATGCAGTTTGGCAGCGGTAGTGTCGCAGGAGTTGCTGAGTAGCACTGGATTTCAGCATCACAACACCTTAGGGACTTCGGCTCCTGATTTGTTTTCGGGGTTTACTCCCCTAGCCTTTCCTTGGCATGGGAGGTCAACTAATCAAACTACAGCAGTAATTAAGTTCATTTCAGATAATGCGCAAGTATAATTTTATGGTAGGAATTTACTGAACCAAAGTTCATGATTACCTAGAAAGGAATTTCATATGCAATTTCAATCATCATCGAGGTATTTAGAGATGCAGATATGGAGGGTCCTAAGTTAAAAGCCTACAAGAATTCCTCTTTCAGTGTTGATGTTTTGGTGTGAATAAAAGTTTATGTGATCGTTTTTACAGGTAGTTTTATGGTGAACTTGGAACTGTAATTTGTCGAGGATGTTGGTCTTCTAGACTCAATCATGTCTATGGGTCCTTAGATGACTGATGAAGCCGATCTTAGCTCTGAAACTTCAGGGTAGTGTTCGTCGAGATTGCTGTCTTTTCTCCTTCAATATTTGTCGCTTTAAATTAAGGGGGCGGGTGTTGCCTGGGGAATGGAACCCAGGGATAACGCCGTTAATTTCATTAACAATCCACCGGATACACAGGCCCCGAAGAGCCCATGTTATGGTATTTGCCTTTCATCCCACTTATGAGGGCGTGACACAAGGACATTTTTCATGTGGGCCCACCCACAAGCCGAAGGTCAAAGGTGGTAGACACAAAAAAATGCGTCGATCCCGTCAGCATTCCATAAATCGAGGGGGCAGGTGTTGCCTGGGGGGATAGCCCCCTGGGATCGACGCTGTTAATTTCATTAATAGACACAGGCCCCGAAAGGCCCGTCCTATTAATGCGTTTAAAATCATGCAATGTGTGTTATATATAACTATGAAATAAAAGTTTACATTGTATATGGTGTGGTTAATTTACATACTGGTTTTAACAAAACCGGGTTTAATAAATTATTACTTGGTGTTATTGATTTCTAATATCATTATTTTATTCTCAAATCTATTAAAAGCAATCCTATGTATAATTTTATATTCAAATCAAATCAATTCAAATCATATTTAAATCAATTAAAATAATGAAAACAAGTGTAATATTTGTACAATTATTCTTATTTAGTTTCGTTAGGCTTTCTAATTTCAATCATAAAGACTAACAAAACTAAATAAGAATAAGTATAAAAATACAATACTAGCAGGACCTGTGACTATACCCAGTTTGATAATTTAATTATTTACAACGTTTGATATGTTTACTTAAGAGCTATTGCCAAATAGGTGAATTTGTAAAAAGTATAATAATCTTGATTTAACTCTCTCTCTCTCTCTCTCTCTCTCTCTCTCTCTCTCTCACTCACTATTCTTTTTTTTTTCTTTCTTTGTTTCTTTCTTTCTTTACATTGTGTTCAATTGAAACACCCCATTTCTTTCTTTCTTTTTTCTTTCTTGTTATATTTTTTCTGTATCACATATCCTTTTCCTTCCTTTCTTTCTTTATAATAGAAATGGAGTGGTCCATTATTTTTAGGTGAGGTGACGGTGTTTATAAGAATCCGATGGATAAGCGACATAAGATAATCAGGATTTACATTTTTGTATTTCATCTTGGACGATTTGGAGGTCTTATCTTATTAATATATATATTTTATTCTATTAGATTAATATCTCTAGAAAGGGAAGGAAAAGGACATGCGATACAGCAAAATTTAAAAAGAAAGAAAGAAAGAAAGAAAGAAAGAAAGAAAGAGAAGAGAGATAGGGATGTTTCAATCAAACATAATGTAAAGATGAAAAGGAAGAAAGAAAGAAAAAAGTAGTGAGAGAGAGTTAAATCAAGATTATTATACTTTTTACATATTGAAAGATTTTGCAATAGCAACATAGTAAAGATATAAAACGTTGTAATAATTAACTTATCATACTGTGGTATATCCACAGGCCCTGCTAGTATTGTATTTTTATACGCATTCTGATTTATTTTCTTGCGCCCGGAGTGCGTCTATTTTTGCTAGCTGAAATAACACCCAAATTCAATTTTCTTTTGATTAAAAAAAAAAGAATATATCAATAATATTAAAGATAAACGATATATTGATAATTTTATTTTCAAAATCTCGAGATATTATCAGTAAAAGAGATAAAAACGTGAGTTAACGATAAGAATTCTACAAGGCCAATTTTTCTTAAAAAAAAATCTAATGGGAAAATAACAGAAGGTAACGAACAGGAATAGTATAAAAAGATCCACCGGTCACCCAAAAACTTCAAATCTCTGCCGTTTAGCGACATCGAGAGGTAAGTTTCTTATTTCTTGTTTGGTTGTCTTTATTCTCACAGATGTGACATTTCTTTAACAGCACTAATGGTATAAACATATTTTGATTGACGATCCGTCGAGGTCGAAGATGATAGTCTTCTAATCTCAATCCTGTACATGGGTCATTAGATGGATGATGGGGAGATTCTTAGCTCTGTAACTTTGGCTGCAGTACAGGCATGTTGTTTCTCCGGGCAGTGTTGGTCGATGGTCGAGGCTGCTGTCTTCGAGCGTTCAATATTGGTCACCTTTCCTCCAGCTCTGCAGTTCGTTTGCATTCAAAAATACCGGTGTCGTCCCTGATAGTGGTCCTCCAGAGCGTTCTGTTTTTCGCTGCTGTCTTCCAGGTTTTGACGTCGATTTCGCATTTCTTGAGATTTGCTTTCAAGACGTCTTTAAACACTTAACATAGCTTAACACTGTTGTTTTATCATTTTTTGTGTCAGGTCAGGAGAAAACAGGTCTTCTTTCTTACCTGCTACTAGTACCCTGTACTACCCGTTCCATGGTCGGGTTGTCGGCGACTAAACTGGCACACCCTCCAGCCACACCTAAGCTTGTATGGTGAAATGGGTGTGTGTACATCCAGTATCACTAAAAACAACAACTGTCAAAGGGAGGATGAGCTCCAGGGGAGTAAACAGCCATCTAAACAAATAGTAGTAGAATTGGGGGAACTTACTACTTATATAAATCTCCAAATGTGTTTGGTGGGGCTCCTTAGCCTTGGACGGCAATCCATCTAGACAAGGAAAAGTCTGTTATAAAACCTCCACTGTCTTACGGCTCTCATTTCAAGAAAAGGCTTGGAGAGTAAATCCCGAAATCAAATCTGGAGATGGAGTCTCTTAGGTGGTGTGATTCTGAACTTCCAGCAACTCCTGCGACACCACATTTTCTAAATAGCATTGTTCTTCCCTTTCCTTTGTAAAGTAGTACTACCTGTTCAATGATCGAGTTAGATTATTTTAAGAATGTTTTCTTTTACACTTGGACTCCAGTTTCTCTTTTACCTCATCATTTATTTGACCAAATGTTGATTAATTAACGAGACTTACTGCTCTTTCATTTAAAACACTTCAGTGTCTCTGATAAAAATGATCTTTTAATATAGTGTATTAACTTTTAACGGCATGTCAACCCCTCAAGAGCTATTTTATGCCTATAGATGAAGGAATCCTATTCATAAGGAGACTTATTGCTCTTTCATTCAAAATCCGTAAACATTTCGATAACTCAGATTTTTAAAAATATCTGATCTTCGAATGTAGCGTATTATCTTTTAACGGCATGTCAACCCGTCTAGGACTAATTAATTAGAATTTAAAATCTATAAACACTTCAATATCTCTGATGATTTAAAAAAAAACACTGAGATCGGTAAAAGCTACAGATTGGATTGTTGTTTTTATTTTTGTTTCGTTTTGTTTTTATTGAACCCAATTTTATTTATTTTTTGCAGCTTTCAAGATGAAATTGTTCCTCGTATTTTTGTTGGTGGCCTCTTGCCAGGCTATCGAACTCTTCGACGACTTCAGTGAGTATTAACCTCTTCCCTTTAACTTAAAATTACCCGTCCAAACCAAGACAAACCAAGACAAATATAAAAGCGATAATTAAGCAAATAAATGCTTAATTATCCCTTTTATATTTGATTAAGTGAATTTGAGAATATTTATGATGAAATGATTAATATTTTTGAAGTTATATGAGTTTAAAATCTATTCTGTTATTATTATCCCAAGTATTCTCGGTATAATCATTACACACACACACACACACACACACACACACACACATATATATATATATTATATATATATATATATATATATGCATACAAAATTGAAGGAAAAAAAAGAAAAATCTAATTTCATTTGTTTCATTTGTAATTATGCCAAGGTCTGCTTCATTTACATTTTTCACAGCATTAGTTTTGTAAACTTTCAAATGAAATCCTTTACATTCATTACAAAAGAAAAGTTATGTTTTTCTCAGTATCCGTTTCAATTTGGAATTTTTAGCACTATATAGAAATAAACTAGTGAAAAGTATTCTTTTATATTTTGATAATAGTAATTAAAACGCACCAAAATTGCTAAAAAAAAGGACTCGGGACTCATAGAAAACGGGGAATTATCGGCAAAGGAAGCGTCTCGGGCTAGCAAATTTAGTTACAGTGATAGAACGCAAGTGCTCGGGATTGTAAAAAAAAATGACTATCCCGTGAATATTCGGGATAATAAAAGGTTAAAATACATATATCTTACTATAAACTGAATTAATTGGCCTTTAAGCCTTAAATCTATTTAACAGATCACAGCAAATGATAACTTTTCTCCTGATGTTGATTGTTTTGTATTTTGGAGACAAAAGGAATAGATTAAAAAATTAGATTACAGCTCAGTTCTCAAAAGACGCTGGATTGGTATCCAAGGAAATGAAAAGGCAGACAAAGCCGCAAGAAAGGCACTTCAGACACATATGAGCAAATCTAAAATCCCATATACAGATCTGAAACCAACCATAAACAAATTTATATTAGACAAATGGCAGAAATCATGGGACAATCTGACTCAAAACAAGCTCCACGAAATACAAGAAGTTATTGGAGAGTGGCCGACGGGCCACAGAAGTATTAGAAGAGAAGAAGTAATACTCGCCAGATTGCGTATTGGGCACACCCATTACCCATTCGTACCTGTTAAAAGGGGAGGGTGCCCAGTGTGCCCAACATGCAAAGTACAACTTACAACCAAGCAATCCTTCTAAATTGTAACAGACTTAAACATATCCGCGCAAATTACTATCAAGCTAGAAACCTGAAAGACATCTTCAAGAATACAAACCCTGAAAACATTTTAAATTTTATTAAAAAAAGCAACCTTTTCAACAAAATATAACAGAACATAACCAATTATCTCCATAGAACCACTACCTTAAAGTCTGAAATCCAAAATAACCTTTTTGGCATTAAATGACCCACAGGGGTTGATATGCCGTTAAACAAAACTCAAACTCAAACTCAAACTCAAAAGACGCTGGAGTCGAACAATTCAGAGTTCAAACAGAAAAGTTTGGTAAAAAAGGGCTCAGTTGTCGAACAAATTTCCAGGCTTCAAACACACGAAAACGGATGTCATGCGAATGACTGCCGAGGCAAACCGAAGACGACCGAACGACTGGTCGAATCTATCCAAGCAGCATCGATTAGCGTCAGTCGCTTTCTTGAACGCTACTTTGGAACGAATTATATTCGAGAACCGAGGTTCCACTGTATTTATTTTATTACGCAAAAAATTAAATCATTCATTCAAGTATTTTAAAAATTGAATTATTCCTTTGAATACCAGACAAAGACATTGAAATGTTTCGAATATATGTCTTCTTATTATAATGGAGATTGTGTGTTTTTCTGTCTGTAACCGAAATCATATTACTACTCAAGTCCCAATTCCCTTAGTTATTTACGTCACATTCTCCATGATTTTATTTCTATCTAAACCTCAATTATTAATAAAAATTGTTTTACCTTTTTAATACAGTTAACCATATCTATATACTAGTAACGTGCAAGTGTATTTATATAACAAAATAGACGTTTACAGTGTGAACGGGAAGGCTAATTTGAATATTGGTATAAAATTGATTTTAATAAATGTGCTTAGTATTATTGATTTCTAATTGTTTGGTTTTATCTTAATGAATATGAACAACAATCTCGGGGATAAATCTTAAAAGAAATCCATTAACAAGAAGAAATAACTGTAATTTTATTCTTTACGTCCTATTTTAACTGAATAGTTGAATTAGGAAAATTTAGCAATGAAAGACGGGAGTGATATAAGAGTAAGTTTCACTTGTTCTATTTTTTGATAACTCCTTCTGTTTCAAATGTTTTTATTTGCATTCTTATTTAGTTTCATTAGCCTTTCTAATTTGATAGAATATTTTATTATATTAAAAATTAAATACTTGCATCCTACGGAGGGTGCATATATTTGCTAGTCTGAATTAAATTCTGATTGCAGATTTCATACTGAAAGAATATTAAAAAAAATATGTTATTCATTGATAAGTGCAAAAATATGTATAAGAAAAGTTTAAATCCCCCCAATCCCCCCAAAAAAAAAAAAAACAAAAAAAAACAAACAAAAACCCCAAAACAAATAAAAATTTTGTTGTTCCTGTTAAAAATTATTTATGTAGAGTTTTGTCATAAATTTCACTGTACGAAATCCGATTTTACGCGTGTGTTACAGGCTATGAGATGGAGAAAGAGGTCGAATTGAAGAACCTGGTAAAAGTTGCTGAAGAAGAGATCTTCAAGATGTTGGTGAAGGAATACCCCGGTAAAGACCAGAAGTAAGTAATGCTTTTAAAGTTCCTCGATTTTACCCTAATCATTATCTAGCACTAAATGAACACAAAAGTATACATGACTGGGTAGGAAAAGTGATCCACTGGGAATTGTATAAGAGATTAGAATTTGACTATGCTGGTAAAGGAATACCAAATGTAATGCTTTTAAGATGAAATGCAAAACTGTAAATCCTGATTATCTAGTGTTGCTTATCCGCCAAATTCTTATTTCTTATGCGTGTCGTCACCTCAGCTAAATAATGGACTATTCAGTTTTTATTATAAAGAAAGAAAGGGATGAAAAAGGTTATGCAACACAGAAGAAACATAAAAAGAAAGAAAGAGAGTAGGGGAAAGATAATGAGAAGGGGCGATAACGCTAATCTGTTTCAATCGAACATAATGAAATGAAGGAAAGTAAACATATCAAACATTGTAATAATTAAATTATTATACTGTGATATATCCACAGGTCCTGATAGTAAGTTATAATTAAGATTATTTGAAAAATAAAGACATTTTTATATTAGGAATAGATAATGGAAAAATGCCAACAGGGTGAAGAGTAAAAAGGAAATAGTGAGAAGAGATGGTCGGTCCGAAGTTTTTCAAAGTGAACGGATGAGAGAGTCTGGGCTGAGTGTTTGAAGAGGTCAGACACAAGTTGAGTGTCTGTCATACAAGGCATTTTTCTTTGGGTTTAGAATAAATGTTTTCTTAAAAAAAATAAACATGCTATTCTATGAGGAATAGATAATGGATAATAACACTGAAAAATGTTTGATTTTCCCCGTGCAGGATGCTTAAAGAAATCTCCCACCACATCGCTGTCCTTGTCAAAAGTGAAGTCGATGCCGCATTTGATCTCGTTAACCATGGATCCGAATTGGCCAAAAAGGTGAGAAGGATTTGTTCATTTACTAAGGCGACAGGTAGCGTTTATAATTACCAAGGTGAGGTGTCCTGAAATGTTCTCAGCCAGACCAAGATTCATGTAACGTATATACAACCCCAAATATTTATCCAGGAATTTAACATACTTGACATATTGTTTCTCAATGAAAAATTGAATAAATACAAAAAAGTAATTAACGTATTGGTTTGACTGAGAACTTGAAGTAAACTTCGTAATTTCGTAGTTTTAATACAATTAAATAGTTAATTAAGATTCTTTAATTGTCTGTGATGGACGCAAAAATGGCTCTACAAAGAAATATGAGATTACAGTGATCCTCTCTTATTTGCGAGTTCGGATTCTGAGACTTCTGTTACCCGCTGTGAATACCTATCTGTTATTGAATAATGGCCCTACAGAAAAATTGTAATGTTGTCAATTATATATATATATATATATATATATATATATATATATTATATATATATAAATGACATGATGCAAAAATGAAATCTCCCCCAAATTGCGATTCAATAACAAGTTGAACTGGAATCTGCTTCATTTCTTACGTTGAAACATTCATGCGTATTGTGCAAGTAAAGATATTATCATAGGTCGTTTTTTGCTGGACTATGGGTACATTCAAACAATTAACTTTGTTCATATATGGGTAGATTAAACAGACACTAATTTAATATGTGCTAAATTTGAGAAGCTACACATATCTACTACTATGCACACTAAATGAATTTGTTTTGTTTCGTTTTTATTTAGCTGACCAATAACATGGGGAAAATCTGAAGAAAGCCGCCAGCGATATGGTCGATGGTTTGGAATCCGTTCCTGAAGCTGTCAAGAAATTCCTTCATGATTTTAATCGTGATCTTAAAGAATGGAAGGTAAGTAAGAAACATATTCTAATATATTTCTCTAACGAATAATTTTGAAGATTTTAAATAAGATAAACTTCATACAGACAGATTATTTTTGAAAATTAAAAAAATCTTTATTCTTATAAATGTTTAAAATTTAAAAAAAAGTCTGACACGAAGACATTAGCTTGAAAAATTCAGATAAAATCTTTCAATGACACAACATGAGACGTCAATATATTTTGAAATGGAACGATATTAACGATCATAGAACTCTAAGAATCTCTTTT
>CM042147.1:57279353-57287961 GCA_023376005.1 Doryteuthis pealeii | reverse complement strand
CCCTTGGCCAAACTCAGCTGTATGATAGCCAGCAGATCTGTGGCGGTAAAGTAAGGAGTTGCTGGTAGGTGTGGCGCTCCACCTCAGACCAAATACATCTCCTTGGTCTAGCGCTAAGTGAAAAGGGGATAGAACTCCTCGCTGATTGGCTTGAATCCCCGACTTGAGGCCACGCCGACGACTTTACTTTACTTTTCTCCCACAAAAATAAAAATATTTAATTACGAAAGAGGGAGCTTCCTAGTCATACTCTTGAGAAATCTAAAACCCCCAATATCTTTACAATGGCAATCAGATTGATTATCATGAAGAATAAAATGCTAATCATATTAAAATTTCAACATTGTAATGAAACGCTCAAGATTTGTTTTCTCTATAAACGCCAGGTATTATCGCTTAATAAAAGTATCTATAAATATAATAATGAAAATGAATTGATAAACAATTATAGCTTCCATTTAACTATTCTTAATACAAACAATTTACGTTAATAAGAATTAGTCATCAAGTATTCTATTCTAATAGAGTAGTTTCTATTTTGACGCCATAGGATCGGTACCCTAACAGGTACTTACACTTCCAATTCAGAAGAAATACTGTGAGTAATGACAATGAAGGAATATTCCACACTCCTCCATATCTCCAGAACTGAGCGCTTCAACACATTATTAGATGTAAGTATTAAAGTCAATATCTCAGTACATCCCTTTTTTTTCTTTTTCTTTTCTGTTTTTTTTTGTTTGTTTTTTTTTTGGGGGGGAGTTAAGGTCCCTTGCCCTCTGTAGGGTATAACGTCATTGTTAATTTTAACCCCGTCCATAGGGCGGTTCGCTTGTTTCAGGTAATTCTATTGAAAAATTCAGCTGCCGCTTCGTGGATTTCTTTATTTTAGATGAGAAAAACGCTGACTTATCGTTTGGGTTTGATAAATAAATGGGGAAGGTTGGAGTATAATTACTTACTTTGACGTTGGGCTAAACATTTTATTTAAGAAGACAAAGAATATATCTCTCCTTATTCTTTTCCTACACATTTATTGTAATAATTGAAATATAAAATAAGAGTGGAAGCATTTTACTAGAATGTGTAGATTCGCCAAAAATTTTGTTGAATTCACTTCATGGAGATCTACACATTGTTGAAAATGCAATGTGTAATCTTCCGAAAAAGAAATTAGATGAACATTATGGACTTAAGAGAGGCATATGTTTGAAATCTTCTTACCATTTTAAATTAAACCAATTCCCAAGAAATTGCATATTTTTCAAAATTTTCCTCTGGAATGTTATTGCGTATTCATTCATTCATTATCTTGGAAAATTAATATCGTACATATCTGATTATGGTGTCATCTGTAGCAAATAGCCAAATTTCACTGTAGAAAATGCCGAATTTAACGCGTGTGTTACAGGCTATGAGATGGAGAAAGAGGTCGAAATTGAAAGAACTCTGGTAAAAGTTTGCTGAAGAAGAGATCTTCAAGATGTTGGTGAAGGAATACCGCCGGTAAAGACCAGAAAGTAAGTAAATGCTTTTAAAGTTCCTCGATTTTACCCTAATCATTATCTAGCACTAAATGAACACAAAAGTATACATGACTGGGTAGGAAAAGTGAATCCACTGGGAATTGTATAAAGATTAGAATTTGACTATGGCTGGTAAAGGAATACCAAATGTAATCTTTTAAAATGAAATGCAAAACTGTAAATCTCTGATTATCTAGTGTTTTGCTTATCCGCCAATTCTTATTTCTTATGCGTGTCGTCACCTCAGCTAAAATAATGGACTATTCAGTTTTTATTATAAAGAAAGAAAGGGATGAAAAAGGTTATGCAACACAGAAGAAACATAAAAGAAAGAAAGAGAGTAGGGGAAAGATAATGAGAAGGGGCGATAAAACGCTAATGCTGTTTCAATCGAACATAATGAAATGAAGGAAAAGTAAACATATCAAACATGTGTAATAATTAAATTATTATATACTGTGATATATCCACAGGTCCTGATAGTAAGTTATAATTAAGATTATTTGAAAATAAAGACATTTTTTATATTAGGAATAGATAATGGAAAAAATGCCAACAGGGTGAAGAGTAAAAAGGAAATAGTGGAGAAGAGATGGTCGGTCCGAAGTTTTTCAAAGTGAACGGATGAGAGAGTCTGGGCTGAGTGTTTGAAGAGGTCAGACACAAGTTGAGTGTCTGTCATACAAGGCATTTTTCTTTGGGTTTAGAATAAATGTTTTCTTAAAAAAAATAAACATGCTATTCTATGAGGAAATAGATAATGGATAATAACACTGAAAAATGTTTTGATTTTCCCCGTGCAGGATGCTTAAAGAAAATCTCCCACCACATCGCTGTCCTTGTCAAAAAGTCGATGCCGCATTTGATCTCGTTAACCATGGATCCGAATTGGCCAAAAAGGTGAGAGGATTTTGTTCATTTACTAAGGCGACAGGTAGCGTTTATAATTACCAAGGTGAGGTGTCCTGAAATGTTCTCAGCCAGACCAAGATTCATGTAACGTATATACAACCCCAAATATTTATCCAGGAATTTAACATACTTGACATATTGTTTCTCATGAAAAATTGAATAAATACAAAAAAGTAATTAACGTATTGTTTGACTGAGAACTTGAAAGTAAACTTCGTAATTTCGTAGTTTTAATACAATTAATAGTTAATTAAGATTCTTTAATTGTCTGTGATGGAAAAAATGGCTCTACAAAGAAATATGAGATTACAGTGATCCTCTCTTATTTGCGAGTTCGGATTCTGAGACTTCTGTTACCCGCTGTGAATACAATCTGAATATGGCCCTAAGAAAAATTGAATGTTGTCAATTATATATATATATATATATATATATATATATATATATATATATATATATATATATGACATGATGCAAAAATGAAATCTCCCCCAAATTGCGATTCAATAACAAGTTGAACTGGAATCTGCTTCATTTCTTACGTTGAAACATTCATGCGTATTGTGCAAGTAAAGATATTATCATAGGTCGTTTTTTGCTGGACTATGGGTACATTCAAACAATTAACTTTGTTCATATATGGGTAGATTAAACAGACACTAATTTAATATGTGCTAAATTTGAGAAGCTACACATATCTACTACTATGCACACTAAATGAATTTGTTTTGTTTCGTTTTTATTTAGCTGACCAATAACATGTGGGAAAATCTGAAGAAAGCCGCCAGCGATATGGTCGATGGTTTGGAATCCGTTCCTGAAGCTGTCAAGAAATTCCTTCATGATTTTAATCGTGATCTTAAAGAAATGGAAGGTAAGTAAGAAACATATTCTAATATATTTCTCTAACGAATAATTTTTGATAGATTTTAAAGATAAGATAAACTTCATACAGACAGATTATTTTTGAAAATTAAAAAAATCTTTATTCTTATAAATGTTTAAAATTTAAAAAAAAGTCTGACACGAAGACATTAGCTTTGAAAAATTCAGATAAAATCTTTCAATGACAACATGAGACGTCAATATATTTTGAAATGGAACGATATTAACGATCATAGAACTCTAAGAATCTCTTTTCCTTTCATTTTTTTCATATGTGAATATTTTTCAGATGGAGCATTTTAACGTCTACTATAAATCACCTCAAAGATTATTTAAAAAAAAACCACACCGAAATGTTTGCATATTATCATATAGAAAAATACATAATTTAAACATTTGTATTATTTGGATTTTTCTGACTATTGTCCTCATCTTTATTGTTATCTTTACAACCTTTCGGCCGATGTACCGAAAAATTGTACATATAACAATTAAGGTTAGAACATTAGTAAGAAAAATCTAAATAATACTTATTATCAAGAAATAAACATTTTGTATTTTCATATTTTCAAATTCACACACACACACACACACACACACACACACACACACACACATACACATACATACATACATACAAACGCACACACTCACACTCAAATACACACCAACACACCAATAAATACACACACTCACACTTATACACAAACATACATACATCAACACACCTACACACACACACACACACACACACACCACACACATATATATATATATATATATATATATATATATATATGTATGTATGTATGTATGTATGTATGTATTTCTGTGCGGAGCATTAATCTTTAGCTTTGTTGATATTAACATAACGTTTTGACCGATAAATTCTTCTTTTTATTTGTCAATGTCTTTCGTATTAATTTAGCAGTGATAACAATCGAATGATATTATTTATCTTCAGAACAAGGTGTACTTGATATCTACCTCGATGAAGTCTTCGATCACATCATCGAAAGAGCTTTTGCTAAGGTGAGTATTACTTTTCTTTTAAAAATATTTCGTGTTCTTTCGTCTTTTGTCATAGCTCAGTGATTGGATCAAGGATTAAACAAAGTAAGTCTTGAAAACTCATCCCAAGATGGATAAACGATTTGAATATTTAACGACATCAATCATATGTATAGTGAAATAAAAAAACACTTTTATTTTAAACACCTTTTATTGATCTTAGTCTATTATATCGATTTCACATCTATCTATCTATCTATCTATCTATCTATGTTTATATGTATCTAAGGATATTAACTTCTTTTTCTCTTGCCTTACTTCATACTTTCTCTATTCTTATACATTTCAATAGATTATTTTTACAGCATTGTTTACTCTCTCTCTTTCTCTTTCTTTCTTTCTTTCTCTCTCTCTCTCTCTCTCTCTCTCTCTCTCTCTCCCTCCATATATATATATATATATATATATATATATATATATATATATATATATATATATATATATATATATATATATATATATATATATATATCACTGTGCATATTTATTATCTCACTTTTCTAGTCAGATCATATGTATTTTACAATGTCTCTTGGCTGTACTAACCCAAACTTATTATATATCTTATGATAGATTTTGTGATATTTAAAAAATTCCATAAGTCTTTATTCTATTCTTTACAAAATTGCAGGTTGGTCTATTCCACCGATGCTCCTAGATCTATCTATCTATCTATCTATCTATCTATCTATCTATCTATCTATCTATTCTAGTCGATTAAATATATCTTAGTCTGTTCATTTATTTTCCCCTTTATCTCATTCTCTCTATATTTTTACTTATTTCAGGGAATTATTCTCACAGCATTGTTTACTATCTATATATCTATCAATCTGTAATAATCCCTATTTATCTCCCTTTGTTCTTTATTATCTCCCTTGCCAAGTCGAGTGAAATATCTACTTTACAATAGCCAATATTATCCAATATTATCCAATATTATAATATACAATATCCCTTTGTTGTAATAACCCAAACTTATTCTATATCTAAATTCTATTTATATCCATCTACCTACACCAAAAGTGAATCTGATCCATTAAACAAGTTTAAATATAAATTAATTTACGCTTCATCATTTTCTATTAAAATGTTATTATTATTAATGATAGATTTTCTGATATTTTAAAAATTCCAATAATCTTCATCCCTTACCAAAATCTTTACAGATCGAATACGGACTTGTTGAGAGACGTGACATCTGGGATACATTGAACGACACCCTTCATCGTGTCATTGGTCACTTGAGCGGAAAATTCAGTGACTTGAAAGATTTCTTCCAAAAGTCAATCAAGGTCGGAGCCGAGAAATTGCAGCCTCATCTTATCAACATGAAGAAACTCGCTAAAGATGTAAGAGAAATTTCGTTTTTATTGGAAACCTTTCAGTTAGTTTAGAAATACACACACACACACACACACACACACACACACACACATATATATATATATATATTGGTGTAATTAAACAATTTTAAAGACCAATTTTTCACAATACGTCGTTCATTACACGAGATATTTTTTAAACAGGTCATGGCTTACCGTCGTTATAATAAAATGATAAAAATATCTTTGTTTCTTCTTTCAGTTGTTGGCCAATCTTAATTTAGTGAGCAAGCGTGTTGCTAAACAGGCCCTTGAGTTTTTCAAACCATTCGGAAAACAACTTGGTGATTTGTGGATCAAACTTGTCAAGAAAATTGATGAACAATTCCATCTGAAAGAACCAATCCCAACTCCTGCCTCTTGGTAGACAACGCTGACTACAACTACAAAAAATGTTTTTATTTTGAATAAAATCTAAGTAAATATTCAATAATGTCTTTTCTCTTTATTTTGTTGTTTGTAAGATAAATTGTTACCTCAGAGATTTTTTGCGCGTACTCCTTCGATGGTTCGACGAATAGTCAGGATGTGAGAAATTATTGATCGATATCTCCGAAAGCCGTTCTAGCTTTCCCAAAGAACTTTCTCCTCGTTTGGTCACTTATAATTTAGACGTAGGGCATCAGATGTTGGGAATGTACATAAAATAATATATAACATACCTTTTTATCTCCGCTAATCTCAGATACTCATCTTCATATATTCCACGCAGAATACTTGAAATTTAATCAACAAAGCAAAACATGACATGGGAAGTGTTCGTTTTATTAACAGGGACTAACTAAAAAGCTAACATGACACCTGTACGCAAAAAATGGGATTCCGGGCAGATAACTCTGACTTTACAATTATTGCCATCTGTGAGTTTGGCCATGACGTTGCCGCAGGAGGTGCTAGGAAGTACCAAGATTCAGCACCACCCACCTTAGGGACTCCAGCTCCGGATTTGTTTTCGGGATTTACTCCCTTAGCCTTTCCTTGTAATAAGGTAAATCCGCAAGGCAACAGTGGTTTTATAAGACATTTCCTTGTCCCAGAAAAGCTGCTGACCAAGGCTAAAGGGTCGCTTCTAGGCGGTTTTGTGATTTTTAGAGTTTAAAACCTTACTTTGCATGTGCAAAGTTACCGTTGCCTTTTAATTCCTAAGTTGTGACTTAGTATAAGTCCACATTTCTTCCATTTCTAAAACCATGTTTCTTCTAACAATCCTACCTAGCCTCTGAATATTTCAGGACGGTGTGTGTGGTGTGGGGGGGAAGCAAATGGTCAGTGTAAAAGGCAGTGTGGGTAAAAGAAAAAAAATGACAAATAAAAAAATAATTGAATTAAAATCAGAAATAAAGGCAGAAATTACAGTTAGGCGAAACATAATGAGGAATAGAATAAAGTCTTCCACTTGGCCATTTAAAAACTTACAAATTCTGCAAACAAGTCCACATTTCTTCCATTTCTATAACCATGCTTTTTCTAACAATCCTACCTAGCCTCTGAATATATAACATGTCAGGACGGTGTGGGTGTGATGTGAAGCACATGGTCAATGTAATATTACAAAGTATTTATTGCCACATGTCTTACGCAATAAGTAAACACATCTCTTAAAGCTTATTATTCTTTTACTACTACTTGACATAAAGATAATTTTTATGCTTAAATATGCTTTGATATGTGATTGGACAATTTTGTTATTGAAACAGATAAAAGTGAGGAAGCGTAGTGAAAAGGGAATAAATGTAAAGAAAATTGAATTAAGCGAAACTGAAATGAAAAGAAAACTTGTTGCAATTAAATAAATCCAATTTATTTCTTTAAATTCTATTCTCTCATTGTCTTAATACAATACAGTGCAATTTTTCTTAATCAAAAACACCTATTTTTGGGTATGTGGAACGGATTAATAGCATTTCAATTAATTTCAATGGGGAAAATTGATTTGATATACGAGAAAATTGATTTACGAACTCGGTCACAGAATAAATCAAACTCGTAAGTCAATGTATCACAGTCGTAATGAAATAAGAAAGGTAATTATAGACCGTAGAAGCGTGTGACACGGATTTTCCGACTGTTTTGTCTTGTGGGGATTAAAAAAACGAAAAAAAAAAAACGTAAAAAATAAAATAAAAAACGAAAATGAAAAAAATGAAAAGAACAACAAACTTCCATGAGGCCTTGATCGGAAAAAACCCTTTGCGCATGTCCGTCAAAAAGGACTCCCTACCCCCAAAAGAATAATTCGGCCATTCGAACTGAGCCCGCAACTGAGTGTGGTCGTTTCCTAGCTAGGGTGCATGTTATCTCGCTACAGCTGACTATGCCCTGTTCAATAAAGCCTAAGTCGTAAAACTACCTCTTGTCTTTGTCTCTTTCCTTTCTAGTTCCTTAAATTCCATTTCAGCTGACCAGCCCACAAGAAGAAAGTTTTATAGTCTCTTATGATTATTAACAGTTAACTTGGAAGAATGGAGATTGGTAACAGGGATCAATAATGGAGATTCGGTGTCTCTGCTTACATCATAATATTTTCAGAAATTGTTTATCAAAGAGTATTTAATTTTTAGCCAAAATCATTAATACATAGAATAAATCTTATTTATTAACAATGTCTCTAAACAGTCCATGTTATTAACGTGTTTAAAATCCTGCAATGTGTCTAATATATCAGTAAGGAATACAGGTTTACCTAAAATATGGTGAGGTTAATTTGCATACTGATTTTTAAAAAGCCGGGTTTAATAAATGATTACTTGGTTTTATTGATATCTAATGTTATTGTTTTATTATCCAACGTATTAAAATCAATCCCATGTAAAAACTAATTAAAATATA
>CM042147.1:57226853-57276853 GCA_023376005.1 Doryteuthis pealeii | reverse complement strand
CCACGGCGATATTGTAATATTCTGTTGTTTAAGAAGTTGATGAACGCCGTATATTTGAAAATTTTTTCCGTGATGTTAAATCGACTAATTCCGTGATGTTAACTCGGCTCGGCTGCCCCCGCGCGTGGTAAATGTTCGAAATTCTTTTAATTTTTACTATAAATATAAGCCTTGCTCGGCATAGTGAAATAAAGTTTGTTTCTTTATAGTATCATTGTGTTGATGAACGCCTTCAAAATCTTTATATTACACATACACACAATGCTTCAATGATACTATAAAGAAACAAACTTTATTTCACTATGCCGAGCATACACACACACACACACACACACACAAATATACACAACACACACACACACACACACACACACACATATATATATATATATATATATATATATATAGCTCAGTCGGTAGGGCGTTCGGCTAGAAACCACAAGGTTCCTAGTTCGATACCGGTCCTCGCCAACTCAGCGTATGAGTAGCACAGGGATCTGTGCGGTAAAGTAAGGAGCTGATGGTAGGTGTGGCGCTCCACCTCAGACGCTAAAAATAATCTCCTTGGTCTAGCGCAAGTGAAAAGGGGATATACTCCCTCGCTGATTGGCTGATACCGACTTTACTTACTTTACTTATATATATATACGTGTGTGTTCGCATTTCTGTTGATTATTATAAATAGTATAGTTATCTTATATAGTTTTCTTAGTCTGGTATAAAGTTGCAGGTGCGGGGCAGACGGCGAGGATTGATCTCACTATAGCAGTGAAGGTTTGTGAAAGTTTTACATTTGGTAGTTTAATATTGATGGAAAATATTAGATTTAATGCAAGAAAAAGATTTCACATATAAAAAAGGCAAGAATCAGACGATATCCCGCAGAAACTGATGATAGATGCGGATTACGCTGTGGTCATATTACTGAGTTGATCACATGAGTTTAGCGACTTGTTGCTACATCAATGTTTTCTGTACCCACGTTTTGTTTTCCTTAGATCCGCTGATCGGTCGGGGTGTCTTTGTGACGAATCGGGATCTTAGTGTGTCTTTCTTTTTTCTTTGGGTTTTATGGCATGTCAACCTATTGGGTTATTTTATGCAGAAGACTTTTTGTTTTACTCATTCTTGATAGGTACTCATTTTTTAATTCAATTTTTTAGACACATTTTTAACTCATTTTTTCTGTTTAACCCATAAATAGAATCCTAACAGGGCCAACCACTTCGGGTTAGAATAGACCTGGGAGTAATGGTGATGAAGAGGTACATCTGCCCAATCCGAATCACTGCAGCATAGCCTAGAGAAGACAGGCAAGAGGCATTGGATTCACTGTGAACTCAGATTAAACAGAGTTCATGTGTTTTAAGCAGGATGGAGACAGTTCCACACCGGGTGGTAAGCCTTTGAAATTTGTAGACCAGTTCACATACCTAGGTAGCAATATCTAATCTACAGAAAGTGATGTCAATATATGCATTAGAAAGTCATATATTGCTATTGACAGATAATCGATCATACAGAAATATGATCTCTTTGATAAGATGCAATGAGAATTCTTCGAATCTGTGGCCGTTTCAGCGCTATTATACTTCATTTCATTATTATACTCTATCTCTGTAGAGTTGTTTGGCAAATCCGCCTTTTTATATCCGTGAACAGATGTCGCTTCTAACACTCTTATGTCTGCATGGAGGTGACCACCACATGGCTCTGTACGAAGTAGTGACCACCACATGGCTCTGTACGAAGTAGTGACCACCACATGGCTCTGTACGAAGTAGTGACCACCACATGGCTCTGTACGAAGTAGTGACCACCACTGTACGACACGAAGTAGGGACAACCTTTTTGAAGTATGACTTTTATTTCTTCGTTTAACTCCCTCTTCTTCAGGGACTATTTTCCTTAGGACGTCTTCCCTGGCTGTTTTGTATTGTATGTTAGATGTTGCTCAGATAATAAAGTCTGTATTTTGTTATGTACCTCTTTGTTGGATTCTGTTGTATATATTCACCTGCGTTCAAAGGCTTTTCTGAGGCCTCTTAATATATCATAAGAAGTGGTATTAGCTACTGAAGCTAAAACCTCTTTAATTCTTATGCCTCCTATCACACAAATTATCCAAGGAAGACGAACAAGACATGCTGGATACTACTGGAGAAGTAAGACGAACTCATAAGTGACACTTTCCGGTGGACACTTTCACATAGACACGCCAATATTGGACGACCAGCAAAAAATTACATTAGAACCTTGGATTTTCTTCTCAAGCTGTGACGGTAGACATTCACTCGATTCGAAGCGTTGGCGTTTGCTGGCGTGTATGGCTGTAATTTACGAGATGTCCCGGATGAATGATCAGTGTTTGGGCAGTGGTTGGTTTTGTAGTGGCGTTAAGGGCCAGGATACTGGAAGCTGCGAATTGAGGCACCCAGATGGAGTGAGATCCCCTGCTTTATTAATACGGTACGCAGCGAAGGTCGTCAGAGAAAATTCGGAGGTGGCGAGTGACCATTCTGCACAGTGTTGACACTTTGGAACGTACTTGAAGACTATTGCAATATTTTTGTAAGTGAAAGACTTTCTCAGCAGACTTTTGCAGTTGGGAAATCGATTACCCGAATCATTTCTTTCATAGATCATAAGCACAATAAATTGCATTACAAATCATATAGAAAATGTAATTTTTTACCAGTAATTCCTCGAGCAAATAAGTTTGCTTTCTTTATTCCAAGTTTACCAAATTATGGAAATGTCACTGTCTGATTTATAGTATTCTCAATGTATTCTTATAGTAAAATAATTCCCAGTGTATTCTTATTATAAAACAATTTCAATGTATTCTTATAGTAAAATAATTCCTAGTGTATTCTTATAATAAAACAATTTAAATATATTTTTATAGTAAAATTAATTTCAATGCATGTGTCTTCTCGTAGCAGTAACTTCACTCTCTCACACCTCGTTCTACGTGACTAGTTTGCTGCCGCCTTGGCAAATGAATGAGCTCCTTTTATATCGTAGGCGTAATTTGCATAGGCCATGCTCATGCCACGAACGAGACATAACGAGACCACACCTTACAAATTCGCTCGTCAACGGCGACCATGCTTCTTCAGCTAAATTCAGGCAGAACCTGACAAGCTAAGCAGATGCGTTTTGCCGGAGGTAAGTAAGCTTGTTCATTACATTCCCCCCTGATCTCATGATCACACACATGGCAGTGAGGGGGCGACCGCCTTCGACGAGTACTTCTTCGGAGAGGAGGGGGCTCCTCAGGTGGCAACATTTCCGCGTCGATATCGTGCGGATCAGAGTCATTCCCGGTGTCATCACTGCTGTCGTCTGGGTCTGTCTCTGCATCTTCTAATCCAGGAAGTGAGTCTTCTGACCGCCTCACGTACAGCATTGGTGTCTCCGATTCACTGCTAGAGGACATTTCTTGATGGCTTTCTTCCGAAGCAGTAGATTCTCGCCGTGGGCGAAGATCCCTCACATGGCGTGGCACGCCATTGACCTGGACGGTGTGCGAGCTGATCATTCCGTCAACTCGTCCTCTACCAAATCTGGTGGTGCATCGTACGTTTGGGGGTTTGACCCAGACGAGATCACCTATCTTATACGGTTCCTTCGTATCTCTCGGAATCTCCGACACTTTGTCTATCCCCTTTATCCGCTGCTCGTAACTGTATATACCGTTGGCTGGCGCACTTGACATTGTTATATCGTCTCTGGGTGTGACGTTGTACCAGTACACAGCCTCCTGGATGGAGCACTGCGTCCTGGCTGCTATTCTTTTAACGGTGCGGTGACACCGTTCCGCTATCCCGTTACCTCCGGGGTGTATGCGCCTCTGTACCGCACTCGCACTCCCCATTCCGCTGCGAAGTCCCGAAAGTCTCGACTGCAGAAAGTCGGGGCGTTGTCTGTCAGTATCTCAACGGGGGCACCGCGCTCACAAAAGACAGATTTCAGTTGTCGTATAACTGACAATGCATCCTGGCGCACTAGTGGGCGCCACACGGTGAAACGTGTTGGGCCACAATCTGTCAATGATAGGAAATGACTGCCGTCGTAGTGGGTTACATCCATGCCCAATCGCCACCAGTTCTGGTCCACCTCGAGTTTACCCTTCTTCCACCGTATTGGGGCAGGGTCCAACGTACAACACTCCTCACAGTTTCGTATGGCCGTCCTGACCATTGACTTGGTGATTGCGGGACACACTCTTCGGACGAAGTAAGTTGTGCGCCAAACGCCAGGGTGTCCGCTCTTTTTATGTATGGCGCGGATCTCCTCGTTGGTTAACTGGCCCATCAGGGTGGCGCACGTTGGTGGTTCTGCTCCTTCCTTCAGCATATTAAGCCATCTCTTTGGCACTCTAGTCAACTTGTCAGCCAAATTTCTCTCCGACGTGGTCAGTTTGACGTCGGCTACCAGACCGTACTCCTCAATTATTTTCTGGAGCGTCGACAATCGTCTGCGCACGAGCATCTCACTCGCGACTTTCGTCCTCACTCTGGTTTTACCTGTCAGGGTGTTCGTCAGCCAGTGGTATACACACAACGAATCTGTGTACAGGTGCACCACCTTGGCTTGCCACTGTAATGCGAGGTTAACACCTTTCAGCATGGCATCCAATTCTGCCAGGTTAATATGCTGAACATCGTCCGTCGGTCGAAGCCAGCATGCATCTTCTAAAATAGTACCTCGGCTTTCTAGCACCACGCCCATCGCCAGGGAGCTTGCATCACCCCACACGTTTATTTCTTTCCCTGCCACGCACCAATTCCCTCGGGCGGGGTCGTCTTGGTGTACTCTGGTCAGTACTTCAACCATCATGGTCTTGAGAGGGGCATCCTTCACAGCATCTGACATCCATGTGTCACCATACTCGCCCGTCTCTTTATCGTTCCTGTGGCTGCACGGAGCCACCCGCAAACAGGAAAATGTCCCACCAGCTTCCTGCACGTTGAAAATACTGAGCGTCGCGTCAGTGTAACAGGGAGTTCTGGAATTACGCTCCCACGCTTCCATCTCAGTGTGTCGTGCTCCCCCCAGACCTTAAGTCCCAGTACGAGGGTTCCATCTTTCAATCGAGCAGGGTCCTTGCTAGCCAGACCGAAGGATTCCAGCCTGCTCTTGACTTCGTCAGCTGACAGTATGTCCTCGTTAACGTATATGTCGTCAACATACGCTGACGTAGCTCTCATCATCAGCTCATCTTGTTCCAACACTGTCTTGACAATGGCTTTCATAATTAGGGGCGCCACATTAAGGCCAAACCCAAGACGCGTCAAGCAGTATCTCCTTCCTTTGACGATGACTGATTGAAATGGCCACAGCGATTCATCGATCCGTATTTGAAGATACGCCTTCCGTAAATCAAGCAATGCCACATTGGCTCCCTGCCGTCGCCATTCCCTCATTTTTTCGGCACACACATCCGCGTATTTTATAATAAAATCATATCAAATGCATTTTAAAATTAAAATAATTCCCAATGTATTTCATAGTAAAATCATTCCCAATGTATTTTTATTGTAAAATCATTTCAATACACTCTTACAGTCAAATAATTTTCAATGCATTTTTAGAGGAAAATAATTCCCAATGCATTTTATTGTAAAATGATTAGCCAATACATTTTTATACTAAAATCACACCGAATATATTTTTATAATAAAATCATTTTCAATGTATTTTTATAGTAAAATTCGTTTCATAGTAAACTCATTCTATTGTAAAAATTCTTGGTTAATGTATTTTTATAGTAAAATCATTCTCAATGAATTTTTATAGTAAAGTCATATTCAATATATTATCATGAAATTTAACTTCAACATTATTCATTTGTACAGTTACGAATTTTCCATTATTTGGTGATCTTTTCATTTTTCTGAAAAAAATCACTCACTGTGTTAAGTCCGTGAAGAAATGCACAAAGAAATTTATGTAGACAATTCTTTTGCAGAGAAAGAAGTTCGAAGTTTTGCCGCTTCAATCCTGCTTCGTCACACCAAATGGTAAACCTAGTAAAACACCAAGTCCGACTATGGAACTTTCTTCATCTGAATTTTACCGATATATTTTAGCAAATTATGTATTATTATAAAATAATTCTGCCACATGTCTTACGTAATAAATAAACACATCTTTTAAAGCTTATAATTTTTCTTTTACTACTGCTTGACATAAAAATATTTTTATACTTAAATATGCTTAGATATAAGATTGAAATGGTTTATATTGAAACGCCTTACAGATACAAGTGAGAAAGCGTGACTTCAACCCGGCTTCGTCTTTCCAAATAGTATATCTAGTTAAACACAAAGTCCAACCGTCAATCTATCGTTTGCCAGTTCACTCGATTTCTCGACTCGTCAGTCCACTCGAAAAACAATTCTGACAGTGAATCTCTCGCTCGCTAGTCCAATCGTTAATCCCATGACTGTTCTGTAAGGCAGCTCGTCGTACAACTCAGATTACTTCTTTTATTTAAATTTGAATATGTTACAAATTGTCTGGCCAGAGACGAGACCGGTGTCTTATAAATTCTAACTCCAAGAACGGCAATATATCTCGCTCTGTCGGCATCCTGCACACAAGACACGTTGGCACCCGCTTTGAGCTCCGGGTTAACTTATTTCTTTCGCCACAGATCGTCTGTTATTTATTTCTGGTTTAAACTTGCAGTAATTTCTTTTTTATGTCCAAGTCTTCAACAACTGAAACATTTTTATCTTTAAACCGGCTGCCTTTTTTTCAAGTGTAATTCGACACAAACATAAATATAATAATTTTGAGCGAAAACAAAAGAGCCAAGGTTTTCCTGTTCAAGAAGAATAAACTGAATTTATGAAAGGAGAATTCTAGAAGTTAACACGGAAATAGATCATTGGGGATGTGCTACACATAGCGTGTACGTCAAAAAGAAAAGATGATACTAAACGATCATTTGTTAACGTTTCTACCGATCTGAATGAAAGTATACAGTCTCAGGTATATCTCCTGCCAATAACTGATGATATTTTTTTAAACATGGAATTTTCTTCATCTGAATTTTACCAATGTAATTTCTTTTGTAAATTATGTAATATCTTAAGATATTTTTTGCCACACGTCTTACGCAATAAGTAAACAGATTTTTTAAAGTTTATAATGTTTTACTACTACTTGACATAAAAATTCTTTATGCTTAAATATGCTTAGATATCGGATTGAACTGGTTTGTATTGAAACGCCGTGCAGATACAAGTAAGTTGGCGGGGCAACCCTCCCGCAAAATTCAAACAAACAATCAAACACACAAACAAACAAAAAACACCCCCACAAAAAAACAAAACAAAACAAAAAACAGTGAAGTAAATTGAATTAAACAAAAGGGAAGTGAAAAGAAACTTATAGCAACTAAGTAAATTCAATTTATTTCTTTAAATTCTATTTCATTATGTTTTTATACAATATAGTGTTATTTTTCTTATTCAAAAACACATGACATTTGAATGAAAGTCAAGAGTCTCTGTGTAACATAATTAAACGGTCCATAGAAAATTTGAATTGAAAAGAAAACGGTAATCATGTATCTGGAGAAAGAGACAAAAAACATTTTTAAAAAGTTTTTAGTGGACTAGGATTCTAAGAACTCAATGTATGTCAGCCAGTGACCGGTCAATGACCCCTGAACTAGATAAAAAATACGGAATTCCCAAATTTTCTGCAGAAGAGCGGAAACGGATATGTCCCTTCCCCCACCCCGGGACCACAAGCGGAAGTAAGGGGACTCATCCTCTTTCTCTGGGTGTCTCACAAAGATATTATTTTACATGTTTTTCTAAAAAAATGACAAAGTGACTTTAAATGAGAAAGGATTGAATGCTGTCTTATGATGTTCCAAACTACTACAGTGACAGATTACAATAAACCTTTTGCTATAGCAAAATCTTTTCAATAGTCATCATATCTATGATAAAAAGTAAAACGTAAGAAGAGCACGAAGAGCATATACATCATGTGGTTCAAAGAAAAGAAGAATATGGATTTTGGATTTTTGATTCAAAATCACGCACATACCTGTCGGCTGGGGCTTTAGAACATGTCGACTGGGACTGTAGAATTCCTGCAGAGGTGTAAGACCCCCAATGGGTACACCTGTCAGTCGTAAGTGGCCACCCATGATGCTTAAAGATAGAAGCCTGGTGGCTGAGCAGTTCATGATATGCAACACTCACTTTGGTCTTTACTTAGGCTAGACAGTCAGTTGGAGGAGCCCCTCCGATCAACCAGCTGGTTACGTCAATCCCTAGCACCTGTATGATTTACTGAACCCTATTGCAAGCTCGAAATAAATAAAAAATCATATATATGATAAAAGGCGATGGAAGAGGGACTTTGTGAACTGGATATAATGTTAAACTTTATCTGATGCTGAAGTTCCAATTCTGGATCTCTGGGGAACGCGTAGGGACCCTTGATGCCAATTACTCCCAGGTCCACTCTGAACGGGTACCTGTTAGGTTCCAATCCATGGGTTAAATAGAAAAATGAATTAGAAAAATGTTTTAAAAAATTGAGTTAAAAAATTGAATAACCATCAAGAATAAAAAAAATGTCTTTGGCATGAAATAACCCAACATGGGTTTACATGCCGTAAAATCCAACCAAACCAACCAACCAAACCAAACAAAATCACGCAAACCACACACGGCTAGGTCAAGTATTATCAAAATATGATTCGCTATAAGAATGTAACTATGTTACAGTAATTTCTAGTGTTTGCTAATTATTATAAAATGTATGTGCCAAAATTTTGAATCATCATCATCATCATCATCATGTCACGCTAGTAGCACGGATATCCATGACAATCTCTCACCAGCTGTCCCTATCATCCATGTCCCCGGTAGGTCCTCTACACAGCATCCAGTATCTCCAGGCATAAGTATCTAAATTTTAATGTAATGAAATATATTGAATAAGAAAGACTAACGAAATTAAATCAGAACACAAATAAAAAGATTACACTTATTCTAATTATAATTTAATTGGTTTCTAGATAAAATTATTCATAAGATTGCTTTTAATATATCGGGGAATAAAAACAATAATATTAGAGATCAATAACATCAAGTAATTATTTATTCAACCCGTTTTTTTTAAAACCAGTATGCAGATTATCCACACCATACATTATGCAAACCTTTATTTCCTAGTGATATATAATACATATGGCAGGATTTTAAGTGCACTAATAACATGGGCTGTTTCGAGGCAAATGAGGTTAATAAATAAGATATAAAAAATTATTCTATGTATTAATGATTTTGAGTATAAATTAAATATTGATAAGATTACGCAATTTTACGAGGTATTGTGACACATGCATTGGCGTAGTTTCTGTTAGAGATAGACAGACACCGAATCTCTCCATTATAATAAGATTGTACGATACTTTTGAATTGCCGATATCGGTGGGATTTACAATGACGTGAAATAGCAGTAAACAAAAAAGGAATCTAAACGAATTTTTGGACGTCAATCCAATAAGAAAAAAAAAACTTAAAAGTTTCATATCTCTTGTTAATCTAGTTTATCTTGTAAATCTCGTGATACAATCAGTAAAAGAGATAAAAACGTGAGTTAATGATGAAAATGCTACGAGGTCAATTTTTATTAGAAACAAGGTTAATGGGAAAATAACAGAAGGTAACGAACAGGAATAGTATAAAAAGATTCACTGGTCGAGCAGAACTTCAAATCTCTGCCGTTTAGCGACATCGAGAGGCAAGTTTCTTATTTCTTGTTTGGTCGTCTTTATTCTAACAGATATGGCATTTCTTTAATAACACTAATGGTATGAACATAATTGATTGGCGAAGCCTCAAGGTCGAGGACGATAGTCTTCTAATCTCAATCCTGTCCATGGGTCCTTAGATGGGTGATGAGAAGATTCTTAGCTCTAACTTTGGTTGCAGTACAGACATATTGTTTCTTGGAGCAGTGTTGGTCAATGGCCGAGGCTGCTGTCTTCGAACGTTCAATATTGGTCACCTTTCCTCCAGCTCTGCAGTTCGTTTGCATTCAAAAGTACCGGTGCCATCCCTGATAGTGGTCCTCCAGCGCGTTCTGTGTCTCCCAGGTTTTGACGTCGATTTCGCTTTTCTTGAGATTTGCTTTCAAGACGTCTTTAAACACTTAACATAACTTAACACTGTTGTTTTATAATTTTTTGTGTCAGGTCAGGGGAAGACAGGTCTTCTTTCTTACCTGCTACTAGTACCCTGTACTACTTGTTCCATGGTCGGGTTGTCGGCAAGTAAACTGGCATTCCCTTTAGGCACACCTAAGCTTGTATGGTGAAATGGGTGTGTGGACACCCAGCATCCCTAAAAACAACAACTGTCAAAGGGAGGATGAGCCCCAGGGGAGTCAACAGCCATCTAAACAAATAGTAGTAGAATTGGGGGAACTTACTACTTATATAAATCTCCAAATGTGTTTGGTGGGGCTCCTTAGCCTTGGACGGCAATCCATGTAGACAAGGAAAAGTCTGTTATAAAACCTCCGCTGTCTCATTGCCCTCATTCCAAGAAAAGGCTTGGAGAGTAAACCCCGAAATCAAATCCGGAGATGGGGTCCCTTAGGCGGTGTGATTCTGAACTTCAGCGCTATCCAGCAACTCTTGCGACACTATATTTGCTAAGTTGCATTGTTTTCATTTGAACCACAATGGAAATGTGTAGAGGGGGCCTGCTGCTTAAGCTACAGTTCATCCTCCATATCAACCCTTCCGGGCTACGTGTTTCCACATTTTTTGACACCAAACCATCGTCTCTAGTAGACAGATGAATGTCAACGATATTATTTTAGGAACGTTTCTTTTTTCATTTGGACTCATCATTTATTTGGCCAAATTTTGATGGGACTTATTGCTCTTTCGTTTAAAATCTGTTATCTCTTTTTGTATTGATATTTTTTAAATTCTGATCTTTTAATATAGAGTATTATCTTTTAACGACATGTCAATCTCTCAAGAGCTATTTTATGCCTAGTAGGTCAAGGAATCTCATTCATATGGAGACTTATGGCTCTTTCATTTAAAATCCGTAAACATTTCCATATCTCAGATTTTAAAAAATATCTGATTTCGAATATAGCGTATTATCTTTTAACGGCATGTCAACCCGCCTAGGTCTAATTAATTAGGGCTCTTTAATTTAAAATCTATAAACACTTAAAATATCTCTGATGATTTAAAAAACGGTAAAAGCTACAGATTGGATTGTTGTTTTTATTTTTGTTTCGTTTTGTTTTTAATTGAACACATTTTATTTATTTTTTGCAGCTTTCAAGATGAAATTGTTCCTCGTATTTTTGTTGGTGGCCTCTTGCCAGGCTATCGAACTCTTCGACTTCAGTAAGTATTAACCTCTTCCCTTTAACTTAAAAAAGATTACCCATATCTATATACAGTGTGAACGGCTAATTTGCATATTTGTATAAAGAATTTATTTTAATGAATATGTGCTTAGTATTATTGATTTCTAATTGTTTGGTTTATCTTCATGAATAAGAGCAAAAATCTCGGGGATAAATCTTAAAAGAAATCCATTAACAAGAAGAAATAACAGTAATTTTATTCTTTACTTCCTATTTTGATTGAATAAGTAAATTAAGAAAATTTAGCAATGAAAGACGGGAGTGATGGAAGAGTAAATTTCAGTTGTTCTTTTTTTTTTATTATACCTCCTGCATATAAACGCTAGGTCATATCGCAACATCATGTTGCCTCTCCATGCATAATAGAGTTTTGTCATAAATTCACTGTTTGAAATCCGATTTTATGCGTGTGTTCCAGGCTATGAGGTGGAGAAAGAGGTCGAATTGAAGAACCTGGTAAAAGTTGCCGAAGAGGAGATCTTCAAGATGTTGGTGAAGGAATACCCCGGTAAAGACCAGAAGTAAGTAATGCTTTTAAAGTTCCTCGATTTTACCCTAATCATCATCTAGCACTAAATGAACACAAAACTATACATGTCTGGGTAGGAAAAGTGATCCACTGGAATTGTATGATATAATTTGACTATGCTGGTGAAGGAATACCCTAATAAAGACCAAAAGTAATACCTTTAAGATTATACTAGCGCATTTTAATCGTATACATGCAAGAGTACAATTTTGCGCTCATCCCCAGGGAGGATATACATCATTTTGGAAATTGCGTATATATTGATTTTTACTAAGTTGAGTCAAAAGTTTTGCAATTTTTTTCAATATTTTGGTACGTGGTAGTTTGTGGTGCGTATGTATCATGTGACCGAAGCAGTTCAAGACGTGCGAGTTACTCGCTGTGGTTGGTAGTATCGTGGTAGTTGGTGTGTTGACATATTGTGCATTGTGTCCCTCAGATGAACATGTAGCATAGTTTAATTCGAAAAACTTATGCTTTAAGATTTTGAACTAGGTCATAACTTGGTGAAGGAACCAAAACATTTTTTTGTAAGAAAGGGGACAACGCTGTTAATCAGAGTACGATAACCAGATGGTTGAAGAAATTTCACTCGTGTTACAAGAACCTCACCGATCAGGCAAGGTCGTAGAGACCTAAAACCATGGTAAATCTAGTGAGTAGCACTTAGAGAGTATCAGGTGAGCTTGACATCTAACAGTCCGTTGTTGGCCGTCACCTTCACAACCTCGGTAAAAGCATCACATTACCTAGATATTGCCAAACATTTGACTCACCCTAATCTATATATTAACACTCTTATTTCTTAATCTCCCACTCTTATAATCTGGCAACACCCTCTGCTTAAAAATGCGATCGTCCAAATCGTTCAAGATGAAATGCAAAACTATAAATCCTGATTATCTAGTGTTGCTTATCTTCCAAATTCTTATTTCTTATGCGTGTCGTCACCTCAGCTAAATAATGGACTATTCCATTTTTATTAGAAAGGGATGAAAAAGGTTATGCAACACAGAAGAAACATAAAAAGAAAGAAAGAGAGTAGGGGAAAGATAATGAGAAGGGGCGATAACGCTAATCTGTTTCAATCGAACATAATGAAATGAAGGAAAGAAAGAAAAAAAAGCATGAAATTTATTATACATTTTACATATTGAACTATTTGACAAAAGCACTTAAGTAAACATATCAAACATTGTAATAATTAAATTATTATACTGTGATATATCCACAGGGCCTGACAGTAAGTTATAATTAAGATTATTTGATTATTTTTATATTAGGAATAGATAATGGGGAATTACCAATAGGGTGAAGAGTAAAAAGGAAATAGTGAGAAGAGAGAGACGGTTCGAAGTTTTTCAAAGTGAACGGATGAGAGAGTCTGGGCTGAGTGTTTGAAGAGGTCAGACACAAGATGAGTGTCTGTCATACAAGACATTTTTCTTTGGGTTCAAATAAATGTTTTCATTAAAAAATAAACGTGCTATTTTATGAGGAATAGATAATGGATAATAATACTGAAAAATGTTTCCCGTGCAGGATGCTTAAAGAAATCTCCCACCACATCGCTGTCCTTGTCAAAAGTGAAGTCGATGCCGCATTTGATCTCGTTAACCATGGATCCGAATTGGCCAAAAAGGTGAGAAGGATTTGTTCATTTATTAAGGCGACAGGTAGCGTTTATAATTACTAAGGTGAGGTGTCCTGAAAAGTTCTCAGCCAGACCAAGGTTCATGTAACTTATATACAACCCCAAATATTTATCCAGAAATTTAACATACTTGACACATTGTTTCTCAATAGAAAAATTGAATAAATAAAAAAACGTAATTAACGTATTGGTTTGACTGAGAACTTGAAGTAAACCTCGTAATTTCGTAGTTTTAATACAATTAAATAGTTAATTAAGATTATTAATTGTCTGTGGTAGACGCAAAAATGACTCTTCAAAGAAATATGAGATTACAGCAATCTTCTCTTATTTGCGAGTTCAGATTCTGAGACTTCTGGTACCGCTGTGAATACCTATCTGTTATTGAATAATGGCCCTACAGAAAAATTGTAATGTTGTCAATTATATATACATATATTTGCTCTGTGACTCTAACACTAAGAGCAAACATTGAGCTCTGAAACTGCGACAGGTTTTTTAAAAAATAAAACTCTTGTGTCGTAAGGAAGATTTCTTCTCTGGACTTTTGGATTATATTATATATATATATATATATTATATATATATATATATATATATATATATATATATAATTATATATAAAAATGCCATGATGCGAAAATGAAATCTCCCCCAAATTGCGATTCAATAACAAGTTGAAACTGGAATTTGCTTCATTTCTTAAGTTGAAACATTCATGCGTATTGTGCAAGTAAATATATTATTATAGGCCGTTTTTTTGCTGGACTATGGGTCATCAAACAATTACTTTGTTCATATATGGGTAGATTAAACAGACACTAACTTGATCTCTGCTAAATTTGAGAAGCTACAGTTATCTACTACTATGCACACTAAATGAATTTGTTTTGTTTCGTTTTTATTTAGCTGACCAATAACATGTGGGAAAATCTGAAGAAAGCCGCCAGCGATATGGTCGATGGTTTGGAATCCGTTCCTGAATCTATCAAGAAATTCCTCCATGACTTTACTCGTGATCTTAAAGAGATGGAAGGTAACTAAGAAAGAAATTCTAATATATTTCTCTAACGAATAATTTTCGATATTTGCATAGATTTTCAAGATAAGATAAACTTCTCAGGAAAAAAATTATATATAAAAAAATATGAATAAGATAAAAAAATATGTCTACAAAATACATCCACAAAAATACACCTGTAAAGGAAATTTGTGTGCAAACCTTTATCTCAGACTCTAACCATATTTGATTTTAATACCCAAAGTGATACTGATTAGCCATTAAACAAGACCAAATTAAACCCATACCAAGACTGAATGATATTAAAGAAAATGGAAACAACATTTAAAAAAAAATGACTTGTTCGGCATTAAATGACACAAAAAGGGTGTTGATTATGCCGTAAAACAAACGAACTGAAAATATTGCTATGTAAAATTTCGAAATGTTTGGGTTCGAATTTGAATGGGCTTGTTGATTTTTTTAAATTTTTTTTTCTTCTATCAATTGAAGTTCTGTTATTGTGCAGTTTCAGCTGATTAATAACAGTGGTCCTGCCACGAAGACAATTTTTATATATTAGCCGAAACAATATCACATAAAAGATATCAACTGCAAAAAAGAAACAAAACAATTGGAGTCATTTTATTTATTATCAAAAATGCATACAGACGATTATCTTTTGAAATTAAAAAATCTTTATTCTTTAAATGTTTAAATTAAAAAACAAACAAAAAAAAAAATCTGACATTAGCCTTTGAAAATTAAGATAAAACTCTTTAATGACAGAATGAGACGTCAATTATTTTGAAATGGAAGACGATGTAACGATAATAGAACTCTAAGAGCTTTTGATTCATTCGTTCATTATCTTTTCAGTATGGAATATTTTCTACAGTGAAATCACGAACGCACACACACAGACACAACCACATACCTTACAAACGACACCACACACACACACACACCACACACACACACACACCACACACACACACACCACACCAATATATGATATATTATATATATTGATACGTATGAGTATAATGTTGTATGTATTTCTGTGGCGGCAGCATTAATCTTTAGCTTTTGTTGATATTACATAACGTTTCGACCGAATAAATTCTTTTTTTGTCATGTCTTTCGTATTAATCTTTATAATTCAGCAGTGATAACAATCGAATGATATTATTTATCTCAGAACAAGGTGTACTTGATATCTACCTCGATGAGAGTCTTCGATCACATCATCGATAGAGCTTTTGCTTAAGGTGAGATATTACTTTTTTAAAATATTTCGTTTATTTCGTCTTTTGTCATAGCTCTAGTGTTGGATCGGATATTAACAAATATAATCTTGAAAATCATCCCAAGATGGGTGACGATTTGTAATTTTAACGGATATCAATTTGATCTATAGTGAAATTAAAACAACTTAATAACCTGTTTGTATAGATCATATAGATCTATTACATCGATTACATACTATTTCGTATCTATACTTCTATCTATCTATGTTTAATATGTTCTATGATATTTAACTTCTTTTGTTGCTTTACTTCATATCTTCTCTATTCTATACATTTAATAATTGATTTTTACAGCATTGTTTATCTCTTTGCACGCTAGCTGCTCGTCTATACTTATAGTAGACATATATAATATATATATATATAGTAATAGTATATTATTTATAAGTTAATTCAGTCTATATTATTTATATATATATAATCATCTGTCATATTATCTGTCTCTTTAATTCTTTAATTATGCTCCCTTTCTTAGTCAGATCGATATGTATTTTACAATTTTTGCTGTACTAACCCAAAACTTATTATATATCTTATGATAGATTTGTGAATATTAAAAAATTCCATAAGTCTTTATTCTATCTTAACAAAATTGCAGGTATTAGTCTATTCAACCGATTCCTCTCGATCTATCTATCTATCTATCTATCTATCTATCTATCTATCTATCACAGATATAATTCAATATATATATATATATCTATTTATTAATCTATCCTATCCTAGTTGATTAAATATATCTAGCTTGTTCATTTATTTTTCTGTCTTTATTCATTATCTCTCTATTTTACTTATTTCAGAAATTATTCTTACAGCATTGTTTACTTACTATATATCTATCAATCTGTAATCGTCCCTATTAGATAAATAGGGATGATTACAATTGATAGATTTGTTCATTATTATCTCCCTTGCCAAGTCGAGTGAAATATCTACTTTACAATATCCCATATTACAATATCATAAATATTATAAATATAAATATCCCTTTGTTGTAATAACCCAAAACATATCTATATCTAAATTCTATTTATATAACATCTCATCTACATAAAAGTGAATTCTAATCATTACTAGTTTAAATATAAATTAATTTACGCTCATCATTTTTCATTATAAATGTTATTATCATTAGTGATAGATTTTTTGATATTTAAAATTCTAATAATCTTCTATCCAATTACTTTACCAAAATCTTTACGAGATTGAATACGGACTTGTTGAGAGACGTGACATCTGGGATCAATTGAACGACACCCTTCATCGTGTCATTGGTCATTTGAGCGGAAATTCAGTGACTTGAAAGATTTCTTCAAAAAGTCAATCAAGGTCGGAGCGAGAAATTGCAGCCTCATCTTATCAACATGAAGAAACTCGCTAGCGATGTAAGAGAATTTCGTTTTTATGGAAACCTTTTGTTAGTTTAGTACACTCACACACCACACACACAACACACCACAGCATGCACACAGCATCACACTATCACATCATATATATATATTATAATATAGTATATACTAAAATATATATAGACTTTTTTTATTCCCTTTAAGGTCCCCTTTGGGGGGTTTCTTATTTCTTTCATCTTATTCCGTAGTTTTGTTTTGTAGAAGGTCTTTTTTTAGGTTCCGTATGAGAGCTTCAATGTTTAATCATTATGAACAGGCATAGTTGTTTGAGAAAGGCCTTTTTTATTCACAAATATATATATATATATATATATATATATATATAATATATATAATATATTATAATATATATTGGTGTGATTAAACAATTTTAAAGACCAATTTTTCACAATAGGTCGTTCATTACACGAGATATTTTTTAAACAGGTCATAGCTTACCGTCGTTATAATAAAATGATAAAAATATCTTTGTGGATAAAAACGAGGGATAATTCATTAAACAAAATTGTTCATTACTTGGGTAGAGGCAGTATATATACCCTATACACACACACACACACACACACATATATATATATATATATAATATATATATATACATATATATATCCGCGTATATTTATACAATACTTTTTCATCCTACATCGTATTAATTATTTTATTGTTTTGTTTCTTCTTTCAGTTGTTGGCCAATCTTAATTTAGTGAGCAAGAATGTTGCCCAACAGGCCCTTGAGTTTTTCAAACCATTCGCTAAACAACTTGGTGATTTGTGGGTTAAACTTGTCAAGAAAATTGATGAACAATTCCATCTGAAAGAACCAATCCCAACTCCTGCCTCTTGGTAAATAACGATGACAACAATAACAAAAAATGTTTTTATTTTGATAAAAATTTAATTAAATATTCAGTAATGTCTTTTCTCTTTATTTTGTTGTTTACTTGTTAAGGCGCACACTATTTCACTATTGCAGCTCCTTAATGCTTTTTCTGGTGATGAAAAAAGAATCGACTGATGCTTGAATGAACAGCGATTTTATTAAAGTACTAGCAGGACCTGTGGATACACTACAGTATTATAATTTAATTATTACAACGGTTTATATGTTTACTTAATAACTATTGCGAAATAGTTAAATTTGTAAAAAGTATAATAATCTTAATTTAACCTTCTCTCACTATTTATTAAAAGAAGGGTTGTAAAATATTTACATTTCCTCTCCCCCCCCTCTCTCTCTCTCTCTCTCTCTCTCTCTCTTGGTTACAGTATGTCACAAAATTCTATTGTCTTCGATTTTCCGGGAAAATAGTTAATTTTCACAACGGCATTCGATGTTGACTTTTGAATTTTTAGACAATGATTTAGTATTGTTTCTTTGTCGCATGACAAAAACTTAAGAACGACATCTTTACATTTTAAACATTGGCTATCGACGTTTCCGCCCACCCCCGAATGAGCCTCTCTTTAGCACTTAACATCATCTCTGAAAATAACCAAAAAAATTATCATCTTCTTAGACTCGCTCTCTGTTCTACTATCATTAAGAAATAAAAAAACTGGAAGACCCTCTCATCATTAAGATCCTGAATAGATTAGACTCGATGTCTAACTCCTATATATCAAACAAGAACAACAACCACAATGTCGAACATGTCAAACACCTTTGACAGTTAAGCCCTTATTCATGGAATGCAGGTTTTTGCTCACATCAGAAACCTTTATTTTAAAGACAACAATATGAAAGATCTGTTTGAAAACGTCAACATGGAGGATATTCTCTCTTTTTTGAGGGAAATAAAATTATACCATAGAATATAGCCATGAAACTAATCAATACCATACAACATGATCTCCAAAAATTCTAACACATTGTTAAAATCAATTACTAAAAATAATAAATATAATACACGATATGTATTATTTCCTAACCATTAGGCATGACATAACCTTAGACGGGTTGATATACCGTTAAAATCAATAAACAAACAAATAATATAAATGCATGAAGATGCTTTATTTGGTTTATCAATATAAAAATAAAGGTAAATGTTTGTATGTAGAAAAAAGGCTCCCTCATAGCACCAAATGAACCCTCGGCTATTCCATTTCATCGGATCCTAATAGGTCTTATCCCCGCCTCCGCAGAAGATTCAATTGGCGTAATATAATGGGAAATGAATTGTATTTACTAATGATTTATCAATTAGCCGTATATATACATAGATGTCATAAAAGATGATCATTTGGCCGTTATGAGTGAATTATGTAATATTGGTTGGAATCCTTCCCTCTACTAAAGACGATGGCGTAGAATCCATTTTTTGGTATTTTTCCATTTTTTAAATTTTTAAAAAAATTCTTAAATTTTTAAAATTATATCTGCAACCGAGTGAGTGATTGAGCAGCACAATTTTTGAATGGCAATCTCTGGCGCAGTGACTGTGAACACTTCGGGTGGCCAGGTCGGATGCCTTTGTTAGGTCCATCAATGCGGTGCAGAGTGGCATCCGTTCTCCCTGCACCCTCCTGCATTTGGCATAGTGAGATCTTGTCCACGGTTGCTCGGAAGCCACACTGTGGCCTTGGATAGGTGCAAGATGCAAAGTCTGCAGACGCGCCAGTGTAACACGCGCAGGACTTCTCAAACTATGCTGAAGTCGCTCCGATCTCCTTGTTCCTGTATAATTTTTTATTTTCTTATCCTTTTAATTTTTTAAATTATATCTGCAACCGAGTGGTTGAGCAGTTATATGCGTTCTTATTTAATTTCTTTATTCTTTCTAATTAAATATGTTTCATTACATTGAAACTTAAATACTCATGCCTGGAGGGTGCGTATTCTTGCTAGTTTGATTAATGATTATGAAGTTTTTTATATGGACAAATAGAAGATTTCTAATAAAAAAGTGACCGAGGATTTTCCAAAGTGATTCGTCATATACCCAACAATTTAATTATGACCACTTGTTATTGCCACTCCAACTTTATTGAATTGAAAGACATTGCTAATTAGATAAGTGTCTGTAGTCAAATAATTTTTGTGTTGTAAATGAGAGAAGGGATACCAAAAAAAAACAAACCTGGAACTTCAAATCAACCAAGAATAATAAACCTTTTTTATGCTTATACGAATGTTATTGTTGAATGGTATTCGTTTATTTTTTTATTGTGATTGGCAATCTTCGATTCTATATAAAGTTTTGACTAGGACCAATTTCAGATCTAGAATTATATATATATATATATACTAGCAAATATATGCACCCTTCGGTTGCAAGTATTTAAGTTTTAATGTTATAAAATATCATATTAACTTAAAAAGGTGAATGAAACTAAATAAGAATGCAGATAAAAAGATTTCAAACAGAGGGGTCTATAATCGAAAAATAGAATACATGATTCTTACTCTTCCATCACTCCCATCTTTCATTGCTAAATTTTCCTAGTTACTTCTTGTTGTTAATGGATTTCTTTTAAGATTTATCCCTAAATTTTTGCTAATATTCATTAAGATAAAGCCAAACAATTAGAAATGAATAATTTCAAGCACATATTTATTAAAATCATTTTTTTATATCAAAAGTATGTAAATATGGCCAACAGTATTAATAATGTAAAACAATTTTATCAATAATTGAGGTTTAAATAAAAATTAAAATCATTGAGAATGGGATCTAAATAACTAGGGGAATTGTGACTTGAGTAGTAATATACTTTCGGTTACAGACAGAAAAACACACAATCTCTATAATAATAATAATAATATAATATATATATATATATATATATATATATATATATATATATATATATATATATATATGGACGCCGGTAAGATAGACATGAAAACCAGAGTGCAATTAAAAATATCCATGTAATCAAATATTTACACACATTCCCTTGGTAGTTTGAGTTCTCTGGATATGGAGTTTTCTGGTGACCGTTAATTATTCAAAAATTGTATAACTCTCTTTAAAACGGATAGATCACTTCCCGAGGCCTAATATGTTTACATGGCGCGGAGGTTAGAACTGACAGACTACAAATCGGTCGAGGATTGATGAACGATTCAATCTGAAAGAACCAATCCCAACTCCCGCCTCTTGGTAAACAACGCTGATAACAATAACAAAAAAATGTTATTTATTGTGAATAAAATTTAAGTAAATATTCAGTGATGTATTTTCTCTTTATTTTGTTGTTTTTTTTTTTAGATAAATTGTTACCGCAGAGATTTTTTGCGCGTACTCCTTCGATGATTCGACGAATAGTCAGGATGTGAGAAATTATTGATCGATTTCCCCGAAATACGTTTTGACTTTCCCGAAGAACTTCTTCATCGTTTGGTCGTATCTAAATTAAACGTAGGGCATCATATGTTGGGAATGTGCATAAAATAATATATAACATACCTTTTTATCTCCGATAAGCTCAGATACTCATCTTCATATATTCCACGCAGAATACTTGAAATTCAATCAACAAAGTAAAACATGACATGGGAGGTGTTCGTTTTATTAACAGGGACTAACTAAAAAGCTAACGTCATGTTAGCTTTTTAGTTAGTCCCTGTTAATAAATCGAACACCCCTGCACGCAAAAAAATGGGATTCCGGGCAGATAACTCTGACTTGACAATTATTACCATCTGTGAGTTTTATCTAGTACTGGCTAGAGTGAATTTCAACATTATAAATATTAGATTATCACAGTAAAAGATATATCTGCAGTTCTTAGTGATTCCGAATTGTCTTTTATTGGAAAGGGGAGGAGACAGCCTTTCGTTTATTTCTTTATTATTTTTCGGTTATATACGGCTATTGACTTAGGATGCACCAGTCAGATATATTCCTTTCCTCCCTTTATAGACAGACCTGTAAATTAATCATTTAACGTGGACAGTGCAAGGGAAACAACTACCAAGGGACGAGTATCTGCTAGACATACCACAAGGCAACGTAACTTCTGCCCAGGCTAGCAGCAGTTAAAATTTTGGAGGGAAATTTGTTTTATGAATAATTGTTCTTAGTAGTCGATTGACACTGGTTAAGACACACAATATTTCACTGTAGCAGTTCCTTGATGCTTTTTCTGGCGATGAAAAAAGAATCGACTGATGCTTGAATGAACAGCGATTTTATTACAGTACTAGCAGGACCTGTGGATACACTACAGTATTATAATTTAATTATTACAACGGTTTATATGTTTACTTAATAACTATTGCGAAATAGTTCAATTTGTAAAACATATAATAATCTTAATCTAACCCCTCTCACAATTTCTTAAAAGAAGGTGTTACACCCGCACACACGTTGGGATCGACCAGCACGCGCAACAAGCGATGATAAAAAAAGCAAAAATATGCGAGCTAGGTCCCAGTTATAAAATAAATAATATCATATAAAAGGGAAATGGGATTTCAGACACTTCTCTCTCTCTCTCTCTCTCTCTCTCTCTCTCTCTCTCTCTCTCTCTCTCTCACTGCTCCCGTGGAAGGAGGATAGGAACCGAGTAAAGAAAACAGCACAATAGCAACAACTCAAATGACGACAACACTAAACGCCTTGAATAAACGTGTAAAAGTTTATTTACACAAGAAAACAAAAGTAGGGATAGGTACAGGTATAATGTCCAATAGATGACTCCTCTTCCAAGATGCGTAAGTGGTCGGCCGGACGAACATGCAGACAGGCATATAGATGAAGGTTTCCACAATAGGCAAAAGAGTTTATAAAAAATACAACATCGGAAAAAAGTAATATATCATACAACACAGAATACAACCGCAAAAGAATACACATAACACGGAATACAACCGAAAAGGAAATCATGCAATACAGAATACGACAACAATATTCACTTTTCTTCAACTCACGATTCGTTGCACAGTATCTCGAAATGAATGTCCTTCCTTTTTCGCGAACGATTGTTTAAACAATACACATTCATCAATAAGAGGAATACTATTCTGTATTAGATGATTGAAAATAGCAGTTTACTTCGAGTTTATATAAATATTGTTTTGTTTTTAAAAATTAAATAAATAAAATTATTCGTCGGTCCTGAGCATCTGAAACCCCCCATCTAAAATTTTTGTTTTTAATCTTTTTTCTTTTTCTTCAATGGATTATTATCGATTACACACCAATCTATCAGATTGTAAAAAAAAGATTCACAAAAATTATTTATTTTTCGAGTTTTCAGGGGTGCTCAGTTCCCCGTATAAGTTTATTGTAAATCGATCCCCCATATCGGAACCGCTAAAAAAATTATTTATTTATTTATTTTTTTTCCTTCAATGGATTGTTATCGATTACACACCAATCTATCGAATGTCCTTCCTTTTTCGCGAACGACTGAAACCCTGTTAAAATCCTCCTCTCAAAAGTCATAAAGCCATAAAGTCTAACAAAAAGAAAATTCCAATCCAAAACAATCGTAAATCAGTCTCTTTTCCTTCTTTTTCCTTTTTATTCATTCTCTTGATCATCTGTAATTCTTGTTAAGTAGTTTTCTTCGTAGCTAAATAGTTAGTCATGTCTCGGAGCGAGGGATGCACTCCCTGCCTCAAGCTGAGTTCGTTAAACTGCGATCTAGCTTCGGACGTGCGCGAATTCTTGGCGCGAAAAACAAAAGAAACCGTGGGGACGCAGGTAGAGGGGTTGGTACTCTGGTCGTTGCCATAGCGATGGGGTCACCGGGTCGTCTGCACTCTTCATGAAGCTACCTCAAGGAAGGAGGGGGGGTCCGGTAACCCGCCTGCCTCTTACCCTTACACGTAGTAGTATTAAGAATTACTTTCAGGTTTTTCTTGTCATGAAGATAAAAATGTAAAGGTTGAATAGATTCTTAACTTTCGTGTTCGCTTGTCGCCTACGCACTCGCAAATCTACCTTCAAACTGAATCGGCTGTCGGTCTTATCAATATGCGTACTAGTGGACATACCGACAGGGTGTCACAAAGGGTTGTAAAATATTTACATCTATCTATCTATCTATCTGTCTATCTGTCTTTCTGTCTGTCTGTCTCTCTCTCCTTCGTTACAGTATGTCACAAAATTTTATTGTCTTCCATTTTCCGGGAAAATGGTTAATTTTCACAACGGCATTTGAAGTTGATTTTTCAATTTTTAGACAGTGATTTAGCATTGTTTCTTTATCGCATGACAAAAACTTAAGAACGACATCTCCACATTTTAAACATTGGCTCTCGACGTTTCCGCTCCCCCGAATGAGCCTCTCTTTAGCACTTAACATCATCTCTGAAAATAACCAAAAAAATATATCATCTTCTTAGACTCGCTCTCTGTCCTACTATCAATAAGAAACAAAAAAAAAACTGGAAGACCCTCTCATCATTAATCTCTTGAATAGATTAGAATCGATGTCTAACTCTTAGGAGATTATGATATGCTGGATCCCAAGCCATGTAGGAATGAGGGGGAATGAAAGAGCTGACTCTGCAGTTAAATCGGCTTTATATTTGATCCCCGACAATTTCAAGATACCATATACTGACTTGGAACCTAAAAGTAATAGATTCCTTCATACAAAATGGCAACAACACTGGAATAACAACATCCGCAATAAATTCTTCCAAATCAAACCCACTTTGGGAAGCTGGAGACAAACTTTAAAAAAATCTAGAAAAGAACAAGTCATTTTGTCCCGATTACGCATTGGTCATAAAAGACTAACGCACTCCTATATATTCAAAGAAGAACAACAACCACAATGTCGAACATGTCAAACACCTTTGAGAGTTACAGACTTATTCATGGAATGCAGGTTTTTTGCTCACATCAGAAATCGTTATTCTTAAGCAAACAATATGAAAGATCTATTTGAAAATGTCAACATGGAGGATAGTATTAGAGAGAAACAAGAGCGCCAATAGATAGTATTAGGGAGGGTTGAGAGTGCCAATAGATAGTATTAGAGAGAGGCCAGCCCGCCACCAGATAGTATTAGGGAGGTTTGAGAGCGCCAATAGATAGTATTAGAGAGAGTCAAGCCCGTCACCAGAGAGTATTAGAGAGAGACAAGAGCGCCACCAGATAGTATTATGGAGGGTTGAGAGCGCCAATAGATAATATTATAGAGAGTCAAGCCCGCCACCAGATAGTATTAGAGAGAAACAAGAGCGCCACCAGATAGTATTAGGGAGGGTTGAGAGCGCCAATAGATAGTATTAGAGTGAGTCAGGCCTGCCACCAGATAGTATTAGAGAGAAACAAGAGCGCCACCAGATAGTATTAGGGAGGGTTGAGAGCGCCAATAGATAGTATTAGAGAGAGTCAGGTCTGCCACCAGATAGTGTTAGAGAGAAACGAGTGAGTGATTGAGCAGCACAATTTTTGAATGGCAATCTCTGGTGCAGTGACTGCGAACACATTAAGTGGTCAGGTCGGATGCCTTCATTAGGTCCATCAATGCGGTGCAGAGTGGCATCCGCTCTTCCGGCAAACCCCCTGCAGCTGGCATAGTGAGATCTTATCCACGGTTGCTCGGAAGCCACACTGTGTTCCTGGATAGGTGCAAGATGCAAAGTCTGCAGACGCGCCAGTGTAACACGCGTAATACTTCTCAAACTATGCTGAAGTCGCTCCGATCTCCTTTGTTCCTGTGTTCCTGTATAAGGGCACGATGGTAGCGTCCCGTTTGTCCTGAGGGATGTGTCCATGCTCCCAGCAACTGCAGAGTTGCTAGTGTAGTGGTTGGAGCAGTGCTGCTCCATGCCTTCAAGATATTTGTTGATATGCTGTCACTCCCGGTTGCTTTCTTACCAGCAAGCCGGTCCTGTCGATTTTGTAGTGGAAAACTACGTAGCCTGGGCAGGTTGTTATGGAGAATGAGCTGTCGCCCAAGCAGCAGATCCTCCCTCTCCACACAGTCGTTGTGGTCCAAAGAAAAGGTAAAAACCAATGCGGTTTGGCAGCGACGGTGCCACAAGAGTTGTTAGGAAGTATTGAGATTCAGTACCACCCACCTTACGGACTCCAGCTCCGGATTTGTTTTCGGGGTTTACTCCCTTAGCCTTTCCTTGTAATAAGGTAAATCCGAAAGGGAATGGTGGTTTTATCCTATGTTGTGTCTTAGTATCCACATTTCTCCCATTTCTAAAACCATGTTTCTTCTAACAAACATATCTAGCCTCTAAATATATAACATGTCAGGACGGTGGGCGGGGGGGAGCAAATGGTCAGTGTAAAAGGCAGTGTGGGTAAAAGAAAAAAATGACAAATAAAAAAATAATTGAATTAAAATCAGAAATAAAGGCAGAAATTACAGTTAGGCGAAACATAATGAGGAATAGAATAAAGTCTTCCACTTGACCATTTAAAAACTTACAAATTCTGCAAACAAGTCCACATTTCTTCCATTTCTATAACCATGCTTTTTCTAATAATCCTACCTAGCTTCTTAATATATAACATGTCAGGACGGTGTGTGTGTGGGTGAAGCACATGGTCAATGTAATATTACAAAGTATTTATTGCCACATGTCTTACGCAATAAGTAAACACATCTCTTAAAGCTTATTATTCTTTTACTACTACTTGACATAAAGATAATTTTTATGCTTAAATATGCTTTGATATTGGATTGGACAGTTTTTTCTATTGAAACAAATAAAAGTGAGGAAAGTTAGTGAAAAGAGAATAAATATAAAGAAAATTGAATTAAGCGAAACTGAAATGAAAAGAAAACTTGTAGCAATTAAATAAATCCAATTTATTTCTTTAAATTCTATTCTCTCATGTTCTTAATACAATACAGTGCAATTTTTCTTAATAAAAAACACGTATTTTTGGGTATGTGGAACGGATTAATAGCATTTCAGTTAATTTCAATGGGGAAAATTGATTTGATATACGAGGAAATTGATTTACGAACTCGGTCACAGAATAAATCAAACTCGTAAGTCAATGTATCATAGTCGTAATGAAATAAGAAAGATAATTATAGACGTAGAAGCGTGTTACACGGATTTTCCGACTGTTTTGTCTTGTGGGATTTTTAAAAAAAACGAAAAAAAAAAAAAATAACGAAAAAAAACCTAAAAAAAACCCGAAAATAAAGATAAAATAAAAAGAACAACAAACCTCCATGAGACCTTGATCAGAAGAACCCTTTACGCATGTCCGTCAAAAGAACTGACTCCTACTCACAAAAGAATAATTCGGCCATTCGAACTGAGGCCGCAACTGAGTGTAGTCGTTTCCTAGCTAGGGAGCATGTTCCTCGCTACGGCCGACTATGCCCCGTACAATAAAGCCTAAGTCGTAAAACTTACTCTTGCCTTTGTCTCTTTCCCCTTTCGTTCTTTTTCGTTCCATAAATTCCATTACAGCTGATCAGCCCACAAGAATTACGAACCAGTTTTATTGCGGACAAGATACCAATACAAACAAAATTAGCACCATAGTCTCTTGTTACTGATAACAGTTAACTCCGGAGAATGGAAATCGGTAATAGACCCTGCAAAGTTTCTCGGTCTTGAGAACTAAGCATAGGAACAGTCCCCTGACATTGATGTCAATTGGAATTTTCCAGACATCTAATAAGATGTCTGGAAAATTCCAATTCACAACGATGTCAAGCGACTGTTTCTATGCTTAGTTCACTAGACCGAGAAACTTTGCAGGGATCAATAATGGAGATTCAGTGTCTCTGATTATGATAATCTTCAGAAATTGTGTAAGTTTATCAATGAGTATTTAAGTTATAGCCAAAATCATTAATACATAGAATAAATCTTATTTATTAACAACAATGTCTCTAAACAGTCCATCTTATTAACGTGTTTAAAATCCTGCAATGTGTCTAATATATCAGTAAGGAATAAATGTTTACCTAATATATGGTGTGGTTAATTTGCATACTGATTTTAAGAAAGCCAGGTTTAATAAATGATTACTTGGTTTTATTGATATCTAATATTATTGTTTTATTATCCAACGTATTAAAATCAATCCCATGTAGAAACTAATTAAAATATTATTAAAATAAGTGTAATCTTTTTATATGCGTTTTTATTTAATTTCTTTATTCTTTCTAATTAAATATGTTTAATCACATTGAAACTTAAATACTTATGCCCGGAGCGTGCGTACTCTTGCTAGTCTGATTAATGATTATGAAGTTTTTTATATCGACAAATAGAAGGTTTCTAATAGAAAAAGTGATCGAGGAGTTTTTACAGCAATTCATCATGTACCTGACAATTATGACCACTTGTTATTGCCACTCTTAAGACTCCAACTTTATTGAATTGAAAGACATTGCTAATTAGATAAGTGTCTGTAGTCAAATAATTTTTGTGTTGTAAATGAGAGAAGGGATAACAAAAAAACCTGGAACCTCAAATCAACCAATAATAATGAACCTTTTTTATGCTTATACGAATTGTTATTGTTGAATGGTGTTTGTTTATGTTTTATTGTGATTGGCAATCTTCGATTCTATATAAAGTTTTGACTGGAACCAATTTCAGATCTAAAATTATATATATACTAGCAAATATATACACCTTTCGGTTGCAAGTATTTAAGTATTAATGTAATAAAATATCATATTAACTTAAAAAGGTGAATGAAACTAAATAAGAATGCAGATAAAAAGATTTCTAACAGATTTGAACGTTTACACGCTGTTCCATCAGAGACCAAAGAAAAGTGAAAGGTGCACATGCAAAAATTGGCAAAGGACAATAAGACATAATACATATTTTTAAAATATAATTTTATTTAGGAAGTCGAAAGTTGGGAGGAGAGAAAAAGATGAGAAAGTTCATGAGCATGATTATCTGTATACATCCGCAATAGGAATATTTGTCGGGATAATTTGAATCCCCATAAATATACATGTAAATTGAATGGAAGTATGAATATGGCAATATCTATTAAAAATTCCAAATCGGAATGTGGCACTTATCTTCGTTTTAGTTACTTCGTTTCCATTCGGCTCATAGCTGTATGGATGACCACCCTGGGTCTAATTTCTTCTGTCCCCATGAAGATGATATCGGGGTTTCAACTGACCATAGTAGTAAACTTCTCTTCTATGCCGCATGCAGGCGATTTTCGCCACCCTCAACGAGGTGAAGCGTCCAACTATCTTCGCCAAAAAACTCCTGAGTGAAAAACTAAACTAATGATAGGGATCTCTTTCCTCCCCCCACCCAAAGGGAGGTGGGGTGTATTTCCGTTCATGCCTTTGCCTTCCTCCTCTCAGAGGCCGGTTGACGTGACAATGCTGGTCAAAGAACTTCTGCTACAGATTGGGGTCATTTAGTGAGACACGGACCTCGGCTCTGACGTCACGGAGTTTCCAGAATATTCTGGGTGTTCCCTTTTAACTATTGTAAAAATTAAAGTCTATAGTCTCATTGTAAAATAATTAAACGGTCTATAGAAAAGTTGAATTGAAAAGAAAACGGTAATCATGTATCTGGAGAAAGAGACAAAAAAATTAAAAAAGAAAGTTTTTAGTGGACTAAGATTCTAAGAACTCAATGTATGTCAGCCAGTGACCGGTCAATGACCCCTGAACTAGATAAAAATACGGAAGTCCCAAATTTTCTGCAGAAGAACGGAAACGGATATGTCCCTTCCCCCACCCGGGACCACAAGCGGAAGTAAGGGAACTCATCCTCTTTCGCTGGGTGTCTCACAAAGAGATTATTTTACATGTTTTTCTAAAAAAATGACAAAGTGACTTTAAATGAGAAAGGATTGAATGCTGTCTTATGATGTTCCAAACTACTACAGTGACATATTACAATAAACCTTTTTCTATAGCAAACATTTTTCAATAGTCATCATATCTATGATAAAAAATAAGACGAAAGAAGAGCACGAAGAGCATTTACATCACGTTGTTCAAAGAAAAGAAGAATATCGATTTGAATTGAGTGAAAAAAATGTAATTTCTTGTTTGTTTGTCTGTTTGTTTTGTTTTACGGCATATCCACCCCAGTGGGTCATTTAATGCCGATAAAGTTTTGAAATAAATCAATTCTTAATGGATAATACAATTTTTTATAAATACATTTTTCTATTTTAACCCATAGATGGGACCCTAACAGGTACTACCACTCCGGGTCAGAGTGGACCAGGGAGCAATGGTGATGAATGGGGTGCTCCACATTCCCAAACCTCCAAAACTGGAACCTCACCATCAGATAGAGTTTTAACGTCATTCTCAGGACATGTAGACCGCAGCCACCGCCTTCTAGCACCCATATGATAAAAAGGGTTGGGCTTGCCATAAGGGCAATAGGGTTGGGAAAATCATATAGGTGCTAGGGCTTGACATGACCAGCCGATTGATCGGAGGGGGCTTCTCCGACCGCCCGTCTAGCCCAAGATAGGACCAAAGTGGAGTATTGCATGTCATGAACTGCTCATTCACCTGGGCTCTATCATAAAGCATCACAGGTCGCCACCTACGGCCAACAGGTGGCCCATTGGGGAGTCTTACCCCTCTGCAGAGGTGCAGTCGGTGCATTCTAACGGCCCAGCCGACAGGGCGGTGTAATTTCTTCATGGATAGTATAAATACCTGAGACAGATTATTGATTTAAAATCACGTCCATCTCTGTCGGCTGGGGCTTTAGAATATGTAGACTGGGACTGTAGAATCCCTGCAGAGGTGTAAGACCTCCAATGGGTACACCTGTCAACCGTAAGTGGTGACCCATGATGCTTAAAGATAGAAGCCTGGTGGCTGAGCAGTTCATGATATGCAACACTCAATTAGATTTTTACTTAGGCTAGACAGTCAGTTGGAGGACCCCCTCCGATCAACCAGCTGGTTACGTCAAGCCCTAGCACCTGTATGATTTTCTGAACCCTATTGCAAGCTCGAATTAAAAAAAATCATATATATGCTAGAAGGCGGTGGAAGAGGGACTTTCTGACCGGGGTATAACGTTAAATTCTATCTGATGCTGAAGTTTCAATTCTGGATCTCTGGGGAACGCCTTGATCACTATTAATCCATGGCTTAAATAGAAAAATGAATTAGAAAAATGTTAAAAAATTGAGTTAAAAAAAATTGAGTAACCATAATGAATGAAACGAAACAAAACGTCTTCGGCATAAAATAACCCAACATGGGTTTACATGCCGTAAAATCCAACCAATCAACCAACCAACCAAACAAACAAACAAACAAACAAAATCACGCAAATCATCATCATCATCATCATCATCATCATCATCATCATCATCATGTCACGCTAGTAGCACGGATATCCATGACAATCTCTCACCAACCGTCCCTATCATCCATGTCCCCGGTAGGTCCTCTGCACAGCATCCAGTATCTCCAGGCCTAAGTATCTAAATTTTAATGTAATGAAATATATTGAATAAGAAAAGACACACGAAATTAAATAAGAACACATATAAAAAGATTACACTTATTCTAATTATAATTTAATTGGTTTCTATATAAATCATTCATAGGATTGCTTTTAATATATTGGGGAATAAAAACAATAATATTAAGAGATCAATAACACCAAGTAATTATTTATTAAACCCGGTTTTGTTAAAACCAGTAAGCAAATCAACAAAACCATACATTATGCAAACCTTTATTTCCTAGTCATACATAATACGTATTGCAGAATTTTAAATGCACTAATAACATGGGCTGTTTTGAGGCAAATGAGGTTAATAAATAAGATATAAAAATTATTCTATATATAAATGGTTTTGAGTATAAATTAGATATTGATAAGATTACGCAATTCCTGAGGGTATTATGACATATGCAGTGAAGTAGTTTAGGTTAGAGATAGACAGACACCGAATCTCTCCATTATAGTAAGATTGTACGATACTTTTGAATTGCCGATATCGGTGGGATTTACAATGACGTGAAATAGCAGTAAACAAAAAAGGAATCTAAACGAATTTTTGGACGTCAATCCAAAAAGAAAAAAAAATTACTAAAAAGGGTTCATATCTCTTGTTAATCTAATTTATCTTGTAAATCTCGTGATACAATCAGTAAAAGAGATAAAAACGTGAGTTAATGATGAAAATGCGACGAGGTCAATTTTTATTAGAAAAAAGGTTAATGGGAAAATAACAGAAGGTAATGAACAGGAATAGTATAAAAAGATCCACAGGTCGACCAGAACTCCAAATCTCTGCCGTATAGCGACATTGAGAGGTAAGTTTCTTATTTCTTGTTTGGTCGTCTTTATTCTCACATATATGACATTTCTTTAATAACACTAATGGTATTTTTGATTGGCGATCCCTCGAGGTCGAAGATGATGGTTTTCTAATCTCAATCCTGTCCATGGCTCCTTAGATGGGTGATGAGAAGATTCTTAGCTCTGTAACTTTGGTTGCAGTACAGACATGTTGTTTCTCGGGGCAGTGTTGGACGATGGTCGAGGCTGCTGTCTTCGAGCGTTAAATATTGGTCACCTTTCCTCCAGCTCTGCAGTTCGTCTGCATTCAAAAGTACCGGTGTCGTCCCTGATAGTTGTCCTCCAGAGTGTTCTGTTTTTCGCTGCTGTCTTCCAGGTTTTGACGTCGATTTCGCTTTTCTTGAGATTTGCTTTCAAGACGTCTTTAAACACTTAACATAACTTAAAACTGTTGTTATATAATTTTTTGTGTCAGGTCAGGAGAAAACAGGTCTTCTTTCTTACCTGCTACTAGTATCCTGTACTACTTGTTCAATGGTCGGGTTGTCGGCGACTAAACTGGCACTCCCTTCAGGCACACCTCGGCTTATATGGTGAAATGGGTGTGTGTACATCTAGTATCACTAAAAACAACAACTGTCAAAGGGTGGATGAGCTCCAGGGGAATCAACAGCCATCTAAACCAATAGTAGTAGAATTGGGTGAACTTACTACTTATATAAATCTCCAAATGTGTTTGGTGGGGCTCCTTAGCCTTAGACGGCAATCCATCAAGAAAAAGTAAGAGTAAACCCCGAAATCAAATCTGGAGATGGAGTCCCTTAGGTGGTGTGATTCTGAACTTCCAGCAACTCCTGCGACACTACATTTGCTAAATAGCATTGTTCTTCCCTTTCTTTTGTAAAGTAGTCCTACCTGTTCAATGATCGAGTTAGATTATTTTAAGAACGTTTTCTTTTACACTTGGACTCCAGTTTCTCTTTTACCTCATCATTTATTTGACCAAATTTTGATTAATTAACGAGACTTACTGCTCTTTCATTTAAAACACTTCAGTGTCTCTGATTCAAAAAATGATTTTTTAATATAGCGTACTATCTTTTAACGGCATGTCAACCCGTCTAGGTCTAATTAATTAGGGCTCTTTAATTCAAAATCTATAAACACTTCAATATCTCTGATGATTTAAAAAACACTGAGATCGGTAAAAGCTACAGATTGGATTGTTGTTTTTATTTTTGTTTCGTTTTGTTTTTATTGAACACCATTTTATTTATTTTTTGCAGCTTTTAAGATGAAATTGTTCCTCGTATTTTTGTTGGTGGCCTCTTGCCAGGCTATCGAACTCTTCGACGACTTCAGTGAGTATTAACCTCTTCCCTTTAACTTAAAATTACCCGTCCAAACCAAGACAGTTTGTTTTTATTTGCTTAATCATCCCTTTTATATTTGATTAAATGAATTTGAGAATATCTATGGTGAAATTATTAATATTTTTGAAGTTATATGAGATTAAAATTTATTCTGTTATTATTATCCTGAATATTCCTGGTATAAGCATTACACACACACACACACACCACACACACACACACACACACACACACACACACACAATATATATATATATATATAATAATATATATATATTAATGTGGATTACTTAATTATATATATTACTCCCGCTTTGGTTGGGTTCTTTAAATAGGGATTTAATTACAAATTCACCGTTCAGGCGTCTAGCTACGCTCGCCTTTGTTTACAAATGTTTGAGCACTCTAGTGAATCTCATTTCCGCTTAGAAATGTAGCGATTAAATATTCTCCTATGTTTGACAGCTGCCTTTGGACGCACGGGTATAAGGGCTTGGCGAACGAAAGTTCATTCTAGTCTCGAACCCGGCTAGAGGTAGCTGTTAATGTATAGTCGAACTGATGAGATGTGATACATCGAAACACGTGTCTGTGGATTACTTAATTTTTATATATATTTATATATATATATGCACACAGAATTGAAAGAAAAAAATCTAAGTTTATTAATTTCATGCCAAAAACTGTTTCATTTTCATTTCTTACAGCATTAATTTTGTAAAGTGAAATTTTGATTTCAAATGAAATCATTTACATTCTTTAGAAAAAATTTATCCTTTTCTCAGTATCCGTTAGAATTTGGAATTTTTAACACAATACAGAAATAAACTAGTGAAAAACTATTCTTTTATATTTTGAAAATAGTAGCTAAAATAAATAACACCACAATTGCTAAAAATGTACTCGAGACTCATAGAAAACGGGAAATTATCGGCAAACGAAGCGTCTCGAGCGAGTAAATTTAGTTTCTGTGATAGAACACAAATACTCGGGATTGTAAAAAAATGCCTATCTCGTGAATACTCGGGATAATGAAAGAAGCGGTTAAAATACTTTTATCTGACTATAAACTAAATTCATTGGCCTTTAAGTCTTAAATCAATTTTCAAAGGACGCTGAAGTCGAACAATTCAGAGTTCGAACAGAAACGTTTAGTTAAAAAGGGCTCAGTTGTCGAACAAATACTCCATGATTTTATTTCTATTTAAACCTCAATTATTAATAAAATTATTTTACATTTTTAATACTGTTAACCATAACTATATACTAGTAACGTGCAAGTGTATTTAAATAACAAAATAGTAGTTTACAGTGTGAACAGGAAGGCTAATTTGCATATTGATAAAAAATATTTGATTTTAATAAATATGTTCTTAGTATTATCGATTTCTAATTGTTTGATTTTATCTTAATGAATTTGAGCAAAAATCTGAAATTTTCATTGATAAGTGCAAAAATATGCACAAGAAAGGTATAAATCCCCCCCCCCCAAAAAAAATAAAAAAATCAATAAACAAAAACCCAAAAACAAATAAACATTTTGTTGTTCCTGTTAAAAATTATTTACGTAGAGTTTTGTCATAAATTTCACTGTTCGAAATCTGATTTTATGTGCGTGTTACAGGCTATGAGGTGGAGAAAGAGGTCGAATTGAAGAACTTGGTAAAAGTTGCCGAAGAGGAGATCTTCAAAATGTTGGTGAAGGAATACCCCGATAAAGACCAAAAGTAAGTAATGCTTTTAAAGTTCTTCAATTTTACCCTAATCATCATCTAGCATTAAATGAACACAAAAGTATACATGTCTGGGTAGGAAAAGTTATCCACTGGGAATTGTATAAGGGATTAGAATTTGACTATGCTGGTGAAGGAATACCCCGATAAAGACCAGAAGTAAGTAATGCTTTTAAAGTTCCGCGAATTTACCCTAATCATCATCTAGCATTAAATGAACACAAAAGTATACATGACTGGGTAGGAAAAGTTATCCACTGGGAATTGTATAAGGGATTAGAGTTTGACTTTGCTGGTAAAGGAATACCCCGATAAAGACCAGAAGTAAGTAATACTTTTAAGATTATACTAGCGCATTTTAATCGTATACATGCAAGAGTACAATTTTGCGCTCTTCCCCAGGGAGGATATACATAGTTTGGGAAATTGCGTATATATTGATTTTTACTAAGTTGAGTAAAAAGTTTTGCAATATTTTTAAATACTTTGGTATGTGGTAGTTTGTGGTGTGTATGTATCATGTGACCGAAGCAGTTCAAGTGGTGCGAGTTACTGTGGTTGGTAGTATCGTGGTAGTTGATGTGTTGACATGTTGTGCATAGCTTTACTCAGATGCACATGTAGAAGTCTAATTCAGAAACTTATGCTTTAAGATTTCGAAGTAGGTTATAACTTGGTGGAAGGAACCAAAACATTTTCTGTGAGAAATGTGACAACGCTGTTAATCAGAGTACGATGACCAGATGGTTGAAGAACTTTCACTCGTGTTACAAGAACCTCACCGATCATGCAAGATCGTAGAGGCCTAAAACCACGGTAAATCCAGTGAGTAGCACTTGGAGAGTATCAGGCGAGCTTGACATCTTTTCTTGGTCGACACCTTCACAACCTCGGTAAAGGCATCACATTACCTAGATATTGCCAAACATTTGACTCACCCTAATCTATATATTAACACTCTTGTTTCTTAATCCCCCACCCTTATAATCTAGCAACACCCTCTGGTTAAAAATGAGATCATCCAAATCGTCCAAGATGAAATACAGAACTGTAAATCCTGATTATCTAGTGTTGCTTATCCGCCAAATTCTTATTTCTTATGAGTGTCGTCCCCCCAGCTAAATAATGGCTATTCCGTTTTTATTAGAAAGAAAGAAAGGGACGAAAAAGGTTATGCAACACAGAAGAAACATAAAAAGAAAGAAAGAAAGAGAGTAGGGGAAAATAATGAGAAGGGGCGATAACGATAATCTGTTTCAATCGAACATAAAGATGCTATTTTATGAGGAATAGATAATGGATAATAATACTGAAAAATGTTTGATTTTCCCCGTGCAGGATGCTCAAAGAAATCTCCCACCACATCGCTGTCCTTGTCAAAAGTGAAGTCGATGCCGCTTTTGAATTCGTTAACCATGGATCCGAATTGGCCAAAAAGGTGAGAAGGATTTGTTCATTCATTAAGGCCACAGGTAGCGTTTATAATTACCAAGGTGAGGTGTCTTGAAAAGTTCTCAGCCAGACCAAGGTTCATGTAACGTATATACAACCCCAAATATTTATCCAGAAATTTAACATACTTGACACATTGTTTCTCAATGAAAAATTGAATTAAAAAAAGTAATTAACGTATTGGTTTGACTGAGAACTTAAAGTAAACTTCGTAATTTCGTAGTTTTAATACAATTAAATAGTTAATTAAATTTTTTTACTTGTTTGAAGTGGACGCAAAAATGATTCTCTACAAAGAAATATGGGATTAAAGCTTTCCTCTCTTATTTGCGAGTTCAGATTCTGGGACTTATGTTACCCGCTGTGAATACCTATCTGTTATTGAATTGGAAAAAATATAATGTTGTTAATTATATATATGATATAATATTTTTATTTAGCTGACCAATACCATGTGGGAAAATCTGAAGAAAGCCGCCAGCAATATGGTCGATGGTTTGGAATCCGTTCCTGAATCTGTCAAGAAATTCCTCCATGACTTTACTCGTGATCTTAAAGAGATGGAAGGTAAGTAAGAAAGAAATTCTAATATATTTTATTTTTATTTCATTTAAAGTCATTTTATTTAATTTATGAAACTGCATACAGACAGATTATTATTTTTGAAAATTAAAAAAATCTTTATTCTTATAAATGTTTATAATTTAAAATAAAAGCTTTTGAAAACTTAAGATATAATCTTCCAATGACAACATGAGACGTCAATATATTTTGAAATGGAACGATATTAACGATAATAGAACTAAGAATCTTTTTTACTTTCATTTTTTTCATATGGAAATATTTTTCAGATGAAGCATTTTAACGTCTACTAGAAATCACCTCAAAGATTATTTAACACACACACACACACACACACACACACACACACACACACACACACACACACACACATATATATATATACATACACCGAAATGTTTGCATATTATCATATAGAAAAATATATCATCTAAACATTTGTATTATTTGGATTTTTCTGACAATTGTCCTCATCTTTATTGTTATCTTTACAACCTTTCGGCCGATGTACCGAAAAGTTGTACATATAACAATAAAGGTGAGGACAATAGTCAGAAAAATCTAAATAATACTAATTATCAAGAAATACAAATTTGGTATTTTCATATTTTCAAATTCACACACACAAACACACACCCACACACCCACACACTTATATTCATACATACATACCTGCAAACGCACACACTCATACACACCAACACACCTACAAATACATACACTTACACACTCACACACCTACACACACACACGCATATATATATATATATATATATATATATCTGTGTGTGTGTGTGTGTGTGTGTGTGTGTGTGTGTGTGTTTGTGCGGAGCATTAATCTTTAGCTTTGTTGATATTAACATAACGTTTCGACCGATAAATTCTTTTTTTATTTGTCAATGTCTTTCGTATTAATCTTTATAATTTAGCAGTGATAACAATCAAATGATATTATTTATCTTCAGAACAAGGTGTACTTGATATCTACCTCGATGAAGTCTTCGATCACATCATCGATAGAGCTTTTGCTAAGGTGACTATTACTTTTCTTTTAAAAATATTTCGTGTTCTTTCGTCTTTTGTCATAGCTCAGTGATTGGATCGAGGTTTAAACAAAGTAAGTCTTGTAAACTCATCCCAAGATGGATGGACGATTTGAATATTTAAAGACATCAATCATATGTATAGTGAAACAACTTAAACAGCTTTTATTGATCTTAGTCTATTACATAGATTTCACATCTATCTATCTATCTATCTATCTATCTGTGTTTATATATATCTAAGGATATTAACTTCTTTTTCTCTTGCTTTACTTTATATTTCTCTATTCTGATACATTTCAATAAATTATTTGTACAGCATTGTTTACTCTCTCTCTCTTTCTCTTTCTCTTTCTCTCTCTTCTCTCTCTCTCTCTCTCTCTCTATATATATATAATATATATATATATATATATATATATATCACTGTTCATATTTATCTTTCTTTATTTCTTATTATCTCCCTTTCCTAGACAGATCATATGTATTTTACAATGTCTCTTGGCTGTACTAACCCAAACTTATGATATATTCTATGATAGATTTTGTGATATTTAAAAAATTCCATAAATCTTTATTGTATACTTTACAAAATTGCAGGTTGGTCTATTCAGCCGATATTTCTTCGATCTATCTATCTATCTATCTATCTATCTATCTATCTATCTATCTATCTATTTATCACAGTATATCAGTATCTATCTATATATCTATTTGTTTATCTATCTATCCTAGTTGATTAAATATATCTAAGCCAGTTCATTTATTTTTCACTGTCTTTATCTCATTCTCTCTCTATTTTTTACTTATTTCAGGGAATTATTCTTACAGCATTGTTTACTATCTATATATCTATCAATCTGTAATCATCCCTATTAGATAAATAGGGATGATTACAGATTGATAGATTTGTTCATTATTATCTCCCTTGCCAAGTCGAGTGAAATATCTACTTTACAATATCCCATATTATACAATATTATACAATATTATAATATACAATATCCCTTTGTTGTAATAACCCAAACATATCATATATCTAAATTCTATTTATATCCATCTTTCTACACCAAAAGTGAATCTGATCCATTAAACAAGTTTAGATATAAATAAATTTACGCTTCATCATTTTTTCATTAAATTGTTATTATTATTAATGATAGATTTTCTGATATTTTAAAAATTGCAATAATCTTCATGCTATACTTTACCAAAATCATTACAGGTCGAATACGGACTTGTTGAGAGACGTGACATCTGGGATCAATTGAACGACACCCTTCATCGTGTCATTGGTCACTTGAGCGGAAAATTCAGTGACTTGAAGGATTTCTTTAAAAAATCAGTCAAGGTCGGAGCCGAGAAATTGCAGCCTCATCTCATCAACGTCAAGAAACTCGCTAGCGATGTAAGAGAAATTTCGTTTTTATTGGAAAACTTTTACTTATTGGGTGGGATTCAAGTCTCTCTCGCTCTCTCTCTATATATATAAAAATGATATTCAGAATATATATATATATATATATATATAATATATATATATATATATATATATATATATATATAACTCGGGAAGACTTGCTGGACGCTGGTATTGGCGTCTCCAATGACAACATAAACAACCTCGACTCGGCCAGTCGTTGATTGGGTTTGTGGCATTCATGCACCAATTCTTTCCTATCGACTGTGCCAAAAAGTGCGGATGGTCCAACACAAGCCTTCACCACTATAAACAAATCACTGTGTGGGTTGTTCATTGTATGAACCCTCATGAGTCGAAATCGACGAGAGAGTCCATATATATATATATATATATATATATATATATATATATATATATATATATATATATATATTCGTGTAATTAAACAATTTTAAAGACCAATTTTTCACAATAGGTCGTTCATTACAAGAAATATTTTTTGAACAGGTCATAGCTTACCGTCGTTATAATAAAATGATAAAAATATATTGTGGATAAAAATGAGGGATAATTCATTGAACGAAGTTGTTCACACACACACACACACACACACACTCACACACCCATATATATATATATATATATATATATATGTATAACATATGCGGATATATATATATATATATATATATATATATATATATATATATATATATATATATATCCGCGTATGTTTATACAAAGCTTTTTCATCCTACATCGTATTAAGTATTTTATTGTTTTGTTTCTTCTTTCAGTTATTGGCCAATCTTAATGTAGTGAGCAAGAATGTTGCCCAACAGGCCCTTGAGTTTTTCAAACCATTCGCTAAACAACTTGGTGATTTGTGGGTTAAACTTGTCAAGAAAATTAATGAACAATTCCATCTGAAAGAACCAATCCCAACTCCTGCCTCTTGGTAAACAGCGCCGACAACAATAAAAAAAAATGTTATTTATTGTAAATAAAATTTAAGTAAATATTCAGTAATGTCTTTTCTCTTTATTTTGTTACCTCAGAGATTTTTTGCGCGTACTCCTTCGATGATTCGACGAATAGTCAGGATATGAGAAATTATTGATCGATTTCTCCGAAAGACGTATGGCTTTCCCGTCGTTTGGTCACATATAAATTAGACGTAGGGCATCATATGTTGGGAATGTGCATAAAATAATATATAACATACCTTTTTATCTCCGATAAGCTCTGATACTCATCTTCATATATTCCACGCAGAATACTTGAAATTCAATCAACAAAGCAAAACATGACATGGGAGGTGTTCGTTTTATTAACAGGGACTAACTAAAAAGCTAACATGACCCCTGTACGCAAAAAATGGGATTCCGGGCAGATAACTCTGACTTGACAATTATTACTATCAAGACACAAGAATCGACTGATGCTTGAATGAACAGCGATTTGATTACAGTACTAGCACGACCTATGCATACAATACAGTGAAATAGTTCACTTTGTAAAAAGTATAATAATCTTAATTTAACCTTCTCTCACTATTTCTTGAAAGAATGGTTGTTAAATATTTACATTTCTCTCTCTCTCTTTCTCTCTCTCTCTCTCTCTCTCTGGTTACAGTATGTCTCAAAATGTTATTGTCTTCCATTTTCCGGGAAAATGGTTAATTTTCACAACGGCATTTGAAGATTTTTCAATTTTTAGACAATGATTTAGCATTGTTTCTTTATTCGATGTTGACTTTTGAATTTTTAGACAATGATTTAGTATTGTTTCTTTGTCGCATGACAAAAACTTAAGAACGACATCTTTACATTTTAAACATTGGCTATCGACGTCCCCCCCCCCCCCCGAATGAGCCTCTCTTTAGCACTTAACATCATCTCTGAAAATAACCAAAAAATTTATCATCTTCTTAGACTCGCTCTCTGTTCTACTATCATTAAGAAATAAAAAAACTGGAAGACCCTCTCATCATTAAGCTCTTGAATAGATTAGACTCGATGTCTAACTCTATGGAGGTTATGATATGCTGGATCCCAAGCCATATAGGTGAGGAGGAATGAAAGAGATGACTCTGCAGCTAAATCGGCTCTAGATTTGATCCGACAATTTCAAGATACCATATACTGATTGAAACCTAAAAGTAATAGATTTCTTCATACAAATGGCAACAATACGGGAATAACAACATCCACAATAAACTCTTTCCTAATCAAACCACTTTTGGGAGGCTGGAGACCAACTTTAATGAAGTCTAGAAAGGAACAAGTCATTGTGTCCCGATTACGCATTGGTCATAAAAGAATAATGCACTCCTATATACCCAAACAAGAACAACAACCACAGTGTGAAACAGGTCGAACACCTTTGACAGTTAAACACTTATTCATGGAATGCAGTTTTTTTGCTCACATCAAAATCGTTATTTTAAAGCAAACAATATGAAAGATATGTTTGAAAATGTCAACATGGGGGATTCTCTCCTTTCTGAGGGAAATAAAATTATACGATAGAATATAGACATGAAACTAATCAATACCATACAACATGATCTCCAAAAATTCTAACACATTGTTAAAACCAATTACTAAAAAGTATGAATATAAATACACGATATGTATAACTTCCTAACCATTAGGCATGACATAACCCAAGACGGGTTGATATGCCGTTAAAATCAATAAACAAACAAACAATATACATACATTAAGATGCTTTATTTGGTTTATCAATATTGAAAATAAAGGTAATTGTTTGTATGTAGAAAAAAGGCTCCTTCATAGCACCAAAATGAACCCTAGGCTATTCCATTTCATAGGATCCTAACAGGTCTTATTCTCCCCACCACCCACAGAATTGAATCAATTGGCGTAATATCATAGGAAATGAATTGTATTTATTAATGATTTATCAATTAGCCATATATATACATAGATGTCATAAAAGATGATCATTTGGTCGATATGAGTGAATTATGTAATCTTACAAAGTATTGCCACATGTCTTACGCAATAAGTAAACACATCTTTTAAAGCTTATAATTCTTTTACTACTACTTGACATAAAGATAATTTTTATGCTTAAATATGCTTTGATATGTGATTGGACAGTTTTTTCTATTGAAACAAATAAAAGTGAGGAAGGTTAGTGAAAAGGGAATAAATGTAAAGAAAATTGAATTAAGTGAAAGTGAAATGAAAAGAAAATTTTTAGCAATTAAATAAATCCAATTTATTTCTTTAAATTCTATTCTCTCATGTTCTTAATACAATACAGTACAATTTTTCTTAATCGAAAACATATTTTTTGGTGTGTGGAACGGATTAATACTATTTCAATTAATTTCAATGGGGAAAATTGATTTGATATACGAGAAAATTGATTTACGAACTCGGTCAAGGTAACATAGTCGGAATGAAATAAGAAAGATAATTATAGACCGTAGAAGCGTGTGACACGGATTTTCCGACTGTTTTGTCTTGTGGGGATTAAAAAAAACGAAAATAAAAAAGACAAAATAAAAAAAATGAAAAAAAAAAAAAAAAAAAACTCCCATGAGGTCTTGATCGCAAGAACCCCTTTGCATATTTCCGTCAAAAAGGACTCCCTACCCACAAAAGAATAATTCGGCCATTCGAACTGAGGCCGCAACTGAGTGTGGTTGTTCCTAGCTAAGGGGTATGTTCCCTCACTACAGCTGACTATGCTCCGTTCAATAAAGCCTAAATCGTAAAACTACCTCTTGCCTTTGTCTCTTTCCTTTCTAGTTCCTTAAATTCCATTTCAGCTGACTAGCCCACAAGAATTAAGAACCAGTTTTATTGCAGACAAGATATCAATACAAACGAAATTAATTTAGCCCCATAGTCTCTTGAGATTAATAACAGTTAACTTGGGAGAATGGAAATTGGTAATAGACCCCTGCAAAGTTGCTCGGTCTTGGGAACTAAGCATAGAAACAGTCCCTTGACATCGTTGTCGATTGGAATTTTCCAGACATCTTATTAGATGTCTGGAAAATTCCAACAATTGACAACGATGTCAGGGGACTGTTTCTATGATTACTTGGTGTTATTGATATCTAATATTATTGTTTTATTATCCAACGTATTAAAATCAATCCAATGTAGAAAATAATTAAAATATGATTAAAATAAGTGTAATCTTTTTATATGCGTTTTTATTTAATTTCTTTATTCTTTCTAATTAAATATGTTTCATTACATTGAAACTCTAATACTTATGCCCGGAGGGTCCGTATTCTTGCTAGTCTGACTAATGATTATGAAGTTTTTCATATGGACAAATAGAAGATTTCTAATAGAAAATGACCGAGGATTTTCTAAAGAGATTCGTCATATACCCAACAATTTAATTATGACCACTTGTTATTGCCACACCAACTTTATTGAATTGAAATACATTTAAAATTAGATAAGTGTCTGTAGTCAAAGAATTCTTGTGTTGTAAAAGAGAGAAGGGATACAAAAAAACAAAAACAAAGAAAAAACAAACTGGAACCTCAAATCAACCAAGAGTAATAAATAATAATAATAAATTCAATTTTGATGTCAACTGGTGCAATTTTTCGGCTTCAGCAAAATGTTATTCAAGTGCATCAAACTTATTAAGCAAGTCACACCTGGGACTTTTTACAGTTTTAACTTATCAATATGGCAACCTGCTCTTCGAGGTGGGGTCCGGTAGCTTCGGCAACTGTACCAGTGTTGATAAATTAACAGCGTGTTCCCACGGGGCCATCCCCCAGGCAACACTTGCCCCCTTGATTTAAAGGGGCAGGGTTGGGTTGGGTTTATTGCACAGTACCTGAGGCGCCCTCTTTGAGGGGGAATGCCGACAGAATCTACGCATTTTTTTGCACCTTTTCGTTTCGTTTAAAAAACAATTCTTCTGACTTACAATAAGAAAATTACTAGATTGTAAAGCAGAAATCCTTGTGTTACAACGCAGATGACCTAGCGCTTCTCGCAAATACACCTATCCAAGCTGAATCACCGCTGCACAGTTTAGAGAAGACATTGGACTCTATGTGAACTCAAATTAAACAGAAGTCACGTGTTTTAAACAAGATGGAAATGTTTCCACGTTGGATGTAAGCCTTTTAAATTAGTTGACCAGTTCACATACCTAGGTAGTAATATTTCATTTACAGAAATCGATGTCAATATAAAGAAAGGCATCGGTTGTTATAGGCAGATCATCGAACATATGATAATCTGATTTCTAGGTAAAAGAAAATGTGTCTGTGCAGCTATACAGCCCCACCACTTGGTTTGGTTTGTTTTACGGCATATCAACCCTGGTGGGTCAATTAATGCCGACTAAGTTTTGGATTCGTAGTGGTAGTTTGGTAGAAAAAATATGTATATGTATAGATCTTAACTATTGTTCAGTTACTCATATTTTTTAGTACAATCCCACTTCTTTTAGGAAATGTAAAATCCTGAATAGTCTTATTGTTCGTAAAAATATTTTTCACATTACTTGCTTGGTGGTATTTTATTTGCACAAGATCAAAGTCTACACACTCTAGCAATATATTTTTCACTGTAAATCTCTCTTGGCATGGAGTGCATAATGGGGGTTCTGTGCCCTCTAATAAATGATGATGGGTGATGTAGGTGTGGTCTATATGAAGGCGGGTCAGCACCACCATTTGGTCTTTAACGAAATGGATGGAGTTCACGTGGCGTAGTGGTTAGCCTGCGGATTGTGACACCATACCTACGTATTGTTTGTTGGCTACGAAAGTTATTACCTATGATTGATTTATATAAAGTTATTTTTATGATACTTACAACCTATTCTTGTGTGAATAGTTCTATATAACCTTTTATTTGATTATTTGATTATTTGAATTTTTCATCCAGGCACAGATTGAATCTATGGGGACAGGTTAAGTTCGTTTGTTCTGGTATCTTGTCCCCAGTAAAACTGGTTCTTAGTTCTTGTGGGCTGGTCAGCTGAAATGGAATTTAAGGAACGAAAAGGAACGAGACAAAGGCAAGATGTAGTTTTACGACTTAGGTTTTATTGAACGGGGCACAGTCGTCTGTAGCGAGAGAACATGCCCCTGGCTAGGAAACTACCACACTCAGTTGCAGCCTCAGTTCGAATGCTCGAGGTATCCTTTTTTGGGGTAGGGAGTCAGTCCTTTTTGTCGGACATGTGCAGAGGGGTTCCTCCGCCCCATAGGAGTTTATTGTTTTTTTATCTTATTTTTATTTCATTTTTATTTCCTTTTTATAAAATTACTCGATGATGTTGATATTTTTTTTATGTAGATGCAACATGCAATAATCAGATGATTTATAATTCTGTTTACTAAGGAAAGCAACGTTTTCTTTTTATTCTTATCCTATTAAACCCCAAATATCTGGAACCATCCAAGTGAGTTCGAACTGAACTTTAATGAAACGCTTGGAGAAAAAGCTATATGAGAAACACACAAGGATGCTGTAAGCTGTCTCGAATTAATCTTAGATAGTCTCTTATTACTTTATTCTTCTTCTTCTTCTTCTTCTTCTTCTTCTTCTTCTTCTTCTTATTATTATTATTATTATTATTATTATTATTATTATTATTATTATTATTATTATTATTATTACTAGCATAACAAAACCGCCCTTCGGCGGTGTAAAATAAAATTTTGAAAAATATAGCCTGAGCCGAGTGGGATTTAAAATTCAATGTCAGAGGGGTAGTATCCAAGTAAATTAATAAATGAATTGAAAATAAAAAACAACAATGCCAAAATATGCCAAAAACTTTAAAAGGATATTCAACATTTAATGATTTTAGTAATTAAAATCATCAAATTCATTAAAGGAGTAAAAAATAACAATTTGAAATAGAAATTAGGAAAGTTAACTTTCTACACCAAAGTTTTTCCTGAAATAATATTCAATAATAAAATTAAATTTGGTTTATCAATGAATAAAACAATCAACTATACAAAATGATTTTTTATTGTTTTGATTATTTCTAAAAATTTTGAAATAAAAAAAATAAACATTCACCTTATTTTTTTACATTTAACAAACATTTAGTTTTAGTGTAAATAAATATTACATAAAACAAAATAGAGTAATGATACTTAAATCAATTTTTAAATGCTAAATAATACCTAATATTAATTTTTTTAATCGGAGTAAATAAAAATATCTAATTTATAGATTTATTTTCAACTAAATTTTATTTGGTAAAATTCTGTAAAAAGATAAATTCTTTAAAAATTTTCTTCAATAATAAAATCTTTTGATAAGAGATTCAGTATCAATTTGTCTGTAACTAAAACTATGTTGATGTAAAATTAATAAATCAAATAAAGTAATAAAAAAACAACAATACCAAAATATGCCAAAAACTTTAAAAAGACATTCAACATTTAATGATTTTAGTAATTAAAATCATTGAATTCATTAGAGGAGTAAAAAATAAACAATTTGAAATAGAAATTAGGAAAGTTAACTTTCTACCAAAGTTTTTCCTGAAAATATTTAATGATAAAATTAAATTTGGTTTATCAATGAATAAAACAATCAACTATACAAAATGATTTTTTATTGTTTTGATTATTTCTAAAATTTTGAAATAAAAAAAATAAACATTCACCTTATTTATTTTACATTTAACAAACATTTAGTTTTAGTGTAAATAAATATTACATAAAATAAAATAGAGTAATGATACTTAAATCAATTTTTAAATGCTAAATAATATTTAATATTAATTTTTTTTTAATCGGAGTAAATAAAAATATCTAATTTGTAGATTTATTTTCAACTAAATTTTATTTGGTAAAATTCTGTAAAATATAAATTCTTAAGAGATTTTCTTCAATAAATAAAATCTTTTGATAAGAGATTCAGTATCAATTTGTCTGTAACTAAAACTATGTTGATGTAAAATTAATAAATCAAATAAAGTAATAAAAAACAACAATACCAAAATATGCCAAAAACTTTAAAAAGACATTCAACATTTAATGATTTTAGTAATTAAAATCATCAAATTCATTAAAGGAGTAAAAAATAAACAATTTGAAATAGAAATTAGGAAAGTTAACTTTCTACACCAAAGCTGAAATAATATTCAATAATAAAATTAAATTTGGTTTATCAATGAATAAAACAATCAACTATACAAAATGATTTTTTATTGTTTTGATTATTTCTAAAATCTTTGAAATAAAACAATAAATATTCACCTTATTTATTTTACATTTAACAAACATTTAGTTTTAGTGTAAATAAATATTACATAAAATAAAATAGAGTAATGATACTTAAATCAATATTTAAATGCTAAATAATACCTAATATTAATTTTTTTTTTAATCGGAGTAAATAAAATATCTAATTTATAGATTTATTTTCAACTAAATTTTATTTGGTAAAATTCTGTAAAAAAGATAAATTCTTTAAAATTTTCTTCAATAAATAAAATCTTCTGATAAGAGATTCAGTATCAATTTGTCAGTAACTAAAACTATGTTGATGTAAAATTAATAAATCAAATAAAGTAATAAAAAACAACAATGCCAAAATATGCCAAAAACTTTAAAAAGACATTCAACATTTAATGATTTTATTAATTAAAATCATTGAATTCATTAGAGGAGTAAAAAATAAACAATTTGAAATAGAAATTAGGAAAGTTAACTTTCTACACCAAAGTTTTTCCTGAAATAATATTCAATAATAAAATTAAATTTGGTTTATCAATGAATAAAACAATCAACTATACAAAATGATTTTTTATTGTTTTGATTATTTCTAAAATCTTTGAAATAAAACAATAAATATTCACCTTATTTATTTTACATTTAAAAACATTTAGTTTTAGTGTAAATAAATATTACATAAAATAAAATAGAGTAATGATACTTAAATCAATATTTAAATGCTAAATAATACCTAATATTAATTTTTTTTTTAATCGGAGTAAATAAAAATATCTAATTTATAGATTTATTTTCAACTAAATTTTATTTGGTAAAATTCTGTAAAAAGATAAATTCTTTAAAAATTTTCTTCAATAAATAAAATCTTTTGATAAGAGATTCAGTATCAATTTGTCTGTAACTAAAACTATGTTGCTGTAAAATTAATAAATCAAGTAATAAAAACAACAATGCCAAAATATGCCAAAAACTTTAAAAAACATTCAACATTTAATGATTTTAGTAATTAAAATCATCAAATTCATTAAAGGAGTAAAAAATAAACAATTTGAAATAGAAATTAGGAAAGTTAACTTTCTAACCCAAAGTTTTTCCTGAAATAATATTCAATAATAAAATTAAATTTGGTTTATCAATGAATAAAACAATCAACTATACAAAATGATTTTTTATTGTTTTGATTATTTCTAAAAATTTTGAAATAAAAAAAATAAACATTCACCTTATTTATTTTACATTTAACAAACATTTAGTTTTAGTGTAAATAATATTACATAAAACAAAAAATAGAGTAATGATACTTAAATCAATTTTTAAATGCTAAATAATATTTAATATTAATTTTTTTTAATTGGAGTAAATAAAATATCTAATTTATAGATTTTATTTTCAACTAAATTTTGTTTGGTGCACTTATGTAAAAATATGAATTTTGTAAAAAGTTTTTTCAATAAATAAAATTTTTGATAATAGATTCAGTATCAATTTGTCTGTAACTAAAACTACGTCACTGTTTACATCAAAACACTGTCATTGATAAAAATATTATTTGATTAATAATCAATAGATGCATGCAACATTTTGATTTGAGGGGGACAGAAGTAAGTTTCCATTTCAAATGGTTTCATTTTTCTTTACTCCTTTAAAG
>CM042147.1:57176382-57226753 GCA_023376005.1 Doryteuthis pealeii | reverse complement strand
AAGAGAGTTGATTAGAGGAAATAGGAGTACTTCTACAGCATGCAACAAAACCAAATATGGATTTATTGGAATACCAAATATTACGCGAGCACTGGACATATATATACCATCAATAGATTAAGACATATCGAGACCCTAGAAGATATATATACATAATATACTCAGATCGTCGGTATAGTTTTACAATACTTGTTTCAATCTCTCATGCGAAGACTTAATTAAACTGACATATTGATTAGTAAGTTGTTTTGTTTAACGTTCTTATCAGGAGATGTTGGGCTACAAATCTTTAATATTATTGTTGAAGGAACAATTTGAGTGCGGTTCCGTAAAAGAGGTATGCACAAGGCACTAACTATCAGAGTCTTTTTCAAAAACATTCGAAACATTGGTGATTCGTATGGGTTTGGGAAACTGTCTACAGCAACATTGAATGACCTTCTTGCGAAACAATCACCTTGCTCTGGTTAACGATGAAAGTTAAAAGGAAAAGAAGCACATAGCTTACGTATATCAGTATGATGAGAGTAACACATCATTTTTAATTATAATTATTATTCTAAGATTATAAATGCTCTTTCTCTTATTTTTGTTGTTTGTCATATCAGAGGATTGTCGGCAATTAAATTGGTGCTCCTTGTATGCTAAGATTAATCCTTGAATATGTCATTTTTCTGTTGGGATGTTGAAAAAAAGATGTGTATACTGATGCTTGAATGACAGGTCATGTATTTCTTATTTTAAAGCTACTAGCAGATCATCGTGGATACACACAGTATTAATTATTATTTATTTCACCCGGTTTATTGTTTACTTACATTACTACTTCAGACGAATTTAGTTGTGTAATCTCTGTTACATAAAAGTATAATAATTCTTCACAGGTATTCCCTTCTAATTCGACTTAATTTATTAAAGAAGGGTTGGTAAAATTTTACATTTCTCTCCCCCCTTTCTGTATCTTTCTCTCTCTTTGGTTACAGTATGTCAAAAATTTTTGTCTTCGATTTTCCGGGAAAAATAGTTAATTTTCACAACGGCATTCGATGTTGACTTTTGAATTTTTAGACAATGATCTTAGTATTGTTTCTTTGTCGCATGACAAAAACTTAAGAACGACAAGTCTAATAATATTAACATTTGGTCTATCGACGTTTGCCACCCCCGAATGAGCCTCTCTTTAGCACTTAACATAATCATCTCTGAAAATAACAAAAATTTATCATCTTCTTACTCGCTCTCTGTTCTACTATCATTAGAATAAAAACTGGAAGATCTTTCATCATTAATCTCTTGATAGATTTAGAAAATGATGTCTAACTCCTATATATCCAAACAAGAACAACACCAAATGTCGAACATGTCAAACACCTTTGACAGTTAAGCCCTTATTCATGGAATGCAGGTTTTGCTCACATCAGAAACTTTATTTTAAAGCAACAATATGAAAGATCTGTTTGAAAATGTCACATGGAGGATATTCTCTCTTTTTTTTAGAGAATAATAATTATACAATATAATATAGACATGAACAAATCAATACCATACAACATAATCCCCAATAATGCTAACACATTGTTAAAACAATTACTAAAAGTATAAATATAAATTACAACGATATGTATTACTTCCTACATTAGGCATGACATAACCCCAGACGGGTTGATATGCCGTCAAAATCAATAAAACAAACAAATAATATAAATACGTAAAGAGGCTTTATTTGGTTTATAAATATTAGAATAAAGGTAATGTTTGTACGTAGAAAAAAAGGCCCTTCATAGCACCAAATGAACGCCTCGGCTATTCCATTTCATCGATCCTAATAGGTCTTATCCGCCGCAGAAGATTAATTGGCGTAATTAATGGGAATGAATTGTATTTACTAATGGGTTTATCAATTAGCTGTGTACATACATAGATGTCATAAAGATGATCATTTGGGTTATGAGTGAATTATGTAATATTGGTTGGCACCTTCCCTCTACTAAAGAATGGCGTAGAATCATTTTTTGGTATTTTTCCATTTTTTAATTTTTAAAAAATTCTTAAATTTTTAAAATTATATCTGCAACCGAGTGAGTGATTGAGCAGCACAATTTTTGAATGGCAATCTCTGGCGCAGTGACTGCGAACACTTCGGGTGGCCAGGTCGGATGCCTTCGTTAGGTCCATCAATGCGGTGGAGATTGGCATCCGCTCTCCCGGCATACCCTCCTGCAGCTGGCATAGTGAGATCTTGTCCACGGTTGCTCGGAAGCCACACTATGGTCCTGGATAGGTGCAAGATGCAAAGTCTGCAGACGCGCCAGTGTAACACGCGCAGGACTTCTCAAACTATGCTGAAGTCGCTCCGATCTCCTTGTTCCTGTATAATTTTTTATTTTCTTATCCTTTTAATTTTTAAAATTATATCTGCAACCGAGTGGTTGAGCAGTTCTATGCGTTCTTATTTAATTTCTTTAATCTTTATAATTAAATATGTTTCATTACATTGAAACTTAAATACTCATGCCCGGAGGGTGCGTATTCTTGCTAGTCTGATTAATGATTATGAAGTTTTTTATATGGACAAATAGAAGATTTCTAATAAAAAAGTGACCGGGATTTTCCAAAGTGATTCGTCATATACCAACAATTTAATTATGACCACTTGTTATTGTCACTCCAACTTTATTGAATTGAAAGACATTGCTAATTAGATAAGTGTCTGTAGTCAAATAATTTTGTGTTGTAAATGAGAGAAGGGATACCAAAAAAAAAACCTGGAATTTCAAATCAACCAAGAATAATGAACCTTTTTTATGCTTATACGAATTGTTATTGTTGAATGGTATTCGTTTATTTTTTTATTGTGATTGGCAATCTTCGATTCTATATAAAGTTTTGACTAGGACCAATTTCAGATCTAGAATTATATATATACTAGCAAGTATATGCACCCTTCGGTTGCAAGTATTTAAGTTTTAATGTAATAAAATATCATATTAACTTAAAAAGGCGAATGAAACTAAATAAGAATGCAGATAAAAAGATTTCAAACAGAAGGGTCTATAATCGAAAAATAGAATACATGATTCTTACTCTTCCATCACTCCCGTCTTTCATTGATAAATTTTCCTAGTTACTTCTTGTTGTTAATGGATTTTATTTTTAGATTTATCTCGAGATTTTTGCTAATATTCATTAAGATAAAGCCAAACAATTAGAAATCAACAATACCAAGCACATATTTATTAAAATCATTTTTTATATCAAAAGTATGTAAATATGGCCAACAGTATTAATAATGTAAAACAATTTTATCAATAATTGAGGTTTAATAAAAATTAAAATCATTGAGAATGGGAATCTAAATTAGGGGAATGTGACTTGAGTAGTAATATACTTTCGGTTACAGACAGAAAAACACACAATCTCTATAATAATAATAATAATAATAATAATAATAATAATATATATATATATATATATATATATATATATATATATATATATATATATATTATGGACGCCGGTAAGATAGACATGAAAACCAGAGTGCAATTAAAAATAACCATGTAATCAAATATTTACACACATTCCCTTGGTAGTTTGAGTTCTCTGGATATGGAGTTTTCTGGTGACCGTTAATTATTCAAAAATTGTATAACTCTCTTTAAAAACGGATAGATCATTCCGAGGCCTAATATGTTTACATGGCGCGGAGGTTAGAACTGACAGACTACAAATCGGTCGAGGATTGATGAACGATTCAATCTGAAAGAACCAATCCCAACTCCCGCCTCTTGGTAAACAACGCTGATAACAATAACAAAAAAATGTTATTTTTTGTGAATACAATTTAAGTAATATTCAGTGATGTATTTTCTCTTTATTTGTTGTTTTTTTTTAGATAAATTGTTACCGCAGAGATTTTTTGCGCGTACTCCTTCGATGATTCGACGAATAGTCAGGATGTGAGAAATTATTGATCGATTTCCCCGAAATATGTTTTGACTTTCCGAAGAACTTCTTCATCGTTTGGTCGTATCTAAATTAAACGTAGGGCATCATATGTTGGGAATGTGCATAAAATAATATATAACATACCTTTTTATCTCCGATAAGCTCAGATACTCATCTTCATATATTCACGCAGAATACTTGAAAGTCAATCAACAAAGCAAAACATGACATGGGAGGTGTTCGTTTTATTAACAGGGACTAACTAAAAAGCTAACGTCATGTTAACTTTTTAGTTAGTCCTGTTAATAATCGAACACCCTGTACGCAAAAAAAATGGGATCCGAGCAGATAACTCTGACTTGACAATTATTACCATCTGTGAGTTTTATCTAGTACTGTCTAGAGTGAATTTCAACATTATAAATATTAGATTATCACAGTAAAAGATATATCTGCAGTTCTTAGTGATTCCGAATTGTCTTTTATTTGAAAGGGGAGGAGGCAGCCTTTCGTTTATTTCTTTATTATTTTTCGGTTATATACGGCTATTGACTTAGCATGCACCAGTCAGATATATTCCTTTCCTCCCTTTATAGACAGACCTGTAAATTAATCATTTAACGTGGACAGTGCAAGGGAAACAACTACCAAGGGACGAGTATCTGCTAGACATACCACAAGGCAACGTAACTTCTGCCCAGGCTAGCAGTAGTTAAAATTTTGGAGGGAAATTTGTTTTATGAAGAATTGTTCTTAGTAGTCGATTGACACTGGTTAAGGCGCACAATATTTCACTGTAGCAGTTCCTTGATGCTTTTTCTGGCGATGAAAAAAGAATCGACTGATGCTTAAATGAACAGCGATTTTATTACAGTACTAGCAGGACCTGTGGATACACTACAGTATTATAATTTAATTATTACAACGGTTTATATGTTTACTTAATATCTATTGCGAAATAGTTCAATTTGTAAAAGTATAATAATCTTAATCTAACCCTCTCACAATTTCTTAAAAGAAGGTGTTACACCGCACACACGTTGGGATCGACCAGCACGCGCAACAAGCGATGATAAAAAAGCAAAATATGCGAGCTAGGTCCAGTTATAAAATAAATGATATCATATAAAAGGGAAATGGGATTTCAGACACTTCTCTCTCTCTCTCTCTCTCTCTCTCTCTCTCTCTCACTGCTCCGTGGAAGGAGGATAGGAACCGAGTAAAGAAAACAGAACAATAGCAACAACTGAAATGACGACAACACAAACGCCTTGACTAAACGTGTAAAAGTTTATTTACACAAGAAAACAAAAGTGGGGATAGGTACAGGTATAATGTCCAATAGATGACTCCTCTTCCAAGATGCGTAGATGGTCGGCCGGACGAACATGCAGACAGGCATATAGATGAAGGTTTCCACATTAGGCAAAAGAGTTTATAAAAATACAACATCGGAAAAAAGTAATATATCATACAACACAGAATACAACCACAAAAATACACATAACACGGAATACAACCGAAAAGGAAATCATGCAATACAGAATACGACAAAATATTCACTTTTCTTCAACTCACGATTCGTTGCACAGTATCTCGAAATGAATGTCCTTCCTTTTTCGCGAACGATTGTTTAAAACAATACATATTCATCAATAAGAGGAATACTATTCTGTATTAGATGATTGAAAATAGCATTTTACTTCGAGTTTATATAAATATTGTTTTTGTTTTTAAAAATTAAATAAATAAATTATTCGTCGGACCTGAGCATCTGAAACCCCCCATCTAAAATGTTTGTTTTTTAATCTTTTTCTTTTTTCTTCAATGGATTATTATCGATTACACACAATCTATCAGATTGTAAAAAAGATTCACAAAAATTATTTATTTTTCGAGTTTTCAGGGGTGCTCAGTTCCCCGTATAAGTTTATTGTAAATCGATCCCCCATATCGGAACCGCTAAAAAAATTATTTATTTATTTTTTTTTTTCCTTCAATGGATTGTTATCGATTACACACCAATCTATCGAATGTCCTTCCTTTTTCGCGAACGACTGAAACCCTGTTAAAATCCTCCTCTCAAAAGTCATAAAGCCATAAAGTTAACAAAAAGAAAATTCCAATCCAAAAATCGTAAATCAGTCTCTTTTCCTTCTTTTTCCTTTTTATTCATTCTCTTGATCATCTGTAATTCTTGTTAAGTAGTTTTCTTCGTAGCTAAATAGTTAGTCATGTCTCGGAGCGAGGGATGCACTCCTTGCCTCAAGCTGGGTTCGTTAAACTGTGATCTAGCTTCGGACGTGCGCGAATTCTTGGCGCGAAAAACAAAAGAAACCGTGGGGACGCTGGGAGAGGGGTTGGTACTCTGGTCGTTGCCATAGCGATGGGGTCACCGGGTCGTCTGCACTCTTCATGAAGCTACCTCAAGGAAGGAGGGGGCGGTCCGGTAACCCGCCTGCCTCTTACCCTTACGCGTAGTAGTATTAAGAATTTCTTTCAGGTTTTTCTTGTCATGAAGATAAAAATGTAAAGGTTGAATAGATTCTTAACTTTCGTGTTCGCTTGTCGCCTACGCACTCGCAAATCTACCTTCAGACTGAATCGGCTGTCGGTCTTATCAATATGCGTACTAGTGGACATACCGAAAGGGTGTCACAAAGGGTTGTAAAATATTTACATCTATCTATCTATCTATCTATCTATCTATCTATCTGTCTTTCTGTCTGTCTGTCTGTCTGTCTGTCTCTCCTTCGTTACAGTATGTCACAAAATTTTATTGTCTTCCATTTTCCGGGAAAATGGTTAATTTTCACAACGGCATTTGAAGATTTTTCAATTTTTAGACAATGATTTAACATTGTTTCTTTGTCGCATGACAAAAACTTAAGAACGACATCTTCACATTTTAAACATTGGCTATCGACGTTTCCGCCCCCCCCCGAATGAGCCTCTCTTTAGCACTTAACATCATCTCTGAAAATAACCAAAAAAATATATCATCTTCTTAGACTCGATCTCTGTCCTACTATCAATAAGAAACAAAAAAAAAAAACTGGAAGACCCTCTCATCATTAAGCTCTTGAATAGATTAGACTCGATGTCTAACTCTAAGGAGATTATGATATGCTGGATCCCAAGCCATGTAGGAATGAGGGGGAATGAAAGAGCTGACTCTGCAGTTAAATCGGCTTTATATTTGATCCCCGACAATTTCAAGATACCATATACTGACTTGAAATCTAAAAGTAATAGATTCCTTCATACAAAATGGCAACAACACTGGAATAACAACATCCGCAATAAATTCTTCCCAATCAAACCCACTTTGGGAAGCTGGAGACAAAATTTTTAAAAATCTAGAAAAGAACAAGTCATTTTGTGACGATTACGTATTGGTCATAAAAGACTAACACACTCCTATATATTCAAAGAAGAACAACAACCACAATGTCGAACATGTCAAACACCTTTGAGAGTTAAAGACTTATTCATGGAATGCAGGTTCTTTGCTCACATCAGAAATCGTTATTCTTAAGCAAACAATATGAAAGATCTATTTGAAAATGTCAACATGGAGGATAGTATTAGAGAGAGACAAGAGCGCCACCAGATAGTATTAGGGAGGGTTGAGAGCGCCAATAGATAGTATTAGAGAGAGTCAGGCCTGCAACCAGATAGTATTAGAGAGAAACAAGAGCACACCAGATAGTATTAGGGAGGGTTGAGATTGCCAATAGATAGTATTAGAGAGAGACAAGCCCACCATCAGATAGTATTAGAGAGAGACTAGAGCGCCACCAGATAGTATTAGGGAGGGTTGAGAGCGCCAATAGATAGTATTAGATAGAGTCAGGCCTGCCACCAGATAGTATTAGAGGGAAACAAAAGCGCCACCAGATAGTATTAGGGAGGGTTGAGAGCGCCAATAGATAGTATTAGAGAGAGTCAGGCCTGCCACCAGATAGTATTAGAGAGAGAAAGAGTGCCACCAAATAGTATTAGGGAGGGTTGAGAGCGCCAATAGATAGTATTAGAGAGAGTCAGGCCTGCCACCAGATAGTATTAGAGAGAGAAAGAGCGCCACCAAATAGTATTAGGGAGGGTTGAGAGCGCCAATAGATAGTATTAGAGAGAGTCAAGCCCGCCACCAGATAGTATTAGAGAGAGACAAGAGCGCCACAAGATAGTATTAGGGAGGGTTTGAGAGCACCAATAGTATTAGAGAGAGTCAAGCCGCCACCAGATAGTATTAGAGAGAAACAAGAGCGCCACCTAATACTATCTGGTGCGGCCTTGACTCTCTCTAATACTATCTATTGGCGCTCTCAACCCTCCTTTATACTATCTGGTGGCGCTCTTGTTTCTCTCTAATACTATCTGGTGGCAGACCTGACTCTCTCTAATACTATCTATTGGCGCTCTCAACCCTCCCTAATACTATCTGGTGGCGCTCTTGTTTCTCTCTAATACTATCTGATGGCGGGCCTGACTCTCTCTAATACTATCTATTGGCGCCTCAACCTCCCTAATACTATCTGGTGGCGCTCTTGTTTCTCTCTAATACTATCTGATGGCGGGCCTGACTCTCTCTAATACTATCTATTGGCGCTCTCAACCCTCCTAATACTATCTGGTGCGCTCTTGTTTCTCTAATACTATCTGATGGCGGGCCTGACTCTCTCTGATACTATCTATTGGCGCTCTCAACCCTCCCTAATACTATCTGGTGGCGCTCTTGTTTCTCTCTAATACTATCTGGTGGCGGGCTTGACTCTCTCTAATACTATCTAAAATCTTGTTAAAACCAATTACTAAATTGTATGAATATAAATACGCGATATGTATAACTTCCTAACTATTAGGCATGACATAACCTTAGACGGGTTGATATTCCATTAAAATCAATAAACAAATAAACAATATAAATACATAAAGATGCTATATTTCGTTTATCAATATTGAAAATAAAGGTAATTGTTTGTACGTAGAAAAAAGGCCCCTTCATAGCACGAAAATGAACCCTCGGCTATTCCATTTCATCGGATCCTAACAGGTGTTATCCCCACCCCCCGCAGAAGATTCAATTGGCGTAATATAATGGGAAATGAATTGTATTTACTAATGATTTATCAATTAGCCGCAGATATACATAGATGTCATAAAAGATGATCATTTGGCCGTTATGAGTGAATTATGTAATATTGGTTGGAATCCTTCCCTCTACTAAAGACGATGGCGTAGAATCCATTTTTTGGTATTTTTCCATTTTTTTATTTTTTTAAAATTTAAATTTTTATTTTATTTTATCTGCAACCGAGTGAGTGATTGAGCAGCACAATTTTTGAATGGCAATCTCTGGCGCAGTGACTGTGAACACTTTAAGTGGTCAGGTCGGATGCCTTCATTAGGTCCATCAATGCGATGCAGAGTGGCATCCGCTCTCCCTGCACCCCTCCTGCATTTGGCACAGTGAGATCTTGTCCACGGTTGCTCGGAAGCCACACTGTGTTCCTGGATAGGTGCAAGATGCAAAGTCTGCAGACGCGCCAGTGTAACACGCGTAATACTTCTCAAACTATGCTGAAGTCGCTCCGATCTCCTTGTTCCTGTGTTCCTGTATAAGGGCACGATGGTAGCGTCCCGTTTGTCCTGAGGGATGTGTCCATGCTCCCAGCAACTGCAGAGTCGCTAGTGTAGTGGTTGGAGCAGTGCTGCCCATGCCTTCAAGATATTTGTTGATATGCTGTCACTCCCGGTTGCTTTCTTATCAGCAAGCCGGTCCTGTCGATTTTGTAGTGGAAAACTACGTAGCCTGGGCAGGTTGTTATGGAGAATGAGCTGTCGCCCAAGCAGCAGATCCTCCCTCTCCACACAGTAAAAACCAATGCGGTTTGGCAACGACGGTGCCACAAGAGTTGTTAGGAAGTATTGAGATTAGGTACCACCCACCTTAGGGACTCCAGCTCCGGATTTGTTTTCGGGGTTTACTCCCTTAGCCTTTCCTTGTAATAAGGTAAATCCGAAAGGGAATGGTGGTTTTATCCTATGTTATGTCTTAGTATCCACATTTCTCCCATTTCTAAAACCATGTTTCTTCTAACAAACATATCTAGCCTCTAAATATATAACATGTCAGGACGGTGTGGGGGGGGGGAGCAAATGGTCAGTGTAAAAGGCAGTGTGGGTAAAAGAAAAAAATGACAAATAAAAAAATAATTGAATTAAAATCAGAAATAAAGTCAGAAATTACAGTTAGGCGAAACATAATGAGGAATAGAATAAAGTCTTCCACTTGACCATTTAAAAACTTACAAATTCTGCAAACAAGTCCACATTTCTTCCATTTCTATAACCATGCTTTTTCTAATAATCCTACCTAGCTTCTTAATATATAACATGTCAGGACGGTGTGTGTGTGTGTGTGTGTGTGGGGGGGGTAAAGCACATGGTCAATGTAATATTACAAAGTATTTATTGCCACATGTCTTACGCAATAAGTAAACACATCTCTTAAAGCTTATAATTCTTTTACTACTACTTGACATAAAGATAATTTTTATGCTTAGATATGCTTTGATATTGGATTGGACAGTTTTTTCTATTGAAACAAATAAAAGTGAGGAAGGTTAGTGAAAAGGGAATAAATGTAAAGAAAATTGAATTAAGCGAAACTGAAATGAAAAGAAAACTTGTAGCAATTAAATAAATCCAATTTATTTCTTTAAATTCTATTCTCTCATTGTCTTAATACAATACAGTGCAATTTTTCTTAATCAAAAACACCTATTTTTGGGTATGTGGAACGGATTAATAGCATTTCAGTTAATTTCAATGGGGAAAATTGATTTGATATACGAGGAAATTGATTTACGAACTCGGTCACAGAATAAATCAAACTCGTAAGTCAATGTATCATAGTCGTAATGAAATAAGAAAGATAATTATAGACCGTAGAAGCGTGTTACACGGATTTTCCGACTGTTTTGTCTTGCGGGATTTTTAAAAAAAAACGAAAAAAAAAAAAAATAACGAAAAAAAACCTAAAAAACCCCCGAAAATAAAGATAAAATAAAAAGAACAACAAACCTCCATGAGACCTTGATCAGAAGAACCCCTTTACGCATGTCCGTCAAAAAGAACTGACTCCCTACTCACAAAAGAATAATTCGGCCATTCGAACTGAGGCCGCAACTGAGTGTAGTCGTTTCCTAGCTAGGGAGCATGTTCCCTCGCTACGGCCGACTATGCCCCGTACAATAAAGCCTAAGTCGTAAAACTTACTCTTGCCTTTGTCTCTTTCCCCTTTCGTTCTTTTTCGTTCCATAAATTCCATTACAGCTGATCAGCCCACAAGAATTACGAACCAGTTTTATTGCGGACAAGATACCAATACAAACAAAATTAGCACCATAGTCTCTTGTTACTGATAACAGTTAACTCCGGAGAATGGAAATCGGTAATAGACCCCTGCAAAGTTTCTCGGTCTTGAGAACTAAGCATAGGAACAGTCCCCTGACATTGATGTCAATTGGAATTTTCCAGACATCTAATAAGATGTCTGGAAAATTCCAATTCACAACGATGTCAAGCGACTGTTTCTATGCTTAGTTCACTAGACCGAGAAACTTTGCAGGGATCAATAATGGAGATTCAGTGTCTCTGCTTACATCATAATCTTCAGAAATTGTGTAAGTTTATCAATGAGTATTTAAGTTATAGCCAAAATCATTAATACATAGAATAAATCTTATTTATTAACAACAATGTCTCTAAACAGTCCATCTTATTAACGTGTTTAAAATCCTGCAATGTGTCTAATATATCAGTAAGGAATAAATGTTTACCTAAGATATGGTGTGGTTAATTTGCATACTGATTTTAAGAAAGCCAGGTTTAATAAATGATTACTTGGTTTTATTGATATCTAATATTATTGTTTTATTATCCAGCGTATTAAAATCAATCCCATGTAGAAACTAATTAAAATATTATTAAAATAAGTGTAATCTTTTTATATGCGTTTTTATTTAATTTCTTTATTCTTTCTAATTAAATATGTTTAATCACATTGAAACTTAAATACTTATGCCCGGAGGGTGCGTACTCTTGCTAGTCTGATTAATGATTATGAATTTTTTTTATATCGACAAATAGAAGGTTTCTAATAGAAAAAGTGACCGAGGAGTTTGTACAGCAATTCATCATGTACCTGACAATTATGACCACTTGTTATTGTCACACCAACTTTATTGAATTGAAATACATTTAAAATTAGATAAGTGTCTGTAGTCAAAGAATTCTTGTGTTGTAAATGAGAGAAGGGATAACAAAAAAAAAACCTGTAACCTCAAATCAACCAAGAATAATAAACCTTTTTTATGCTTATACGAATGGTTATTATTGAATGGTATTCATTTATCTTTTATTGTGATTGGCAATCTTCGATTCTATATAAAGTTTTGACTAGGATCAATTTCAGATCTAAAATTATATATATACTAGCAAATATATACACCTTTCGGTTGCAAGTATTTAAGTTTTAATGTAATAAAATATCATATTAACTTAAAAAGATGAATGAAACAAAATAAGAATGCAGATAAAAAGATTTCTAACAGATTTGAACGTTTACACGCTGTTCCATCAGAGACCAAAGAAAAGTGAAAGGTGCACATGCAAAAATTGGCAAAGGACAATAAGACATAATACGTATTTTTATGATATAATTTTATTTAGGAAGTCGAAAGTTGGGAGGAGAGAAAAAGATGAGAAAGTTCATGAGCATGAATATCTGTATACATCCGCAATAGGAATATTTGTCGGGATAATTTGAATCCCCATAAATATACATGTAAATTGAATGGAAGTATGAATATGGCAATATCTATTAAAAATTCCAAATCGGAATGTGGCACTTATCTTCGTTTTAGTTACTTCGTTTCCATTCGGCTCATAGCTGTATGGATGACCACCCTGGATCTAATTTCTTCTGTCCCCATGAAGATGATATCGGGGTTTCAACTGACCATAGTAGTAAACTTCTCTTCTATGCCGCATGCAGGCGATTTTCGCCAACCCTCAACGAGGTGAAGCGTCCAACTATCTTCGCCAAAAAACTCCTGAGTGAAAAACTAAACTAATGATAGGGATCTCTTTCCTCCCCCCCACCCAAAGGGAGGTGGGGTGTATTTCCGTTCATCCCTTTGCCTTCCTCCTCTTCAGAGGCCGGTTGACGTGACAATGCTGGTCAAAGAACTTCTGCTACAGATTGGGGTCATTTAGTGAGACACGGACCTCGGCTCTGACGTCACGGAGTTTCCAGAATATTCTGGGGTGTTCCCTTTTAACTATTGTAAAAATTAAAGTCTATAGTCTCATTGTAAAATAATTAAACGGTCTATAGAAAAGTTGAATTGAAAAGAAAACGGTAATCATGTATCTGGAGAAAGAGACAAAAAAATTAAAAAAAGAAAGTTTTTAGTGGACTAAGATTCTAAGAACTCAATGTATGTCAGCCAGTGACCGGTCAATGACCCCTGAACTAGATAAAAAATACGGAAGTCCCAAATTTTCTGCAGAAGAACGGAAACGGATATGTCCCTTCCCCCACCCGGGACCACAAGCGGAAGTAAGGGAACTCATCCTCTTTCGCTGGGTGTCTCACAAAGAGATTATTTTACATGTTTTTCTAAAAAAATCACAAAGTGACTTTAAATGAGAAAGGATTGAATGCTGTCTTATGATGTTCCAAACTACTACAGTGACAGATTACAATAAACCTTTTTCTATAGCAAACATTTTTCAATAGTCATCATATCTATGATAAAAAATAAGACGAAAGAAGAGCACGAAGAGCATATACATCACGTTGTTCAAAGAAAAGAAGAATATCGATTTGAATTGAGTGAAAAAAATGTAATTTCTTGTTTGTTTGTCTGTTTGTTTTGTTTTACGGCATATCCACCCCAGTGGGCCATTTAATGCCGATAAAGTTTTGAAATAAATCAATTCTTAATGGATAATACAATTTTTTTATAAATACATTTTTCTATTTAACCCATAGATGGGACCCTAACAGGTACTACCACTCCGGGTCAGAGTGGACCAGGGAGCAATGGTGATGAATGGGGTGCTCCACATTCCCCAAACCTCCAAAACTGGAACCTCACCATCAGATAGAGTTTAACGTCATTCCCAGGACATGTAGACCCGCAGCCACCGCCTTCTAGCACCCATATGATAAAAAGGGGTTGGGGCTTGCCATAAAGGCAATAGGGTTGGGAAAATCATATAGGTGCTAGGGCTTGACATGACCAGCCGATTGATCGGAGGGGGCTTCTCCGACCGCCCGTCTAGCCCAAGATAGGACCAAAGTGGAGTATTGCATGTCATGAACTGCTCATTCACCTGGGCTCTATCATAAAGCATCACAGGTCGCCACCTACGGCCAACAGGTGGCCCCATTGGGGGAGTCTTACCCCTCTGCAGAGGTGCAGTCGGTGCATTCTAACGGCCCAGCCGACAGGGCGGTGTAATTTCTTCATGGATAGTATAAATACCTGAGACAGATTATTGATTTAAAATCACGTCCATCTCTGTCGGCTGGGGCTTTAGAATATGTAGACTGGGACTGTAGAATCCCTGCAGAGGTGTAAGACCTCCAATGGGTACACCTGTCAACCGTAAGTGGTGACCCATGATGCTTAAAGATAGAAGCCTGGTGGCTGAGCAGTTCATGATATGCAACACTCAATTAGATTTTTACTTAGGCTAGACAGTCAGTTGGAGGACCCCCTCCGATCAACCAGCTGGTTACGTCAAGCCCTAGCACCTGTATGATTTTCTGAACCCTATTGCAAGCTCGAATTAAAAAAAATCATATATATGCTAGAAGGCGGTGGAAGAGGGACTTTGTGACCGGGGTATAACGTTAAATTCTATCTGATGCTGAAGTTTCAATTCTGGATCTCTGGGGAACGCCTTGATCACTATTACTCCCAGGTCCACTCTAAACGGTTACCTGTTGGAATCCATGGCTTAAATAGAAAAATGAATTAGAAAAATGTTAAAAAATTGAGTTAAAAAAAATTGAGTAACCATAATGAATGAAACAAAACAAAACGTCTTCAGCATAAAATAACCCAACATGGGTTTACATGCCGTAAAATCCAACCAATCAAACAACCAACCAACCAATCAACCAACCAACCAACCAAACAAACAAACAAACAAAATCACGCAAATCATCATCATCATCATCATCATCATCATCATCATCATCATCATCATCATGTCACGCTAGTAGCACGGATATCCATGACAATCTCTCACCAACCGTCCCTATCATCCATGTCCCCGGTAGGTCCTCTGCACGGCATCCAGTATCTCCAGGCCTAAGTATCTAAATTTTAATGTAATGAAATATATTGAATAAGAAAGACTAACGAAATTAAATAAGAACACATATAAAAAGATTACACTTATTCTAATTATAATTTAATTGGTTTCTATATAAAATCATTCATAGGATTGCTTTTAATATATTGGGGAATAAAAACAATAATATTAGAGATCAATAACACCAAGTAATTATTTATTAAACCCGGTTTTGTTAAAACCAGTAAGCAAATTAACAAAACCATACATTATGCAAACCTTTATTTCCTAGTCATACATAATACGTATTGCAGGATTTTAAATGCACTAATAACATGGGCTGTTTTGAGGCAAATGAGGTTAATAAATAAGATATAAAAATTATTCTATATATAAATGGTTTTGAGTATAAATTAGATATTGATAAGATTACGCAATTCATGAGGGTATTATGACATATGCAGTGAAGTAGTTTAGGTTAGAGATAGACAGACACCGAATCTCTCCATTATAGTAAGATTGTACGATACTTTTGAATTGCCGACATCGGTGGGATTTACAATGACGTGAAATAGCAGTAAACAAAAAAGGAATCTAAACGAATTTTTGGACGTCAATCCAAAAAGAAAAAAATATACTAAAAAGGGTTCATATCTCTTGTTAATCTAAATTATCTTGTAAATCTCGTGATACAATCAGTAAAAGAGATAAAAACGTGAGTTAATGATGAAAATGCGACGAGGTCAATTTTTATTAGAAAAAAGGTTAATGGGAAAATAACAGAAGGTAATGAACAGGAATAGTATAAAAAGATCCACTGGTCGAGCAGAACTTCAAATCTCTGCCGTTTAGCGACATCGAGAGGTAAGTTTCTTATTTCTTGTTTGGTCGTCTTTATTCTCACAGATGTGACATTTCTTTAATAACACTAATGGTATTTTTGATTGGCGATCCCTCGATGTCAAAGATGATGGTTTTCTAATCTCAATCCTGTCCATGGGTCATTAGATGGATGATGGGGAGATTCTTAGCTCTGTAACTTTGGCTGCAGTACAGGCATGTTGTTCCTCGGTGCAGTGTTGGTCGATGGTCGAGGCTGCTGTCTTCGAGCGTTCAATATTGGTCATCTTTCCTCCAGCTCTGCAGTTCGTTTGCATTCAAAAGTACCGGTGTCGTCCCTGATAGTTGTCCTCCAGAGTGTTCTGTTTTTCGCTGCTGTCTTCCAGGTTTTGACATCGATTTCGCATTTCTTGAGATTTGCTTTCAAGACGTCTTTAAACACTTAACATAACTTAACACTGTTGTTATATAATTTTTTGTGTCAGGTCAGTAGAAAACAGGTCTTCTTTCTTACCTGCTACTAGTACCCTGTACTACTTGTTCCATGGTCGGGTTGTCGGCGAGTAAACTGGCATTCCCTTTAGGCACACCTAAGCTTGTATGGTGAAATGGGTGTGTGTACATCCAGTATCACTAAAAACAACAACTGTCAAAGGGCGGATGAGCTCCAGGGGAATCAACAGCCATCTAAACCAATAGTAGTAGAATTGGGGGAACTTACTACTTATATAAATCTCCAAATGTGTTTGGTGGGGCTCCTTAGCCTTGGACGGCAATCCATCTAGACAAGAAAAAGTAAGAGTAAACCCCGAAATCAAATCCGGAGATGGAGTCCCTTAGGCGGTGTGATTCTGAACTTCCAGCAACTCCTGCGACACCACATTTGCTAAATAGCATTGTTCTTCCCTTTCCTTTGTAAAGTAGTCCTACCTGTTCAATGGTCGAGTTAGATTATTTTAAGAATGTTTTCTTTTACACTTGGACTCCAGTTTCTCTTTTACCTCATCATTTATTTGACCAAATTTTGATTAATTAACGAGACTTACTGCTCTTTCATTTAAAACACTTCAGTGTCTCTGATTCAAAAAATGATTTTTTAATATAGCGTATTATCTTTTAACGGCATGTCAACCCGTCTAGGTCTAATTAATTAGGGCTCTTTAATTTAAAATCTATAAACACTTCAATATCTCTGATGATTTAAAAAACACTGAGATCGGTAAAAGCTACGGATTGGATTGTTGTTTTTATTTTTGTTTCGTTTTGTTTTTATTGAACACCATTTTATTTATTTTTTGCAGCTTTCAAGATGAAATTGTTCCTCGTATTTTTGTTGGTGGCCTCTTGCCAGGCTATCGAACTCTTCGACTTCAGTGAGTATTAACCTCTTCCCTTTAACTTAAAATTACCCGTCCAAACCAAGACAGTTTTTTATTTGCTTAATCATCCCTTTTATATTTGATTAAATGAATTTGAGAATATTTATGATGGAATTATTAATATTTTTGAAGTTATATGAGTTTAAAATTTATTCTGTTATTATTATCCCAAGTATTCTCGGTATAATCATTACACACACACACACACACACACACACACACACATATATATATATATATATATTATATATATATATATATATATATATATATATATAATGTGGATTACTTAATTATTATATATTTCTCCCGCTTTGGTTGGGTTCTTTAAATAGGGATTTAATTACAAATTCACCGTTCAGGCGTCTAGCTACGCTCGCCTTTGTTTACAAATGTTTGAGCACTCTAGTGAATCTCATTTCCGCTTAGAAATGTAGCGATTAAATATTCTCCTATGTTTGACAGCTGCCTTTGGACGCACGGGTATAAGGGCTTGGCGAACGAAAGTTCATTCTAGTCTCGAACCCGGCTAGAGGTAGCTGTTAATGTATAGTCGAACTGATGAGATGTGATACATCGAAACACGTGTCTGTGGATTACTTAATTTTTATATATATTTATATATATATGCACACAGAATTGAAAGAAAAAAAATCTAAGTTTATTAATTTTATGCCAAAAACTGTTTCATTTTCATTTCTTACTGCATTAATTTTGTAAAGTGAAATTTTGATTTCAAATGAAATCATTTACATTCTTTAGAAAAAAAATTATCCTTTTCTCAGTATCCGTTAGAATTTGGAATTTTTAACACAATACAGAAATAAACTAGTGAAAAACTATTCTTTTATATTTTGAAAATAGTAGCTAAAATAAATAACACCACAATTGCTAAAAAATGTACTCGAGACTCATAGAAAACGGGAAATTATCGGCAAACGAAGCGTCTCGAGCGAGTAAATTTAGTTTCTGTGATAGAACACAAATACTCGGGATTGTAAAAAAATGCCTATCTCGTGAATACTCGGGATAATGAAAGAAGCGGTTAAAATACTTTTATCTGACTATAAACTAAATTCATTGCCCTTTAAGCCATAAATCAATTCTCAAAGGACGCTGAAGTCGAACAATTCAGAGTTCGAACAGAAAAGTTTAGTTAAAAAGTGCTCAGTTGTCGAACAAATACTCCATGATTTTATTTCTATTTAAACCTCAATTATTAATAAAATTATTTTACATTGTTAATACTGTTAACCATAATTATATACTAGTAACGTGCAAGTGTATTTAAATAACAAAATAGTGGTTTACAGTGTGAACGGGAAGGCTAATTTGCATATTGATAAAAAATATTTGATTTTGATAAATATGTTCTTAGTATTATCGATTTCTAATTGTTTGGTTTTATCTTAATGAATATGAGCAAAAATCTCTGGGATAAATCTTAGAAGAAATCCATTAACAAGATGAAATAACTGTAATTTTATTCTTTACTTCCTATTTTAATTAAATAGTTAAATTAGGAAAATTTAGCAATGAAAGACGGGAATGATGGAAGTGTAAATTTCAGTTGTTCTATTTTTTGATTATAACTCCTATTTCAAATGTTTTTATCTGCATTCTTATTTAGTTTCATTAGCCTTTCTAATTTGATAGAATATTCTATTATATCAAGAATTAGATACTTGCATCCTACGAAGGGTGCATATATTTGCTAGTTTGAATTAAATTCTGATCGCAGATTTAATTCTGAAATTTTCATTGATAAGTGCAAAAATATGCATAAGAAAAGTATAAATACCCCCCCCCCCCAAAAAAAAAAAAATCAATAAACAAAAACCCAAAAACAAATAAACATTTTGTTGTTCCTGTTAAAAATTATTTACGTAGAGTTTTGTCATAAATTTTCACTGTTCGAAATCTGATTTTATGTGTGTGTAACAGGCTATGAGGTGGAGAAAGAGGTCGAATTGAAGAACCTGGTAAAAGTTGCCGAAGAGGAGATCTTCAAGATGTTGGTAAAGGAATACCCCGATAAAGACCAGAAGTAAGTAATGCTTTTAAAGTTCCTCGATTTTACCCTAATCATCATCTAGCGCTAAATGAACACAAAAGTATACATGACTGGGTAGGAAAAGGGATCCACTGGGAATTGTATAAGAGATTAGAATTTGACTATGCTGGTGAAGGAATACCCCGATAAATATCAGAAGTAATACTTTTAAGATTATACTAGCGCATTTTAATCGTATACATGCAAGAGTACAATTTTGCGCTCATCCCCAGGGAGGATATACATAATTTTGGAAATTGCGTATATATTGATTTTTACTAAGGCGAGTCAAAAGTTTTCCAATATTTTTAAATATTTTGGTATGTGGTAGTTTGTGGTGTGTATGTATCATGTGACCGAAGCAGTTCAAGTAGTGCGAGTTACTGTGGTTGGTAGTATCGTGGTAGTTGATGTGCTGACATGTTGTGCATAGCTTTACTCAGATGAACATGTAGAAGTCTAATTCAGAAAATTATGCTTTAAGATTTCGAAGTAGGTCATAACTTGGTGGAAGGAACCAAAACATTTTCTGTGAGAAATGTGACAACGCTGTTAATCAGAGTACGATAACCAGATGGTTGAAGAACTTCCACTCGTGTTACAAGAACCTCACCGATCATGCAAGATCGTAGAGGCCTAAAACCACGGTAAATCCAGTGAGTAGCACTTGGAGAGTATCAGGCGAGCTTGACATCTTTTGTTGGTCGACACCTTCACAACCTCGGTAAAAGCATCACATTACCTAAATATTGCCAAACATTTGACTCACCCTAATCTATATATTAACACTCTCGTTTCTTAATCTCCCACCCTTATAATCTAGCAACACCCTCTGGTTAAAAATGAGATCATCCAAATCGTCCAAGATGAAATACAGAACTGTAAATCCTGATTATCTAGTGTTGCTTATCCGCCAAATTCTTATTTCTTATGAGTGTCGTCCCCCCAGCTAAATAATGGCTATTCCGTTTTTATTAGAAAGAAAGAAAGGGATGAAAAAGGTTATGCAACACAGAAGAAACATAAAAAGAAAGAAAGAAAGAGAGTAGGGGAAAATAATGAGAAGGGGCGATAACGATAATCTGTTTCAATCGAACATAAAGATGCTATTTTATGAGGAATAGATAATGGATAATAATACTGAAAAATGTTTGATTTTCCCCGTGCAGGATGCTCAAAGAAATCTCCCACCACATCGCTGTCCTTGTCAAAAGTGAAGTCGATGCCGCTTTTGAATTCGTTAACCATGGATCCGAATTGGCCAAAAAGGTGAGAAGGATTTGTTCATTTATTAAGGCCACAGGTAGCGTTTATAATTACCAAGGTGAGGTGTCCTGAAAAGTTCTCAGCCAGACCAAAGTTCATGTAACGTATATACAACCTCAAATATTTATCCAGAAATTTAACATACTTGACACATTGGTTCTCAATGAAAAATTGAATTAAAAAAAGTAATTAACGTATTGGTTTGACTGAGAACTTAAAGTAAACCTCGTAATTTCGTAGTTTTAATACAATTAAATAGTTAATTAAAATTTTTTAATTGTCTGAAGTGGACGCAAAAATGATTCTCTACAAAGAAATATGGGATTAAAGCTTTCCTCTCTTATTTGCGAGTTCAGATTCTGGGACTTATGTTACCCGCTGTGAATACCTATCTGTTATTGAATTGGAAAAAATATAATATTGTTAATTATATATATAATATATTTTTATTTAGCTGACCAATAACATGTGGGAAAATCTGAAAAAAGCCGCCAGCGATATGGTCGATGGTTTGGAATCCGTTCCTGAAGCTGTCAAGAAATTCCTTCATGATTTTAATCGTGATCTTAAAGAGATGGAAGGTAAGTAAGAACGAAATTCTAATATATTTTATTTTTATTTCATTTAAAGTCATTTTATTTGATTTATGAAACTGCATACAGACAGATTATTATTTTTGAAAATTAAAAAAAATCTTTATTCTTATAAATGTTTATAATTTAAAATAAAAGCTTTTGAAAAATTAAGATAAAATCTTTCAATGACAGCATGAGACGTCAATATATTTTGAAATGGAACGATATTAACGATAATAGAACTCTAAGAATCTTTTTTCCTTTCATTTTTTTCATATGGAAATATTTTTCAGATGAAGCATTTTAACGTCTACTAGAAATCACCTCAAAGATTATTTAACACACACACACACACACACACACACACACACACACACACACACACATACACTGAAATGTTTGCATATTATCATATAGAAAAATACATCATCTAAACATTTGTATTATTTGGATTTTTCTGACAATTGTCCTCATCTTTATTGTTATCTTTACAACCTTTCGGTCGATGTACCGAAAAGTTGTACATATAACAATAAAGGTGAGGACAATAGTCAGGAAAATCCAAATAATACTAATTATCAAGAAATAAAAATTTGGTATTTATATATTTTAAAATTCACACACACACACACACACACACACACACACACACACACACACACACACACACACACACCACACACACAACACACTTATATTCATACATACATACCTGCAAACGCACACACTCACACACACCAACACACCTACAAATACATACACTTACACACTCACACACCTGCACACACACACACACACACACACATATATATATATATATCTGTGTCTGTGTGTGTGTGTGTGTGTGTGTGTGTATTTCTGTGCGGAGCATTAATCTTTAGCTTTGTTGATATTAAAATAACGTTTCGACCGATAAATTCTTCTTTTTTATTTGTCAATGTCTTTTGTATTAATCTTTATAATTTAGCAGTGATAACAATCGAATGATATTATTTATCTTCAGAACAAGGTGTACTTGATATCTACCTCGATGATGTCTTCGATCACATCATCGATAGAGCTTTTGCTAAGGTGACTATTACTTTTCTTTTAAAAATATTTCGTGTTCTTTCGTCTTTTGTCATAGCTCAGTGATTGGATCGAGGTTTAAACAAAGTAAGTCTTGAAAACTCATCCCAAGATGGATAAACGATTTGAATATTTAACGACATCAATCATATGTATAGTGAAACAAATTAAACACCTTTTATTGATCTTAGTCTATTACATAGATTTCACATCTATCTATCTATCTATCTATCTATCTATCTATCTGTGTTTATATATATCTAAGGATATTAACTTCTTTTTCTCTTGCTTTACTTCATACTTTCTCTATTCTTATACATTTCAATAAATTATTTGTACAGCATTGTTTACTCTTTTCTTTCTCTTTCTCTCTCTCTCTCTCTTTCTCTCTCTCTCTCCCATATATATATATATATATATATATATATATATATATATATATATACATATCACTGTTCATATTTATCTTTCTTTATTTCTTATTATCTCCCTTTCCTAGACAGATCATATGTATTTTACAATGTCCCTTGGCTTTACTAACCCAAACTTATGATATATTTTGTGATATTTAAAAAATTCCATAAATCTTTATTGTATACTTTACAAAATTGCAGGTTGGTCTATTCAGCCGATATTTCTTCGATCTATCTATCTATATATCTATCTATCTATCTATTTATCACAGTATATCAGTATCTATCTATATATCTATTTATTTATTTATCTATCTATCCTAGTTGATTAAATATATCTAAGCCTGTTCATTTATTTTTCACTGTCTTTATCTCATTCTCTCTCTATTTTTACTTATTTCAGGAAATTATTCTTACAGCATTGTTTACTATCTATATATCTATCAATCTGTAATCATCCCTATTTATCTCCCTTTGTTCTTTATTATCTCCCTTGCCAAGTCGGGACATATCTACTTTACAATATCCAATATTATACAATATTATAATATACAATATCCCTTTGTTGTAATAACCCAAACATATTATATATCTAAATTCTATTTATATCCATCTATCTACACCAAAAGTGAATCTGATCCATTAATCAAGTTTAAATATAAATGAATTTACGCTTCATCATTTTTTCATTAAAATGTTATTATTATTAATGATAGATTTTCTGATATTTTAAAAATTCCAATAATCTTCATCCCTTACCAAAATCTTTACAGATCGAATACGGACTTGTTGAGAGACGTGACATCTGGGATCAATTGAACGACACCCTTCATCGTGTCATTGGTCACTTGAGCGGAAAATTCAGTGACTTAAAGGATTTCTTTAAAAAGTCAGTCAAGGTTGGAGCCGAGAAATTGCAGCCTCATCTTATCAACGTCAAGAAACTCGCTAGCGATGTAAGAGAACTTTCGTTTTTATTGGAAAACTTTTACTTATTGGGTGGAATTCAAGTCTCTCTCTCTCTCTCTCTCTATATATATATATATATATAAGAATGATATTCAGAATATATATATATATATATATATATATATATATATAACTCGGGGAAGACTTGCTGGACGCTGGTATTGGCGTCTCCAATGACAACATAAACAACCTCGACTCGGCCAGTCGTTGATTGGGTTTGTGGCATTCGTGCACCAATTCTTTCCTATCGAGTGTGCCAAAAAGTGCGGATGGTCCAACACAAGCCTTCACCACTATAAACAAATCACTGTGTGGGTTGTTCATTGTATGAACCCTCATGAGTCGAAATCGACGAGAGAGTCCATAATATATATATATATATATATATATATATATATATATATTATATATATATATATTCGTGTAATTAAACAATTTTAAAGACCAATCTTTCACAATAGGTCGTTCATTACAAGAAATATTTTTTGAACAGGTCATAGCTTACCGTCGTTATAATAAAATGATAAAAATATATTGTGGATAAAAACGAGGGATAATTCATTGAACGAAGTTGTTCACACACACACACACTCACACACACACACACTCTCTCTCTCTCTCTCTCTCTCACACACTCACCCATATATATATATATATATATATATATATATATATATATATATATATATATATCCGCGTATGTTTATACAAAGCTTTTTCATCCTACATCGTATTAAGTATTTTATTGTTTTGTTTCTTCTTTCAGTTATTGGCCAATCTTAATGTAGTGAGCAAGAATGTTGCCCAACAGGCCCTTGAGTTTTTCAAACCATTCGCTAAACAACTTGGTGATTTGTGGGTTAAACTTGTCAAGAAAATTAATGAACAATTCCATCTGAAAGAACCAATCCCAACTCCTGCCTCTTGGTAAACAGCGCCGACAACAATAAAAAAAAATGTTATTTATTGTAAATAAAATTTAAGTAAATATTCAGTAATGTCTTTTCTCTTTATTTTGTTACCTCAGAGATTTTTTGCGCGTACTCCTTCGATGATTCGACGAATAGTCAGGATATGAGAAATTATTGATCGATTTCTCCGAAAGACGTATGGCTTTCCCGAAGAACTTTCTCATCGTTTGGTCACATATAAATTAGACGTAGGGCATCATATGTTGGGAATGTACATAAAATAACATATAACATACCTTTTTATCTCCGGTAAGCTAAGATACTCATCTTCATATATTCGACGCAGAATACTTGAAATTCAATCAACAAAGCAAAACATGACATGGGAGGTGTTCGTTTTATTAACAGGGACTAACTAAAAAGCTAACATGACCCCTGTACGCAAAAAATGGGATTCCGGGCAGATAACTCTGACTTGACAATTATTACTATCAAGACACAAGAATCGACTGATGCTTGAATGAACAGCGATTTGATTACAGTACTAGCACGACCTATGCATACAATACAGTGAAATAGTTCACTTTGTAAAAAGTATAATAATCTTAATTTAACCTTCTCTCACTATTTCTTGAAAGAATGGTTGTTAAATATTTACATTTCTCTCTCTCTCTCTCTCTCTCTCTCTCTCTCTCTCTCTCTCTCTCTCTCTGGTTACAGTATGTCTCAAAATTTTATTGTCTTCCATTTTCCGGGAAAATGGTTAATTTTCACAACGGCATTTGAAGATTTTTCAATTTTTAGACAATGATTTAGCATTGTTTCTTTATTCGATGTTGACTTTTGAATTTTTAGACAATGATTTAGTATTGTTTCTTTGTCGCATGACAAAAACTTAAGAACGACATCTTCACATTTTAAACATTGGCTCTCGACGTTTCCGCTCCCCCGAATGAGCATCTCTTTAGTACTTGACATCATCTCTGAAAATAACCAAAAAATTTATCATCTTCTTAGACTCGCTCTCTGTCCTACTATCATTAAGAAATAAAAAAACTGGAAGACCCTCTCATCATTAAGCTCTTGAATAGATTAGACTCGATGTCTAACTCTATGGAGGTTATGATATGCTGGATCCCAAGCCATATAGGATTGAGGAGGAATGAAAGAGCTGACTCTGCAGCTAAATCGGCTCTAGATTTGATCCCCGACAATTTCAAGATACCATATACTGACTTGAAACCTAAAAGTAATAGATTTCTTCATACAAAATGGCAACAATACGGGAATAACAACATCCACAATAAACTCTTCCTAATCAAACCCACTTTTGGGAGGCTGGAGACCAACTTTAATGAAGTCTAGAAAGAACAAGTCATTGTGTCCCGATTACGCACTGGTCATAAAAGAATAATGCACTCCTATATACCCAAACAAGAACAACAACCACAGTGTGAAACAGGTCGAACACCTTTGACAGTTAAACACTTATTCATGGAATGCAGTTTTTTTGCTCACATCAAAAATCGTTATTTTAAAGCAAACAATATGAAAGATATGTTTGAAAATGTCAACATGGGGGATATTCTCTCCTTTCTGAGGGAAATAAAATTATACGATAGAATATAGACATGAAACTAATCAATACCATACAACATGATCTCCAAAAATTCTAACACATTGTTAAAACCAATTACTAAAAAGTATGAATATAAATACACGATATGTATAACTTCCTAACCATTAGGCATGACATAACCCAAGACGGGTTGATATGCCGTTAAAATCAATAAACAAACAAACAATATACATACATTAAGATGCTTTATTTGGTTTATCAATATTGAAAATAAAGGTAATTGTTTGTATGTAGAAAAAAGGCTCCTTCATAGCACCAAAATGAACCCTAGGCTATTCCATTTCATAGGATCCTAACAGGTCTTATTCTCCCCACCACCCACAGAATTGAATCAATTGGCGTAATATCATAGGAAATGAATTGTATTTATTAATGATTTATCAATTAGCCATATATATACATAGATGTCATAAAAGATGATCATTTGGTCGATATGAGTGAATTATGTAATCTTACAAAGTATTGCCACATGTCTTACGCAATAAGTAAACACATCTTTTAAAGCTTATAATTCTTTTACTACTACTTGACATAAAGATCATTTTTATGCTTAAATATGCTTTGATATTGGATTGGACAGTTTTTTCTATTGAAACAAATAAAAGTGAGGAAGGTTAGTGAAAAGGGAATAAATGTAAAGAAAATTGAATTAAGTGAAAGTGAAATGAAAAGAAAATTTTTAGCAATTAAATAAATCCAATTTATTTCTTTAAATTCTATTCTCTCATGTTCTTAATACAATACAGTACAATTTTTCTTAATCGAAAACATATTTTTTGGTGTGTGGAACGGATTAATACTATTTCAATTAATTTCAATGGGGAAAATTGATTTGATATACGAGAAAATTGATTTACGAACTCGGTCAAGGTAACATAGTCGGAATGAAATAAGAAAGATAATTATAGACCGTAGAAGCGTGTGACACGGATTTTCCGACTGTTTTGTCTTGTGGGGATTAAAAAAAAACGAAAATAAAAAAGACAAAATAAAAAAATGAAAAAAAAAAAAAAAAAAACTCCCATGAGGTCTTGATCGCAAGAACCCCTTTGCATATTTCCGTCAAAAAGGACTCCCTACCCACAAAAGAATAATTCGGCCATTCGAACTGAGGCCGTAACTGAGTGTGGTTGTTCCTAGCTAAGGGGTATGTTCCCTCACTACAGCTGACTATGCTCCGTTCAATAAAGCCTAAATCGTAAAACTACCTCTTGCCTTTGTCTCTTTCCTTTCTAGTTCCTTAAATTCTATTTCAGCTGACTAGCCCACAAGAATTAAGAACCAGTTTTATTGCAGACAAGATATCAATACAAACGAAATTAATTTAGCCCCATAGTCTCTTGAGATTAATAACAGTTAACTTGGGAGAATGGAAATTGGTAATAGACCCCTGCAAAGTTGCTCGGTCTTGGGAACTAAGCATAGAAACAGTCCCTTGACATCGTTGTCGATTGGAATTTTCCAGACATCTTATTAGATGTCTGGAAAAATTCCAACAATTGACAACGATGTCAGGGACTGTTTCTATGATTACTTGGTGTTATTGATATCTAATATTATTGTTTTATTATCCAACGTATTAAAATCAATCCAATGTAGAAAATAATTAAAATATGATTAAAATAAGTGTAATCTTTTTATATGCGTTTTTATTTAATTTCTTTATTCTTTCTAATTAAATATGTTTCATTACATTGAAACTTAAATACTTATGCCCGGAGGGTCCGTATTCTTGCTAGTCTGACTAATGATTATGAAGTTTTTCATATGGACAAATAGAAGATTTCTAATAGAAAATGACCGAGGATTTTCTAAAGAGATTCGTCATATACCCAACAATTTAATTATGACCACTTGTTATTGCCACACCAACTTTATTGAATTGAAAGACATTTAAAATTAGATAAGTGTCTGTAGTCAAAGAATTCTTGTGTTGTAAAAGAGAGAAGGGATACAAAAAAACAAAAACAAAGAAAAAACAAACTGGAACCTCAAATCAACCAAGAATAATAAATCCAATTTTGATGTCAACTGGTGCAATTTTACGGCTTCAGCAAAATGTTATTCAAGTGCATCAAACTTATTAAGCAAGTCACACCTGGGACTTTTTACAGTTTTAACTTATCAATATGGCAACCTGCTCTTCGAGGTGGGGTCCGGTAGTTTCGGCCACTGTACCAGTGTTGATAAATTAACAGCGTGTTCCCACGGGGCCATCCCCCAGGCAACACTTGCCCCCTTGATTTAAAGGGGCAGGGTTGGGTTGGGTTTATTGCACAGTACCTGAGGCGCCCTCTTTGAGGGGGAATGCCAACAGAATCTACGCATTTTTTTGCACCTTTTCGTTTCGTTTAAAAAACAATTCTTCTGACTTACAATAAGAAAATTACTTTTTTCTCGTTAAAGATTGTAAAGCAGAAATCCTTGTGTTACAACGCAGATGACCTAGCGCTTCTCGCAAATACACCTATCCAAGCTGAATCACCGCTGCACAGTTTAGAGAAGACATTGGACTCTATGTGAACTCAAATTAAACAGTAGTCACGTGTTTTAAACAAGATGGAGATGTTTCCACGCTGGATGGTAAGCCTTTTAAATTAGTTGACCAGTTCACATACCTAAGTAGTAATATTTCATTTACAGAAATCGATGTCAGTATAAAGAAAGGCATCGGTTGTTATAGGCAGATCATCGAACATATGATAATCTGATTTCTAGGTAAAAGAAAATGTGTCAGTGCAGCTATACAGCCCCACCACTTGGTTTGGTTTGTTTTACGGCATATCAACCCTGGTGGATCATTTAATGTCAACTAAGTTTTGGATTCGTAGTGGTAGTTTGGTAGAAAAAATATGTATATGTATAGATCTTAACTATTGTTCAGTTACTCATATCTTTTTAGTACAATCTCACTTCTTTTAGGAAATATAAAATCCTGGATGGTCTTAATTTTGTGAAAAGTTTTTTCAAATTACTTGCTTGGTAGTATTTTGTTTGCACTAGATCAAAGTCTACACACTCTAGCAATATATTTTTTCACTGTAAATCTCTCTTGGCATGTAGTGCATATTGGGGATTCTGTGCCCTCTAGTAAATGATGATGGGTGATGTAGGTGTGGTCTATATGAAGGCGGGTCAGCACCACCATTTGGTCTTTAACGAAATGGATGCAGTCCACGTGGCGTAGTGGTTAGCCTGCGGATTGTGACACCATACCTACGTATTGTTTGTTGGCTACGAAAGTTATTACCTATGATTGATTTATATAAAGTTATTTTTATGATACTTACAACCTATTCTTGTGTCAATAGTTCTATATAATCTGATTTCTCTGATTTAACAGTTTGATTCTGTCCCTTTATTTGATTATTTGATTATTTGAATTTTTTCATCCAGGCACAGATTGAATCTATGGGGACAGGTTAAGTTCGTTTGTTCTGGTATCTTGTCCCCCCAGTAAAACTGGTTCTTAGTTCTTGTGGGCTGGTCAGCTGAAATGGAATTTAAGGAACGAAAAGGAACGAGACAAAGGCAAGATGTAGTTTTACGACTTAGGTTTTATTGAACGGGGCACAGTCGTCTGTAGCGAGAGAACATGCCCCTGGCTAGGAAACAACCACACTCAGTTGCGGCCTCAGTTCGAATGCCCGAGGTATCCTTTTTGGGGTAGGGAGTCAGTCCTTTTTGTCGGACATGTGCAGAGGGGTTCCTCCGCCCCATGGGAGTTTATTGTTTTTTATCTTATTTTTATTTCATTTTTATTTCATTTTTATAAAATTGCTCGATGATGTTGATATTTTTATACAACATGCAATAATCAGATGATTTATAATTCTGTTTACTAAGGAAAGCAACGTTTTCTTTTTATTCTTATCCTATTAAACACCAAATATATGGAACCATCCAAGTGAGTTCGAACTGAACTTTAATGAAACGCTTGGAGAAAAAAGCTATATGAGAAACACACAAGGATGCTGTAAGCTGTCTTGAATTAATCTTAGATAGTCTCTTATTACTTTCTTCTTCTTCTTCTTCTTCTTCTTCTTCTTCTTCTTCTTCTTCTTATTATTATTATTATTATTATTATTATTATTATTATTAGCAGGACCTTTGGATATACCACAGTATGATAATTTAATTATTACAACGTTTGATATGTTTACTTAAGAGCTATTACATTAACTAGACCTGCATGGATGCCGTACAGAGGACCTATCGAAGGCAATGAATGACAATACTATCGTTTGCAACAACAATTATTGTAAATGTTTTTTCTTGTGTGTATAAATGTAATAATACAGTGTTATTTGAAATTCCAATTTGTGATCCCGTATTTCCTGTTTCTAACCCTTGCTAATTCCACATTCGCGGTTTAAAACATCACATTATTGAGAGCTTTACTAAATACCTAAGTTGCACTTTATAGTATACACACATAGAATATATACTGGATACAGAACATCTAAGTCTACTGTAATGGTGTTTGTGCTATCTTTTGAGAAAAGTGACGATAGCACAATTTGCTTCAGTTATATCCTGTTATTCTTTCATATACAAAAACTAGAGCATCTTTATTCTGATGATTTTTATTTCTATGATAAGGAAGAGAGTGATGAAAATCCCATTTTATGAGTTGCTGCTGACCCTTAAATTCACTGACGATTTTAAAATTAAGCGGAAATGATTAAGGGAAGCAGAGCCCATATACGAACCCTATTTACTTACCAGTAGTAACACAACACGGTAAGAATTTGAATAAGACACTGGGTGTCCATATCTTTCTTGTTTCCATTTTTTTAAAAATGTATTTGTTGTTTTCTTTTATTGAATGCTATCTATTTCTTCCTTTGTACATCTTTCACCGTGTTTACTAAATAAAATTGATGATATCAGTATGAAGCGTCGAGCATTTTCTTTCCAAGAAGGTCAGAGGCAGTTACAAGGGACAATCTATAAATACTTTATAACTAACTAACGGTTAGTGGGCTATTTTATTTGTATCTTCCTTGTTTGTTTTCTTTAAAAACCTTTTTGAATGTGTCAATGAAACGTTCAGCCTATCCATATGATATTGTATATTATGTGAGCGTTGTTACGTGCACTACAGTATAATCCTTCCAAAAGTTTTTTGAAGTCACGTGGCATTATCCGATACAATGGTGTCTGGCACACCGAATCTCGAAAATACTTCACGAAGAAACTTTATCGTAGAAGTAGAATTTAGTAAAGCTGACAATAATTCTTAGATAATATGAAAAATTAAAACTCAGCAAAAAAGGGCAAAAGTATTTTTTCATGATTTTCTCTCCAACGGTCCTAAGTATCTATCAGATTACATTACCAATATCTATTCAAAATTATTATTCACTGATCTATTCTGACCAAAGTCCTTATCTTGGTTGTTATTATTGTAACAACATTTCAACTGTAGTACCTTCTGGCATATTCTGCAAACTTCTGTGGATTTTGAATGAAACCTTTCATCCAACCCATAGGGGTAGATTGTTCTCATTCCACCATCCAGGCTTCATGCACTACCTGTGTCAAATAAGAACAATCTATCCTAATGGATTGAAGAAAACTCTCAAAGATCCCCCAGAAGGCTACTGACTACAAAGACACTGGAGTAAGGCCAGAGAGTATAGCAACTGAAAAGTGACTACAATAACAACCATAATCAAGTTTTTAGTCAGCATAAATCAGTGAATAATAAATGATAGTTCTTCATTTCAAAGATTCAAACAAATCTTTTCCAAGGAATTAATAAAATTCTAACTGTCAATATTTAAGTGAAAAAGATAAATCAACTAAATAAAACATACCTTATTCACTCTAGATTTTCTTTCAGAATTCCCAGAAAATTTAATTCAACCTAGTATATATATATATATATATATATATATATATATATATATATATATTAGGGAAATTATGTGCCTAATTAAAGTCATACCTAATTTGTTAATTAATTAATTATAATTAAATGAATTAGGCGTGCATATTGGTTTAAATGTAAAGCGTAAACAAATCGAGAAAAAGTCGATCTCTGTATGTACATTTCAGCCCATTAGGCCTCATCAGCAGAGCTATGGACAGGGCAGTGCTTTGTGCGCGATTCGAACCCTACATGTCAGGCTGACACGCGGACATTCTAACCACTACACTAGCTGGCTTCACAAAATCTCTCGTTTATTTAAATAAACATATATATATATATATATATATATATATATATATATATATATATATATATATATATATATATATATATATATATATATATATATATATGATTTTGATTAGAATTTAATTGTAACGTAGCGGCGTCGTCACGGTACCAAATAGATATATTATGTTATATACTTCTCTTCTGGCCGGATCTGGTATATCTTCTAATGGTCTGGTATATCTTCTACAGGTCTGGTCTTTCTTATCTGGGTTCCGTGTCTGGTTCTGCTGGGGACCATTTCTTATCAGAAGCCTTGTGTCATTGTTAGCTTTTAGTAATAACAACAAGACTTCGATTTACTTTTGATGTTACTTTATTCCGGATCCCCAGACCAGACAATGTGCGCGGAGAGTCACATCTTGCTAGCTTCTAACTCTGCAACTGACTAACTGCAACTGCCTGAGTTGCTTACACCTTAAACCGGAAAGGGCTTTCTATCGGGGTTCTGTTTCTCACGGTTCTCCCCAGAACGCAAGGTGAGAGTGAGGTCAAACGCTGTCACTCACTCTCAAGGCCATCAGATGTACTGATCGCCATAAGGATTTCTATACTACCTTAAAAAGATATTAGGGATCCATAATTATGTAACATAATGCTAAGTGGTTTTAATCTGTAAAATGTTTAGTGTTCAATGCATAGCAATATCACAATATATTTCAAGTATGAAATAAGATGGTAATAAAAGCGGATACAAAAATTCACAACTCTGAGTTTCACATAGTCAATCTTCAGGTGAGTTAGTATTCAACACATCTATGCATGAGTTGAATAATTGCTCACCAGAGGATTGGCAACATGAAACTCTGAGTCATTAGTTATTATCCTGTTTTATACTTGATTTTATATATTTTATATATACTAGCAAATATATGCACCCTCCGGGTGCAAGTATTTAAGTTTTAATGTAATAAAATATTGTATTAAATTAGAAAGGCTAATAAAACTAAATAAGAATACAGATAAAAAGATTTGAAACAGAGGGAGTATAATAAAAGATTTGAAACAGAGGGAGTATAATAAAAAATGGAACAACTGAAACTTACTCTTCCATCACTCTCGTCTTTCATTGTTTTTTTTTTCTAATTTAAGTATTTAGTTATAAGAGGAAGTAAATAATAAAATGACAGTTATTTATTCTTGTTAATGGATTTCATTTAAGATTTATTGAAGTGATTTTTGCTTATATTCATTAAAATAAAACCAAACAGTTAGAAATCAATAATACTAAGCACATATTTATTAAAATCACATTTTTAATATTAATATGCAAATTAGCCTTCCCGTTCACACTGTAAACTGCTATTTTGTTGTATATATAAATATAATTGCATGTTGTCAGTATGTAGACATAGTTAACAGTATTAATAATGTAAGACACTTTTATTAATAATTGAGGTTTAGATAAAAATAAAATCATGGAGAATTTGATGTCAATAAATAAGAGAATTGTGACTTGAGTAGGAATATAGTTTCGGTTACAGACAGAAAAACACACAATCTCCATTATAATATGATATATATATATATATATATATATATATATATATGATTTTCCCAAGTATTTATAGATTTGCCTCTTATCCTAAATTGTCTAACTCTCCCAACGCATCTGATGAGTTGGGAGAGTTAGACAATTTATCTAAGCTCCCTGAAATAGACTATAACGCTTAATCTCTAAGTCTTTTGTTATTTCTTTACTTATATATTTGCTCTGCGACTCTAACATTAAGAGCACACATTGAGCTCTCAAACTGCGACAGGTTTTTAAAAAATAAAACTCTTGTGTCGTAAGAAAGATTTCTTCTCTGGACTTGTGGATTATATATATATATATATATATATATATATATATATATATATATATATATATACTAGAAGTGGCTGCATCGTCTGACCAGAGGGATGGGACCTTTTTAAGTAGAATTTCAATGCTATTTCTATGTAAATTCTAATTTTCAAATATCTTTAAACATGAATAAAATCTTCATAATCTTGGCACAAAAAACAAGAACCGATAATATCTAATGTGTATATATGTTTATTTTGTTGTTAATTGTTTTATTTTCGTAGTTTCATCCGTACATACATACAGTTGTTGGCACCCTTCCGCCTGCTAAAAACGATGGCGTAGTGTCCAACTTTTTATTAACTGCATCTGCGCAAGTGGCTGAACACACCTATTTTTGAATGGCAATCTCTGGTACAGTGACTGAAAACAAACAGCGATAATTTCTGGGGTTGTTGTCTCTCCTTCCTTCTGGGTCTTTTTTCTGTGGCTGCTTCTTTCCTCTCTTTTTCACTCCTTTACGTGCCTTGTCTGACAAGGAGACGCCAGGCCACTCGGTTTTCCGCACCAGATCATTTTTAAAGCTGGAAAACGAATCTCAATTTCAGTTACTCTCACGTTTACTTCATTCTCTCTAACTGCATAGGAGTTACGCTTCCTCTTCTCTCTATTCAATGCATTTACTCTCACTCTTAATTCTCTCTAACTCCATCATAGTTACTCTCACGCTTATTCTCTCTATTCTCTCTATATTCAATACAGTTACTCTCACTTTTACTCCATTCTCTCTATTTCCATTTCAGTTACTCTCACGCTTACTTCATTCTATCTAGTTCTAGTCATTTATAGAGTAGATTTCGTTTCCCCCTACGTCACTTCCGGTGGAAATCCCACGCCAACAGATTCTATTTGAGTTATTTTTTTATTTTCATTTTTTCGGAAACCTGTTTTGTTTTCTCAGAAAGTTTCTTTTTCGCCCATTCATTAAACTTCTTAAATCACCACTCATTAACACTGTCTCTCTCTCTCTTTCTTTCTCTTTTTACTAATATCCGAATAAAATCTCTCATTCATTGATTCTTTTTAAAGCCCTCAGCCACAGCCTTCTAGCACATATAAAAAGACAGCTGGGAACATGGCAAAATTTTAAGTCGCATTTGCAGGATTATCTATTTAGTAAAGTCGTCGTCGGGCTGGCCTAAAGTCAGTATCAGCCAATCAGCGAGGGAGTCGATCCCCTTTTCACTAGAGCTAGACCAAGGAGATGGTTTTTGCGTCTGAGATGGAGCGCCACACCTACCCTTAGCTCCTTACTTTACTGCAAAGATCCCTGTGCTACTCATACGCTGAGTTGGAGAGGGCCGGTATCGAATTAGGAACCTTGTGGTTTCTAGCCGAACGCTCTACCGATTGAGCTAACCCGGCCCTAATGACATTATAAGTGACATAAAGATATATTAATCAATTAAGACCTAGGTATGTTGATGAAATAGAAGCTCAACGATCTGAATTAATATTAGATATATTGATAAGATACTTTTGTTGGATTTACAATGATCTGAAGTAACAGTAAACAAAAAAGGAATCTAAACGAATTTTGGGACGTCAATCCAAAAAGAAAAAATATACTCAAAAGTGTTCGTATCTCTTGTTAATCTAGTTTATCTTGTAAATCTCGTGATACAATCAGTAAAAGAGATAAAAACGTGAGTTAATGATGAAAATGTTACGAGGTCAATTTTTATTGGAAGAAGTTTAATGGGAAAATAACAGAAGGTAACGAACAGGAATACTATAAAAAGATCCACAGCTCGACCAGAACTTCAAATCTCTGCCGTTTAGCGACATCGAGAGGTAAGTTTCTTATTTCTTGTTTGATCGTATTTATTCTCACAGATGAACTTTAACAGCACTAATGGTATAACCATATTTTGATTGACGATCCGTCGAGGTCGAAGATGATGGTATTCTAGTCTCAGTCCTGTCCATGAGTCCTTAGATGGATGAAGGACGTTTTTAGCTCTGAAACTTCGGCAGCAGCGTGGACTTATTGTTCCGCAGGGCAGTGCTGATCCAGGCTGCTGTCTTCTCTCCTGCAATAATCGTTACATTTCCTTCAGCTCCGCAGTTCGTTTGCATTCAAAAGTACCTGTGCCTACCTGATCTTCGAATATAGCGTATTGTCTTTTAACGGTATGTCAACTCGTCTTGGGCAATTCTATGCCCAGAGGACAAGGAATCCTGTTCATAGCATAGTTTGCCACAAGGCTAGAATTATAGAGCACCCAGTAAGAATCTGCTAGCTAGTATTTTAACAATTACAATGACCAAGTTGAAAACTCGGCTAAATTTTACCAGGCAACCAGTCAGCTGCAATCTTTTCAAAGTAAAAACAATTATGGCTCATTGGCGGAAACAATTGATTGATTAATTGCTTTTAATGGCACCTTAACCCATCTGGGGCTATTTTATGCCGAGAAGTTAGGGTATTCCATTCAGTGTACATTTTTGTGAAATTGTTTTTTTAAGAAATTTTATTGCACACGTTTTATCTTATACCAATTTTTTTAAACAGATCTATTTGACCAATAAGTGGGACTGTAACATGTGCTACAACATCAGGTCAGATAGGACCTCAGAATAATGTCAATAAATGGGTAATCTTCTCTCCCCAGATATCCAAATCCAGATTGGAGTCTCACTATCAGATTGAGCTTAGTTGATTGGTTGGTTGGTTTTACGGCATATCAACGCGTTTCGGGTCATTTAATGCCATAGTATGTTCAACATGCAAAGTACTGCTTGCTGTTAAACACGTTCTCCTAGACTGCAACAGTTTCAGACAAACCCGCACTAAATATTACCGGACAAAAAACTTAATAGACTTCTTCAAAAATATCAAACCGGAAGACATCTTAAATTTCCTAAAAAAAAAGCAACCTTTTCAACAAGATCTAACCAAACCAATTCTTTCACCAAAACTGACCAAACATAACCGAATACCTCCATAAAACTCATACTCTAAAGACTGAAACCCATATGAAAAACAAATTCTACATAACCCTTTCTGACATTAAATGACCCACAGAGTTTATATGCCTTTAAACAAAACCTAAGCTCAGTCATTTAATGTCGAATCAAGTAATTTTGTTATGCAGTTACTTATAGTACCCGCTGTTGATTAAATGGTCACCCATCTAAGTATTAAACAGGCTCATCGTTGCTTAACTTCGGTGATCAAGCGGGAGCCGGTGCTTTAAAAGTGATTTGACCGTAAGCAGATTGAGCATAGTGTCATACTCAGTACAGCCCGTTTTGTAGGGGTGGTCTTACTGTTCAACAGGGGATACGGACAAACCATTCGAAGCCCTACTGAGACCGTTATGTATTATTTAGTTCAAACTAGTATCCTCGTTTTTGTTGTATTCGTGCCGAAAAAAAACAAACAAAAACAAACTCCGATCTTTAAATTAAATCAAGACGATGCTTGTGTATTTCTTAAAAAGGTTGTGTTCGAGCCCAGGTGACAGTCATATTACAAAACTCAAGCTCAAATTACAAAACAATTGTCAAACTATACGCTCTGTCTGTTTTGATATTACAATACCATTCCCCTATAAAACACAAATACAAATAAGAACTCAGACAATTTAGATATTTTTCATTTTTATTCAAAACAAATGTCACCTCTTTTTAATAAAATTAAAACTTCTAAAGCGTAGAAATTTCACAGGTCCTGCTAGTTAATATTGAAATAAGAATTAAAACACCGCACATTGTTCAATTCATTCTTTTTTCTTTTTTGTTAATTTGAAAATTATGCATTTTCAAGTACCCGTATGACAGTAAAGGACTTAATGTGTATATATATTTACTTTGTCATTGTTTGTTGTATTTTCTTAGTTTCATCCGGACATACATACATAGATACACACCAAACAACTGTTTTTTTTATATATGTATAGATGTCCATATTGTGTCACTGAGTTTCCCTAATCTAATTGTAATATCGAATTTCAAGACAGGGGATTTCTCTCTCTATCTCTCTCTCCTTTTTTTTCTCTCTCTCCCTCTTTCTCTCTCTCCCCATGAATGCTTGGTGCCTCACGATCTTAAACATCTTTTTTCATCCCAATTGGTTTCAGGACGTATTGTGACGTTATGGGTCCTTTTGTTCTTCTTATGTTTGGGCTCGTTTCTTTGTGCATGAAACTTCCCTTCAACTAAATTCGTGGCAATGCGTCTTGGTTAAAAATCAAATCCTCAACTTCATGTCGAGAAATGCTTATTTTAGCCGTGACAAATTCTAGTAGTAGTTGTTGACGCAGAGAGAGAAAGAAAGAACGTTACAATAACAGAGTCGCTTAAATTAGATACGCTAAGCTTGTGACATTACACTGTCTGCTGTCAGCTTGGGAAAGAAAGAAAGAAAGAAATGTTATTTTTTTTTCAATAGGCTAATTTAGTCTCTTCAATAGACCGTTCGGGGTCTGGAGTTCGCTCGCTCGCTCACTCTCCTCTTGTTTTCGCTTCGACTATTCATCCCATCTTTTATAATTACAAAATAATTAGCTGATTATTTTCTTACGTCATATGTTAATTCTATTGTGTATTGTTATATTGTATTATTATTGAAATGTTATTTTTTTTCAATAGGGTCTGGAGTTCGCTCGCTCGCTCTCTTCTTGTTTTCGCTTCGACTATTCACCCCATCTTTTATAATTACAAAATAATTAGCTGATTATTTTCTGGTGTCATATTTTAATTCCATTGTATATTGTCAAATTGCTACACTGGAATTTTTAGTCAAAACAATTCGAAATTCTTCTGGCCAGTGATTATAATTCTCCCCGAAAATATTCAACCCCAGCAATTCTCTGGTGGAATTTCAACAAACATTTTAAACAAACGCATTTCAAATCAATTCTTTCTTTAAAAATATTTTTTTCAAAATATTTCTTTCCTTCTTCACTCATATTTTAGTTTTACTAAAATTGATATTTTTTCGAACCTTAATTATCCAAGGCTCCCTAATAACGTAACAGTATTAAGTTATGATTAGTAAACATTAAAAAAGGTTAAGTAAAGATTCCTTGAACGTCCCATAAAATTCACTTAAAATTATTGTCTTTATTTTTATTTTGATTGAGTAAGGAATTAAAGTGAGTAAAATCATCGGGGTGGCCTTAAGTCGGTATCAGCCAGACATTCAGAGAGCCTATCCCCTTTTCACAAGCGCTAGATCAAGGAGATTGTTTTTTAGCGTCTGAGCAACACCTTCCATCAGCTCCTCGCTTTAACGCACAGATCTCTGTACTACTCATGCGCTGAGTTGGCGAGGGCCGTTATCAAACCAGGAACCTTGAGATTCCCAGCCAGACACTCTACCGACTGGACTTTTCTATAAAAAAAGTGCCTGATCAAAGCACAACACTTTTAAATTCATCTGAATCCATAATTATACAATTATTCTGTTCCTTTGTATCACGCTTTGAAAAATAGTCTAATCTTCTGGCTGGGATCAGGCGATCTGTTTGTATCTTAAAGTCCTTGAAAATTTTATGAATCTCATTTACTAGGACGAATTCTGGCTTTTGAATATACAATTTGTAAAGTTCTAATCTCTTGCACAATTCCTAGCAAAGCACCTTTCCCACCCAATCGTGTCTAATCTTGCACTTCTTTTGTGCCAATTTGCTGCGTTCTCTTGTTATGTGATTAACCATTTCATCACACATAACTTACATTTGTTATTCTTCTGCTTATTATCATTACAGAAATCATATTAGACCTAAACAAATTGATAGTAAAATAGTAAAAATTAAACCGTGTTTTCATTGTATAGCATTTTGTTTGTTTTTGCAGCTCTCAAGATGAAACTGTTCCTCGTATTTTTGTTGGTGGCTTGCTGCCAGGCTATCGAACTCTTCGACACCTCCAGTAAGTATTAAAATACAATTAACTTATCATATAACCGAATTTATTGGCCTTTAAGCCTTAAAGCGATTTAACAGATCACAACCAATGATAACAATTTTCTCCTGATTTTGACTGTTTGTATTTTGGAGACAAAGAGAGTTTTTTTAAAAATTGGATTATTTCTTAAATTATTTAAAAAAAATTAAATAATTATTCGAGTATTCTTAAAATTAAATTATTCCTTTGAATACCAATTTTGTGTCGTGAGTATAGGCGGCCAATTTCTCACACACAAAGAGAAGTAGGTGATATGTAATAATAGCGAATAAGAGGCAAAGTCAAATACTTGGTAATAGAATATTTATTCGGAATTCATTCAGGAATTCATATACATACTAACTTCCCGTCTTGTCTGTCTGACAGTTAATTTATAAGATAGACGCAACCATTCTTTTACTGTCCAGAGGGGAGGTAGGTAATCCTATAAAACAACCACGTAAAGATATTGAAATGATTTAAAACATGTATATTTGAATTAAATTCTGATTGATCTCCAAAAGGCACCTCATCTGGTGTAATGTTTAGCAAGCTAGTTTGGCAGACCATTATTAGTGAGTTCGATTCTCAATGGACACCCCATACATCTGGCCTTGTGCCACAGCTAAGTTAAGCTTAGTGAATGACTATACTGACCCCCCCCAAAAAAAAAAGACAAAAACAAAAAGATAAAGCAATGTTATTCATTGATAAGTGCAAAAAATATACACAAGAAAATCTTAGCAAAGAAAAAAAATTAAATTTTTGTAGTTCTTGTTTAAAATTGTTTATTATAGTCATGGGTTGCTTGGATGTAGGAAATATATTTATTGGAGTCCCTACTTACCAAGGACTAATATTAACATTAGTACACCCGAGATATAATTGCTTACGGAGCTTATGTTAATTTTGGAATAAGACTGGAAGTATAAAACAATGTGCGCATATTTCTAACTGCGGAGACACGCACGTATGTGCATGTATATTGTGTATGTATTAAACTAGAAAAAATGTGACCGTCTGGGTCACCCATTGAACTCTCGGTAGATAATTGTGATCAGGAAAAAGGTGAGTATGCAAAGCGAATTAGATTATATATATATATATATATATATATATATAATATATATATATATATAATCTAATTCGCTTTGCATACTCACCTTTTATAATATATATATATATATATATATATATATATATTATATATATATAATATATATATAATATATACGGCAGGAGAATTTCAAACATGCAATTAAATCAAAAACCTGTCTCTTACTCACATTCTGCCTGCCACTCCCCACTTTATTTGTCATTTTCATCAGCAGCCAGGACCTAAGGGCTGGTTGCTGATTAAAATTAGAACCAGTAGAATGGTATTTTTCAAACATAACTCAATCCCAGGACTGCGGAGTATTTTGTGTCATTAAACTAAATAGGAAAAACATTTTATGAAAAAATCATTGAATCACTCACCTTTAATATAATAATAGATGTTTTTGTTTGCGCAAATGAGATTATCTTGTCTCTCCTTCTGTTTATTGAGTGTTAGTACATCACGGATATAGTAGGGCACTTGATGTGATGCAAGCAAGATTAGCAGATCATTGTTAGTAAGAAATTTTGGTAAGATAAGTGACGATGAGACAGAACATAGGGAGAAGTGGGTTCATGCCTATTCAAATGAATTTAACATGTAGGGAATATAACATGCCTCAACCGGAAATCCAAAATCTGTCGAGTCCATTTTCTGTGCCAATAAACGTTAGATCATCCTAACAAAATTTTTTGCCATACGTTTCTCTGTTCGAAATCCGATTTTATATATGTGTTACAGGCTATGAGTTGGCGAAAGAGGTCGAATTGAAGAATCTGGTAAAAGTTGCCGAAGAGGAGATCTTCAAGATGTTGGTAAAGGAATACCCCGATAAAGACCAGAAGTAAGTAATGCTTTTAAAATTCCTCGATTTTACCCTAATCATAATCTAACATTAAATGAACACAAAAGTATACATGATTGGGAAGGAAAAGTGATCCACTGGGAATCGTATAAGAGATTAGAATTTGACTATGCTGGTGAAGGAATACCCCGATAAAGACCAGAAGTAATACTTTTAGGATTATATTAGCGCGTTTTGATCGTATTCATGCAAGAGTATAGGTTTGTGCCAAAGAGGATAGACGGTGGAGTACAGTTAATCCACCCCTTATTTGGAAATCTGTGTATACATTGATTTTTACCTGTTTGAGTCAAAAGTTTTGCAATATTTTTCAATATTTTGATACATCGTTGTTTGTGGCGCGTATATCACGTAACTGAAGCAGTTCAAACCGTTCGAGTTACTCGCTGTAGTTGGTAGTATCGTGGTAGTTTGTGTGGTGACATGTTGTACATTGCTTCGCTCAGATGAACACGCAGCATATTCCGGTGATTTACGAATTCATAACGCAGTGGAAGAAACCAAAAACTTATAATACAATAACAAGATGGTTGAAGAAAGTTCACTTGGGTTCCAAGAACCTCACCGATCAGACAACATCAGGTAGGCCTAAAACTATGGGTTCCGAGGCCGTGCTTTCAGACATAGAGGTTAATCTGACGAGAGGATACGGAGAGTATTAGTGAGCTTAAAAATTAACAGTTCAGTGTTGGTCATCACCTTCACAACGTCATATGCTGCAAAACTCTTGACTCTGTTATATATAATCATTTACTGTAGTAAGTAACCTGTACGTTCAATCTTGATTAAATTGAAATGCATTTTCAAGGTGTAGCAATTTTATCCCCCCCCCCTCAGTATAATTTTAACCTGATTCTTTTAGAAAAATAATTAAGATTGTGTTATATCCCGAGATGTAGGAAATACAAAATGATAATAAAAACAGTGAAATGTGTTTAACATATAACAATATTTGTTTTATTTATTCTCACTGAGAGGAAATACAGTCGGATGGTTTTGGATAGAATTCAACTCTGTGTGCGTGTTCGTCACATGGGCCGTCCTTTGTGTTGTCATGTGTGTGTTCACACATGGACCAGTGGCCTTGTCTGCTGACTCTCTGCTTGTCAATCTTTATTTAACACTGGGTAGAAATTGGTTCTACCCTAAAAGTGACTGAACTAGCCCAACCGTTCTGACGCAAGTGGTCACTAGTTCAACCGTACTGACGCACGTCTGTACAGTCCAAAACCCCAGTCCAAAATAACATGGCGGAATTCCCATATCCTGGTTCCCGTCAGTCCCTTACTGGTCAAAGGGGAGCAACTCTATTTTTGTTAGGTTTACCTAACAGACTTATTATTATTATTATTATTATTATTATTTCACACCAGCGTAAGCTGATGGTCATTCACTGGAGTCTGAGTGACAACAAGTCTTCTCATGTCTGCAGTAGACTTCTGAGTATTCTAGCCGATTTTAACAATGCTGTTGTATGGATGGTCTCAATCCCTCTGATTTCCAGTGCCTTTAGACTTTTTTCCAAGCTTTTGGGGAAGTAATTCCACAAAAAGCAATGAATCAATAAGTTATAATAATTAACAAAAAGGGAAGATAAGAAATTATATGCCTTTTCACCATTTAAATGGGAGACTATACGTTATATAATAGTGGAAATTAACTAAAATTTAGGATGACGTGTGAATGGCTGACCTGTTGGCTTTTGATTGATAGAAAATTTTCGATCGAGTAAAAGAGAAATAGTGAGAAGAGAGGGTCGGTTCGAAGTTTTTCAAAGTAAACGGATGAGAGAGTTTGGACTGAGTGTTTGAAGAGGTCATATACAAAATGAATGTCTGTCATCCAAGGCATTTTCCTTGGGTTTAGAATAAATATTTTCCTAAAAAATAAAGATACTATAATGGATAATAATACTGAAAAATATTTGTTTTTTTCCCCCGTGCAGGATGCTTAAAGAACTCTCCCACCAAATCGCTCTCCTTGTCAAAAGTGAAGTCGATGAGGCTTTTGAACTCATTAACCATGGATCCAAATTGGCTATTAAGGTGAGAAGGATTTATTCATTTATTAAGGCGACAAGTTGAGTCTATAATTACGAAGCTGGGGAGGGGACTGAAAAGTTCTCAGTCAGACCACGAATGAAAAATTGAATAAATTACAAAAATGTAATTCTCTTCATGGCTGGCTGGGCTGGGCTGGGCTGGCTGGGCATTTTCTGCAAAACCCTAAATTCTGTTATTTTGATAAAATTAAATGGGACGAAACTATTTAAAATATACTAAAGGACCAATGACCATTTGGTTTCTCATTGTATCAGCAGTCCATAATGTTATTGATGCTTTTATTTAGGAAAGAGTGAAAAAAATTAATTAGAATTTTGTAGTTATCCCCGTATCACCGTGAATTTGATGGTTAAAAAGAATAATTGTAATATTATCAATTTGGCCAAAACAGAAATCATAAAATATTACACTTAAACAAAAAAAGAGAAAAATAAATTTGTATCTCTGGAAGTACACAATCTTTTTCCATCTACGATGATAACCGTTAAACAACTCTGTGGTCCCGGGTGTCCCGTTGTTACGGTTATAAGATAGGAATGTTCTTATAATACATTGGAATGCTCAAATTAACCTTCCAACGTGGGTACATATGTGTGCACAAATTAATCTGACAAAGAAGTTGTATATAATAACAGACATAGACTTTATTTTGGAGCACGTGGAGAAATACATACATGATAGGTATACACATACTCATGACAAGGTACAGTAAGATAAATGGAACAGATACATAAATATACACAAAGGATGTAGGACTAAGTCCTATAGAGTGTTATACGGAGTTACATGTAGAAATTAGTCACTTACTGATAGTTTGCTGAGGGGCAAAGTCACCATCTAATGGACAGAGAAAATAAGGAATACAATCCATTTAGCATATCTCCTATTATGTTTAGCTTGGATTTGTAATTCCTCTAATCACTATATTAATTTATCTTTTCAATTTTGGAAATTAACTTCTGTTTATTTAGAAATTCATCTTATGCAATCTTCTTGTCCAAACATTTGTTTTCATCCAAATTATGTACACCACTTGAAATCTTCTCTCATCTCAATTTGATTAGGGCAGGTTAGTTTTTTGCCAATTGCCTTCTTATCTAATTAAGAGTAATAAGTCCTAATCCAAATGTTCATTTTTGTTGAGTAAAATCTCCCTATTCCAGTGTAACCTCTTGAAACATTATCCGCACAATCAACCAGTCCGTGTGATGCAGATTTGGACACTTTTATCTCCAATCATTCATGTAATATCCTGTTAATCCTGATACCAGTTGTTATAATCCCTGTCTATGATAATGGAAGACAAGAGAGATAAAGGAAAAGTGAAGAGAAAAATATGTCTTGATAAAGAATAACATTGAATCTACGGTTATATTGATTATTCAATCCATAACATAAGTTTTTTGTTTATTTCCTAGTTGAGTAACATGATAATACAGGGTGACCCAGAAAAAACAGAATCAAATTTATTTATTTATTTTCCCATTAAACTAACCCTAAACCCCAAACTCTAACCCTAACCCTAACCATAAACCCTAACCCTACCCTCTAGTTAAAATTAACAGTTTTATTACAAAATTTGTGGGTTTTGTTTTCTGGGTCACCCTGTAATATCATGTTACTCAACTAGGGGGTTAGGGTTAGGGTTAAGTTTTAGGGTTAGGGTTTAACGTTAGGCTTGGGGTTAGGGTTAGTTTAATGGAAATAAATAAATAATTTGGGTTCTGTTTTTTCTGGGTCACCCTGTAATATCATGTTACTCAACTAGGAGGTTAGGGTTAGGGTTAAGTTTTAGGGTTAGGGTTTAACGTTAGGCTTGGGGTTTAGGGTTAGTTTAATGGGAAAATAAATAATTTGGGTTCTGTTTTTTCTGGGTCACCCTGTAATATCATGTTACTCAACTAGGAAATAACCATTTTTTACATCATTTGTTTATTTCAATATTGATAAATTCACACAATGAATGCTGTTTACACAACAGTCTTGCCCCACCAAAGCCTTCATCAGATGATGACTTTGGGCCCGGGCATGGTTTCAAGGCCGAAGTATCATTACCACGAACACAGAGCACCCAGTCACCAGACTTTGTTGGGTTGTTTTCACTCTTTAGGATTGTCATTTCCACGCTGATGCAGTTAAAGCCTTGTCTTGGATCTTCTTTCTCTTGTCTGATGGAGTTTAGTCAAGAATGCGAAGGTTGAGTTGGTAATGAAACCTTGGCATCCGACTTCGATAGGAAATACATTCGTTATCTAACCACTTCTGACACATTCTTCTCGTAGACTTTCATATTTTTTCCAACTTGCGCAGGTGTGCCCAGTCGATGTTTTCCTCAAAAGAGACCGTTAATTCAAGTTATTCTTTAAGTTTTATTGAGAGTAAAATAAAATAAAACTATTGTAATGATTTAATTATAAATTACCTATGATAAAATCTTAGCAAAAATCTATAGAAAAAGTAAAAAAGTAATGTCGACAAGGTGGCCTAATGCTGGTATCAGCCAGACAGTGAGGGAGTCTATCCCCTTTTCAGTAGCGCTAGACCAGGGAGATAGTTTTTGCATCTGAGATGGAGCACCACACCTACCATCAACTCCCCCTTTACCGCACAGATCCCTGTGCTACTCATACGCTGAGTTGGCGAGGGCCGGTATTGAAACCGGAACCTTTTGATTCCGAGCTGGATGCTCTACTGACTGAGCTAAGAAACAGGTATACAGTTTTATAACCGATTTTAGCCACCAACTGGGAATGTTGGAACCTATCTCAGCGTGTTGAATAATTCATGGATAGTCAATGAATTATGTACGTACTGTAGTTTTAACATTTTTGAATTAGAGTTCATTAGATTAAAAAAGAACGGGTTTCAGCAGAAAATTACCTCGACGTTTATTGACGGGTAGTGACATTCCACTTGACCTTCCGAAAACGTGCCATTAGAAGCGTGAGATAATTTCTAAATTTAGTTTTAGTTGCGACTAAACATTCGACGAGAGATGATGTCTCTTGAGATGTCGCATCTTACCACTGTGGTGTTGTGGGCTGGGTTGTTTAATGAAGACCTAAGAAAAACAACATAGTCTTGTTAATTGCTGAATTAAAACAAGAGATGACCAGCCCAACAACAAGAAAGAATGAATCAACCCGAGAAATCAGCCCTGAAGAATATGGCGACCAAATTAGCAGCTGTTAGCAAGCAGACGAGTTAATAAGTAAGAGCCCCTAATCTCTCATACTCTGTCTCTCTTTCACATTATATACCCGAGCTAGGTTAGATGGTTATATAACACCGAAGATGAGGAAACTACTATTTTCAGTTTTGTCTTATTTCCCCCTATTTCCTGAACATTGATTAGAAACATTCAAATCCCCCCACCAAAAAACAAAAAACAAACAAACAAAAAAAACAACATTTTTTCATTTGTTTCGTTTTTATCCAGCTGACCAATAACATGTGGGAAAACCTGAAGAAGGCCGCCACTGATATGCTCCATGGTTTTGAAACCGTTCCTGAATCCGTCAAGAAATTCCTCCGTGACTTCACACGTGACATTGAAGAGATGGAACGTAAGAAATAAATAAATTCTAATATATGTCTGTACTATGTGAAATTCAAACAGCCTTGAACAGGGTTTGAACTCGGCTCGTTTATAATATTTGGAAGAGTTATTAACATTTTAAAATTATTTTCTTCGCACAATTAAATTTATTCATCGTGCAGTTTCGCATCTATTCAGTGGCGTTCCACGAATTCAAATTAGCCGAAACATAGTCAACTCAGAAGAGATTCAATAGTTGAAAACCCCTTAAAAAAAACCCCCAAAAAAACAAAAAAAAAGAACAAAACAAAACAAACAAATAAACAAACAAACAAGCAAAAAAAAGAAAAAAAAAAAAGAGAAAGATCAACAGATAGAATCATTTTATTCAATTTCTAAAATTCTGTGAGAAGAATTTATTCTTAGCGTTGTTATTAACAGAACGTTTCGACTGATACATTCTTCGTTCTTAGTTTGTTTTTTTCTGAAAAAGAAATTTCATCTTATATAAAAATCACCCATAATGGTAAATAATGCTTAAGCTAATGTTGATGATCAGATATCTTATTCTCCTCCATTATTATTATTATTATTATTATTATTATTATTATTATTATTATTATTATTATTATTATTAATGATGATGATGATGATCTCTTTATATCTGTCACCATCATCATTATTATAATTATGAAAGATGATGATGATGATATCTTTATCTCCATCAATATCATTATTATTATTGACGGTGATGACGACATCTTTATCGCCACAATAATATGGGAATGGTTAAAAAAAAAACCGTCGGAATCATTTTATCTAATTTCTGAAATTCTGTGTGGAGAGTTTATTTTTAGCTTTGTTATTAACACAACGTTTCGAACGATACATTCTCCCTTTATTATTTTCAAAGTGTGTCGTATTAGTCTTTAGAATTTATCGGTAACAATAATCCAATAATGTATTATTTTTCTTCAGAACAAGGTGTCCTCAATATTTACCTCGATAGAATCTTCGATCACATCACCGACAGAGTTGCTTTTAAGGTGAGTGTTCCATTTTCATTAACAAGAAATATGTCTTTCACCTTTTCCCGTCTTGAGAACTAAGCCATAGTTCAATGGTTAGATCACAGGTTGAACCAAAACAAGGATTTTGGGTTCATCCCTAAATGGATGGAGATTTTGAATATCTAACGATCTTTAATCAGATATATAGCGAAATAAAAAAGAACATAAACACCTTTTATTCATCCTAGTCTATTCCGTTGATTTTACATCTATCTATCTATCTATCTATCTATCTATCTATCTATTTCGAGTTAGTATCTCTCTCTCTCTCTCTCTCTCTCTCTCTCTCTCAAATAATGTTTACAGCATTGTTTTCTATCTATCAATCTATCTATCTATCTATCTGACTCGGCCAAGTCACGCTGAAGCACCGGTTTCTGATAGATCACCGAAGTTAGGCAGTGATCAGTCTGTTCAATACTTAATTGGCTGTCCATTTAAGCAACAGTAGGTGCTGTAAGCAATCTGAGTCCTTTGTTTATCAAAATGACTAGATTCGGCATTAAATAACCTGGAAAAGTTTGAGATGTCGTGAAACAAACAAACCAAACCTATCTATCTACAACATACAGTTGTTTATATCCTAGTAGGTATATATATATATATATATATATATATATATATATATATATATAACTTTCAAAGAAAGAATAACTTAACAAACCGTCATTCTGTAATAATTTATTTCGACCAGAAACTCAAAAGGTCAACCTCATCAGATGGATGTTTACAAAATAAAGGGATTCACCTAAGAAGGAGTTATATAACCAGAACATTCTCAAAATTTATGTCAGACAGCAAGTATAAAGTTAAAATTCTAAGTCTAAGAAAAAGATACAATGTATATCTAGTTTCCTGTTTAACTGGCCTTCTCAAATATATATATATATATATATTATATATATATATATATATATATATATATATGAAAATTTAACATTTTGAAAAAACATATGATGTTTGTTATGTGATTGCAATCACATAACAAACATCATATGTTTTTTTCAAAATGTTAAATTTCATACTGTCGGATTAATTTCCATCTATTTTTCATATATATATATATACACACACTCATTTCTTTCTCTCTTTTTACCACATTCTTTCTCCATTCTTATCCATTTCTGTAAATTATTCTTAAAGCATTGTTTACTATCTATATATCTATCAATCTGTAATCATCCCTATTTATCTCCCTTTGTTCTTTATTATCTCCCTTGCCAAGTCGGGTCATATCTACTTTACAATATCCAATATTATCCAATATTATCCAATATTATAATATGCAATATCCCTTTGTTGTAATAACCCAAACTTATTATATAG
>CM042147.1:57166382-57171382 GCA_023376005.1 Doryteuthis pealeii | reverse complement strand
AGAATAGGCCTTTTCCTCAGAGTGTTGCTTAATTGATGGTTATACTATCAATTATGCATGGTTAGTGTAGGGAATTTATTTGAATCCAAACCTAACCGTTAGCAACAGTTACAGAGATTTTGATAGACGTCTTTTAATCCTAATTTGATCCCTTTCTCTGTTGTGCAAGTGAGTGAGAGATAGTTTAGTTCTAATCAGTTTCTAGCTGGCTGTCGGATTATGAAGACACAAGAGCAGTTTGCAAGATTCTCACTGCGTGGTTGATTGATTCGGATCCAAGAGTTTAAAAATGTGAATTTACGAAAGAAATGTTTTGAGTTGTTAACTAAGAACAAACCAACAACACAGGGAATCTCAACCAGATTTTAAGAAGAAGAAGAAGACAACCAGAAACAGTTAAGAAGACAGTCAGAACCAGCCAGATATCAGAGGATTCCTGTGTACTATACTTCGTCGACCTGCGAAGATTTGTGAATGAATGTGAAGGTCTAGCTGTTAGGGTTAAACAAATAGTAAGTAGTCCCGAGCCGAAATCGAGAACCAGAGGAAAGCAGTCTGTTGACATAAGTTAATTGACCATGACGACGACGCGTGTCCACTAACATCTTCTCTGCCCACTGTAACTAGATATCCCCTGGCCACAGTAGTCCCTGCCGCTGCCCCCTAACAGAAGAGTGGAAGAAGTTGTTTTGGTAAACAAACCGTTGTGCCCTCCTTGTATACGTTTGCATTACATATCGTCCACGCTATATGATGTAATTCCTTAGTTAAATTAAATATACTAGCAACAGAAAACACCCTCCGGGCGTCGTAAAAATTAATTTTTGAAAGACATTGCCTGAGAGGGTGGGAGTTAAAAATTCAATGTCAAAGAGTTTTTTTTATCATAAGTAAGACAAATCCTAATATTTAAAAAAATAAAACAATTTGAAATGAAAACTGAGCTCCGTCCCTCTCAAATAAAATGTTGCGTGCATGTAATCAAACAATTATTTTGAATATTTTCCACAAAATAGTAGGTATTTATTTATTTGTAAACTTTTTAGTTAACTTCTTGTTACTGTAAAAAAAGGACGAGAGTAAAAAACAATTTTTAAAATTGCTTACTCAAATTTTGGGTGTATATAGCATAAGAATATTGTGACGTAAGCTGTGACGTAGAGCTATGACGTAGTTTTTGTTACAGACAATTATTAATAGACTAGTACAAAATAAAAAACACCCTCCGGGCGATGTAAAAATAGATTTTTTGAAACATATTGCCTGAGGGATGGGAGTTAAAAATTCAATGTACCCTAAGTAAGTAAAATCATCAAATTCATTAAAGGATTAAAAAATAAAACAATTTGAAATGTAAACTTTAAATATGTATTAAAATAAAACAAACTATATATAGATATATAATACCAGTCATATATTTATTAAAACTTGTTTTAAAAAACAATGAGGACTGTCTAATGCTGCATGTTCAAATTTTTAGTGTATTTAATCGATGTTATGACAATTTTGGGTAATGTGACGTAAGCAGTGATGTAATTTTTGTTACAGACAAAAACCGGAAGCGAATCTCCATTATTAATAGATTTATCGGATAATATCGGTTGAACGCTCTCTCAATCTTTGCGTGCGGTCTGCACGCGAAAATTTAGAAAAAACAATGTATCGTTCCACATGTGTATTCATTCCTTAATTCTCATTTCTATATTGTTATTAATTTAATTCTAATTATAAATAATAGCTTGTAAAAAGAGTTAAAATTTAATTCTAATTATATTTTAGGGGTTTGATATTACTAATTTATAGTTTTTATTGTTCTTTTTTGTATTTATCCTATTTAAAATGAATAACTATTTAAGAAAAAAAAAATATTTAGTTAAATTTAGTAATGTAGATCTAACGATATTTTAGTGACCGACCCAACCTATGTCTACAATTGCAGATCGATTCAAATCTATTATTTAAAAGGTTTTTAGTTATACGGGAATTTAACTATAGTTAACTTTTCTTGTAGACAAAGGTAGCATGGATCATTTAGAGATCTGCACACATTTGATTTTTTTAGGATATTCCATTCAATAATTGGTGTCCTATTTTTATCTTTTAAATTCCAAATATTTCTAGATAAAGTTGTTGAATTACTAAGCTTAATATTAGTAAATGAATGCTTATGGTTTGTAAATCTAATTTTGAACTCCGACTTTGATTGCATCCCACATGGAATTTAGTTATATTTGGCTTTTGGGCAGATGTTACACATTTACCAGACATCTGAGTAGGGTAGGGTCCTGAAGGAATCATTTCAATTTGATTGAAACCATGGCAGACCCTTTATTTCTCCTCTAATAGTAATATTATAAGTATTATTACTGCTCTGTATTTTTAATATATTGAGCACTTTTGGATTATTTACTGATGCCACTGCGACAGAAAAGTTAAAGCGGCAATTGGATACTATATATATATATATATATATATATATATATATATATGTGTGTGTGTGTGTGTGTGTGTGTGTGTGTGTGAGAGAGAGAGAGAGAGAGAGAGAGAGAGAGAGAGAGAGAGAGAGTATTTGGGCAGCATTCTTTCATTTATACATGTACAGTAAAATTACATGCATACACCCACTCTAATTACCGAAATATCCACGGATTCCATCCAAATATAAAAAAAAAATTGGCCAGAAAGCTTGAAAAGATCATCAATAAAATTGTTAAACTGGAGACGTGCTTTTGTTTATATATATATATATATATATATATATATATATATATATATATATATATATATGTGTGTGTGTGTGTGTGTGTGTGTGTGTGTGTAAGTTGACAATGGAAGTGAATCCGACGGTATGCTGAAAGGAAAAATAAAGGAAAGAAAATGCTGTATGGATAAAATTGATTTTATTTTATTTTACTGACACGTTTTTCGGCCAGGAGTTTATCCATGTACGTATGCATTCTATTATTATTTTAAATACAAAGTAAAATAGAATAAATTTTATCCATTCAGCATTTTGTTTCCTTTAATTTTCCTTTCAACACACACACACACACACACACACACACACATATATATATATATATATATATATATATATATATTATATATAGGTTAAGGTAGCGTTGACATGGAATCAATGGTGCCTGGTTACTGGTACTCCTCTTAAAAAATAAATAATAGACAACTTGGAATAGCAGAATTTTTGTACAATGAAATATCTGTGCGACCACATAAACCCGTGTAGTCCATAAGCAGGGACCATTGTATTTATACTTTGGAGTGCCTATGGTAAACCAGTCGTCGTTGTAGCTTAAATAAGCTAAACGTATCCAATGAAGAGAGGTAAGACCTAACGATACCTAAAATTATAGTTTAGTTTGTTTGATTTTACGGCATGTCAACCCTTTTTGGATTATTTTTTGTCGAAGACGTTTTATTTTATTCAATCTTGATGGTATTCCAAATTTTTTCAAACCCAGAGATTCAGAATTGAAACTTCACTATTAGATGCAGTCTAACGTCATACTCAGGACATTAAGACCCTTACCCATTGCCTTCAAGCACATATATGATAAAAAGGGTTGGGACTTGCCATAAGGGCAATAGGTGCTAGGGCTTGATGTGACCAGCTGATTGATCGCAGGGAGCCTCTCCGACTGTCCGTCTAGCCTAAGTAAGGGCCAAAGTGGACTGTTATATGCCATGGACTGCTTAGTCACTAGGATTCCGTCATTACGGGTAGCCACCCACAACCAATAGGTAGCCACATTGAGGGAGGGTTACCCCTCTGCAGAGGTGCAGTCGGCGTATTCTACAGCCCCAGCCGACAGGGCGGAAATTACATAATGTTTCTGTAACTATTTACTTAATGTGGTCTGAATTTTTAAAAGTTATCTTTGTAAATCATTTAGATATAATAAACGACTCTACTTTTTTTCTCCATTTCTTAGTGATCCTTTGTGTATAAGGTAAGATCAACAAGTTATACTCTCTAGTCAGTGAAAATTACATTTGGTCCTCATTGGGAGTTCAAATCTTTTGCTTAGTGAAGATAATCTCCCCATCATTGTTTTCTTGTTGGATATGGCCTTAATCTATTTAAATCCAAGGTTAACGTGTATCTTATCTAATGTCTATTTTTATTTATTTCGTTTAAAATGTTTATCTGTTTTTACAAATGTTTATCTGTTTCATTCATTTATTTTTATCAATTATAAACTCTTTTAGTACCAGATGTTATTTTAACTTTTGTGCATATGTATAGTAGTCAGGTCGCCCAAAGCGCTACGGGTACTATGTAATCCAGTACTACCTGTTTCATAGTCTGATCATCGGCGACTAAACCGGTAACCCCACCAAGCTTGCCTGGTGAGGAGGGTGGCTAGACTCCCAGCAGGACGAAAATCAAGACCTGTCAAAGGGCGGAAGAAGCTTCTTGCTCAACGGCCATCTAGCACATTACATTACGCGGAGACGTAGAAATACCTGGGTTGGTATCCAGGCGCGTAGCAAGACCAATTGATGTATCCTTGTTTTGAACTCTTGTTGAATTTGTTCGTCACACTGTCTCTCTGACTCTGATTACCAAGAAGTGGAGATAGTTCCGTGTGCACTATATCCACTAAAAATATCCTCTTCAGCACAGGTATTTCCTGCATATGAATAAATGTTTACTTTCTAAAAGAAAGTACCAGTATTTAAAAAAATTCTAGTAGGACATTATACAATAAAATAGCTGATATTAGCTATTATTACATCTCCACACTAGACGGTAGGCCTCTTAAACCAGTGGAGAAACTCACACACGTAGGTAGTAATATCTCATCCACAGAAGGCGATGTTAACCCGAATAGGAAAGGCATGGTTGGCCACCAATAAACTATCAGTCGTATGGAAATCCAACCTCCCTGACAAGCTAAAGAGACGATTCTTCCAGGCTGTGGTCATATCGGTACTGCTGTATGGCTGTACCACCTGGACCCTAACGAAGCGCCTTGAGA